>JBBGZY010002423.1:0-145000 GCA_037952925.1 Lithobates clamitans
TAAAATATATATATTATATGATATAATATGATACTAATATTTAATTATATATATATATATATATATATATATATAGATATACATATACATATATATATATATATATATACATTTTTTTATATATAATACTATTATTTAATATATATTATTTTTAAAAAGACTAATATATATATATATATATATAATAAAAAGAAAATTTTTTAATATCATAGATATATAATATAAAAAAAATAAATGTGTGGGTATGTATGTATGTATGTATGTATGTGTGTGTGTGTGTGTGTATGTATATATATATATATATATATATATATATATATATATATATATATATATATATATATATATATATATATATACATACATGTATACACACACACACACACACACACACACATACATACATACCCACACATTTGTTTTTTTTGTATATATATATATATATATATATATATATAATATATATATTATATATATATATATATATATATATATATATATTAGTCTTTTTAAAAATTATATATATATATATATATATATATATATATATATATAATAAAAAAAATAAATGTGCAGGTATGTATGTATGTGTATATATGTATGTATATATGTGTATATATTTATATATATATATATATATATATATATATATATATATATATATATATATATATATATATATATATATATATATATATATATATAATATATATACTATTATTTAATATATATTATTTAAAAAAAATAATATATATTATTTAAAAAAATATTTTTATTTTATTTATATAATTTTTAGTTTTTTTATATATATGTTATAATTTAACTAACCCCCTACCTGACAGGGCCCTCCTGGATACTGTACCCATAACCCTTGCAGCGCAGCCAGAGGGAGGGAGAACAGGAGAAACCAGAAGCACTGCAGGGGGAGTCACAAGAGGATTGGTGTCGGTAGTAAAGCAGTACAGCCAGTCCTCCTCCCTCGGCAGGTGCTTGGGCCCCCCCCCCATTTGAACTAACTGGGCCTGGGCCCGGTACAAGAGGACTGGCTGTACCGCCTTATCAGCGGCCCTGATCATGTATATGGCAATATGGTATCCCTATGCTGTTCCCTAGATGTTCGTCGTCCCTCCTTCCGAACACCTCCTTCCAAATTCCTCTTCCATGACGGCTGGTATCTGTACCTCTCCTCTCCTGCTATCTGGACCTTGGATCCAGGTGGGGCCTTGGATGTCCCAGACTGCAGGAAACGTCCCACCGCTGCTGCCGATGTAACGAAACGTCCCACACTCTGCTTGAGGGCTTTCGTCATATACCTCTTCCTCTCAGTCTCAATATAGATATCAGATATTCCAACCACTCCCAACAACAAACAAGGCAATACTTGTTTGGTTGCTAAACATGGACTGTTTATTGAAAACACAGTTGACCAGGGTGGAGGAAGCAGTCTTTCCTCCCCAGCAAAGATCCTGGGAGACAGTACCAGAGACATGTCGTCCCAGCAGCCAGATGAGGGAACGGAAGAGGAAGCAGCTGGCTCACCTCCCCAACGGCAGCTACACAGTTTTGGGAGTGGAGGAATCCAGCCTCCTGCCCCACTGGTTAGCCAAAGCGGGTGATGCAGAGTCCCCAGCTACAAGCATTTAGGAAGATATTCTGTTATGTAATGCAAAAGGACATTATTAAGGAGGCCATGATGGTCTCTGCCAGCTTGGGGTGGTTGGTATATTGTCTCATTTTGTTGTGTACCCTTTGCTGGGTCATTTGGGGTGTGGCTGTTTTTCCAATGTTCTGTTGTGTCTGTCTGCCTTGGATATTATGGGATGTGTATGTAGATTAGCTATGAGATTGGTGGGGGCGAATTCCTCCAACAGCTCTCACTGCTGATTGGACAGTCTACCCCGCCCTAAATGCAAAGATGGGGGGATTGTCCAAAGTATTACCTGTGTTTTCAATAAACAGTCCATGTTCAGCAACCAAACCAGTATTGCCTTGTTTGTTGATGGGAGCGGTTGTAATATGTGATATCTATATTCAGACTGGGAGGAAGCGGTATATGACGAAAGCACTCAAGCGGAGTGTAGGGACGTTTCGTTACAAGTACCTTCCCCTCTAACAGAACGATGATCTGCCTTGTTTACAAAACCTAATCGGCTTTAGAGTACAGTATGTAAGATACAGCACAGAGTGTAGAGTAAAACCCCTTATACTATGGGGATTGTTAATGTTCTTTAGCAACTCACAGGAGACAGTAAACTCTTCTTGCACCAGTAGATACAGTATCTCACAAAAGTGAGTAGACCCCTCACATTTTTGTAAGTATTTTATTCTATCTTCATCTGAAGAAATGACACTTTTCTACAATGTAAAGTAGTGAGTGTACAGCTTGTATAACAGTGTAAATTTACTGTCCCCTCAAAATAACTCAACACTCAGCCATTAATGTCTAAACTGCTGGCAACAAAAGTGAGTACACCCCTAAGTGAAATTGTCCACAATGGGCTCAATATTCTGTGTGGCCACCATTATTTTCCAGCACTGCCTTAACCCTCTTGGGCGTGGAGTTCACCAGAGCTTTGCAGGTTGCAGGTTGCCACTGGAGTCCTCTTCTACTACTCTATGACGACATCACGGAGCGGGTGGATGTTAGAGACCTTGAGCTCCTCCACCATCCGTTTTGAGGATGTTCCACAGAGGATCAATAGGGTTTAGGTCTGGAGACATGCTTGGCCAGTCCATCACCTTTACCCTCAGCTACTTTAGTAAGGCAGTGGTCATCTTGGAGGTGTGTTTGGGGTTGTTATCATGTTGGAATACTGCCCTGCAGCATTCATGGTTCCCTCCATGAACTGTAGCTCCCCAGTGCCGGCAGCACTCATGCAGCCCCAAATCATGACACTCCCACCACCATGCTTGACTGTAGGCAAGACACACTTGTCTTTGTACTCCTCACCTGGTTGCCGCCACACACGCTTGACACCATCTGAACCAAATAAGTTTATCTTGGTCTCATCAGACCACAGGACATGGTTCCAGTAATCCATGTCCTTAGTCTGCTTGTCTTCAGCAAACTGTTTGCGGGCTTTCTTGTGCATTATCTTTAGAAGAGTCTTCCTTCTGGGATGACAGCCATGTAGACCAATTTGATGCATTGTGCGGCGTATGGTCTGAGCACTGACAGGATGACCCCCCCACCCCTTCAACCTCTGCAGCAATGCTGGTAGCACTCATACGTCTATTTCCCAAAGACAACCTCAGGATATGACGCTGAGCAAGTGACCTCAACTTCTTTGGTGGACCATGACGAGGCCTGTTCTGAGTGGAACCTGTCCTGTTATAACGCTGTATGGTATTGGCCACCGTACCACAGCTCAGTTTCAGGGTCTTGGCAATCTTCTTATAGCCTAGGCCATCTTTATGTAGAGCAACAATTCTTTTTTTTCAGATCCTCAGAGAGTTCTTTGCCATGAGGTGTCATGTTGAACTTCCAGTGACCAGTATGAGAGAGTGAGAGCGATAACACCAAATTTAACACACCTGCTCCCCATTCAAACCTGAGACCTTGTAACACTAACGAGTCACATGACACCGGGGAGAGAAGATGGCTAATTGGGCCCAATTTGGACATTTTCACTTAGGGGTGTACTCACTTTTGTTGCCAGCGGTTTAGACATTAATGGCTGTGTATTGAGTTATTTTGAGGGGACAGCAAATTTACACTGGTTTACAAGCTGTACTCTCACTACTTTACATTGTAGCAAAGTGTCATTTCTTCAGTGTTGTCACATGAAAAGATAGAAGAAAAGAATTGCAAAAATGTGAGGGGTGTACTCACTTTTGTGAGATACTGTATATTAACCTGAAAGACATTAATATAAATTGGGCTCTTCCAGGCTATCCTTACTCGAATTTTTACACACGTGTTTTTTTTTTTTTTTAAATAAATATAAACCATAAGCTGATGACTGAATAAGGAACAAATCCGATCTTGACCTCATGTGAATTCTGTGTCTGCCTTTAGTTGAATCAATAACCCTTTCTGAATTCTAAATCTTCAATATAAGACAAATCTTCAAATGATATCCCCCAAGGATGCTGAACATTCCGGCTGCTCGCTCTCTCTATGTCAAGATTTCCAATCTAATGTCTCATAAATGTTAATGATCCCCCAAACTTATTTATATCCAATATGGAGCCAAATTAAAACAGCAAGAAGGAGGGAAAACTTGAGTCATTGTGATAATAAGGAAGTTTCCGGCGCATTCAACACCCTGGAGGATAAATTAAACAAGATAATCCTCCTTCTGTATCTGCTCCCGGGGGGGGAATGCCGGCTGTGTCCTCCTTCCAATCTCACCGTGTCTCCGGATCTTATTCTTGGCAGACCTTGTATCAAGTTTTTTTACATTCCCCTCCTGTTCTGTTGTTGAGTGGATGGCGACGTGTCAAGAGAACAAAGAGCTAACCGTATCGGAATGTTTCAGCACGGACCCATGTTGGGTTATCCAGGGATAAGTCCATATCAAACAGCCATGGTCTAATCTCCTTTGGGTTCCATGCGCTTTCAGCAAACACGCCTAAAAATATGCCAACTTTGGGACAAAAGTGGCCCTACAGCATCTTTGATTGCTTTGAAGCATGCGCCCTAGGAACCTAGGATGATGTTTGGGCTGGCCGACTCCATCCTTCGGTTGCTCGGATGCTGGCCACCTCTTGGTTTCAACACAGACCCATGTTAGATTATTCAGGCATAAGTCCGTATCAAACAGCGATGGGCAAATCTCCTTGGGTTCCAATCGCGGGCACTTTCGGCAAACGCGCCTAAAAAAAACACAAATTGGGAACTTTGAGACACAAGTGGCCATACAGCATCTTTGATTGCTTGTAAGCATGCGCCATAGGAACCAAAGACGTTGTTTGGGCTGGCCGACTGCATCCCAACAGCTAGGATGCTGGCGACCGCTTGGTTTCAACACAGACCCATGTTGGGTTATCCAGGGATAAGTCCATATCAAACAGCGATGGTCTAATCTCCTTTGGGTTCCATGCACTTTCAGCAAACATGCCTAAAAATATGCGAATTGCAAACTTTGGGACAAAAATGTCCCTACAGCATCTGATGACCTCGTCAGTTGCTAGGATGCTGGCGACCTCTTGGTTTCAACACAGATCCATGTTAGGTTATTCAGGCATAAGTCCGTATCAAACAGCGATGGGCAAATCTCCTTGGGTTCCAATCGCGGGCACTTTCGGCAAACGCGCCTAAAAAAAATACAGATTGGGAACTTTGAGATACAAGTGGCCATACAGCATCTTTGATTGCTTGGAAGCATGCGCCATAGGAACCAAAGACGTTGTTTGGGCTGGCCGACTGCATCCTAACAACTGATGACCTCATCGGTTGCTAGGATGCTGGCGACCGCTTGGTTATAACACAGACCAATGTTGAGTTATCCAGGAATAAGTCAGTGTCCAAAAGCCATGGGAGAATCTCCTTGGGTTCCATTCACAAACGCTTTTGGCAAATGCACCTAAATATTGGCTGATTGCAAACTTTGGGACACAAGTGGCCATACGGCGTCTTTGATTGCTTGGAAGCATGCACCCTAGGAACCAAGGATGATGTTTGGGCTGGCCAACTGCTTCCTACTAACTGATGACCTTGCCGGTTGCTAGGATGCTGGCGACTGCTTGGTTTCAACATAAACCCATGTTGGGTTATCCAGGAATAAGTCAGTATCAAACAGTAATGGCCGAATCTCCTTGGGTTCCATTTGCGGGTGCTTTCGGAAAACACACACCTAAAAATACGCAAATTGTGTATTTCAATGGACAATAGCGGCCGCACAGCACCTTTTCATTGCTTGAAAGCATGCGCCCTAGGAGCCAAGGATGTTGTTTGGGTTGGCCACCTGCATCCTAGCAATTGAAGACCTCATTGGTTGCTATGATGCTGTCGGCCGCTCAGTTATTGCTTCTTGTAGTGCAAGCAAAAAAAAAAAAACACAATGTGGTATCCCTCTAAGAATCCATACCAAACCCTTATTCTAGATTCCAATAAGTGTTCCCCTGCAGAACCAATAAATATGCAAATTGTGAACTTTAATAGGAACCCTATTGAAGTCAATGGTATACGACGCTTGAAAATCAATTTTCTCCATTATCAAGGCTAATAGGCAAGGTGTGCTATGTTCCCCTTATTCACATTTTTTTTATTCACCTTTTTTAAAGTTGCATGTCAGCTGCCTTACCAGAGCTTGTTATCCTTATCTTTACCACTCTCCTCAATAAGCATTGACATCCCAGATCCTCTTAGATGTATCCCCTTGAACCTTTGTAAGAGGCTGCAGGCAGCCAGGATAGAGTAAAGCAGGATATGATATAGCAGGACTGAATAAGCAACTTTTTTAAGAACAGCCTAAACCTGAATAATATGTAATTAGCAGCCAGATCAGGTCTAGGTGGGTAGGTAGTGGTCAGAAAGGTTACATGATGCATTCACTAGGGTGATAGAGCTACTACTTTGTGGTTCTCTTTTAGGGCACAGGACTAGCCTAGGGGCCAGACTTGGAACCAACAGGGAGATCACAGGTCTTGCAAAATGTCTAGTAACGTGATAATGGCTCCTGACTAGGCCTAATGGCGAAGATATGTGAGGAACGTGTTCCTGTATTAAGCTGGTGGGATTCGGTTGGGCTTTGCTGCTGTTTGCCTGCAAAGCTAACAGTCGCCTGATCTGGCAACTGGATTAACGGCATGGTCCTTGGGTTGCAGAATTCACTGTAGACCACCAGTTGAGGAAGTACGACCATTGGGTTGTAAAATTTGCTGAAGGCAACTAGTTGAGTAAGCACAGCACTTAGGTTGTGGAATTCACTGTAGACCACCAGTTGAGAAAACATGGCCCTGGGGTTGTGGAATTGTCTGTAGGCTACCAGCTGAGAAAACATGGCCTTTGGCTTGTGAAATTCACTGTAGTCCACCAGTTGAGGAAACTCAGCCCTTGGGTTGTGGAATTCCCTGTAGACCACCAGTTGATAAAAATATGGCTCTTGGGTTGGGGAATTCACTGTAGCTCACTAGTCGAGGAAACGCAGGCCTTGGGTTGCAGCATTCTCTGTAGACCATCAGTTGAGAAAACATGACCCCTGGGTTGTGGAATTCATTGTAGGCCACCAGTTGAGAAAACATGTCCCTGGGGTTGTGGAATTGTCTGTAGGCCACCAGTTGAGGAAAAAGTTGTGAAAAGGGACTATTGCTGGCTCTATTTACATCCTTCTCTTGAGCAGAGTTATTTTGGTGAAATAGATTTTGACACAAAATTACAGATTTCGCAACTGGTAAATTTTTTGCCAAAGCAAAAACTCAGTTTACTGAGCTGCTTGGGTGCTTGGGGGAGGGGGGACAATATATGTGAAAGTTTATAATTCAGTTTTATAGCCAGAGCCCATTGTGAGGGAGAAAGAGGCTTCCCTATGGTAATTCCCATGTATTTATGAAGATGGTTTTGTCAAAAGACCTTTTGTTTACTTTGAGGTTGTAGAATAATGGGATGCCCTTAACGGTGGTGTTAATAGAGTCAAAGAATTTCCACTTTTTGTTAGGAATTTCTACTGTGGGTTTGTACATAGCTTTGAGATGCTGGGCTATTTACAATATTTCAACGGGTAAAGTGTATATATACAGTATATATTTATTCCTTATTAAATTGATCAAACAGGCTTTAATGTAAGCATCACTTGTTTCTAAGCCATTAATTGACTGGTGAATGCTACACTGGTGCTTGTGCTAATATCCAACCTGTACTATATTTTGGGGTTTTTTTTATACGAATATTTTTTCTTTTGTTTCCTCAGGGCACGTCTGGAAGCATTTGCAGATCCTACCCTCAAGCTGCAGCCTCCACTTCAGGAGATCATAGACTGGCTAGGGGCGAAAGATGAAGAGCTGTCAGTCCAGCTGCCTCTCCGTGGTGACTTATCGGCAGTGCAGCAGGCCAAAGATAAACATCTGGTAAGATCTTATTCAGTTTCATATCATTAGAACATATCTTCAAAATAATTCAGTTCAATATACTTAGAAAGTCTATTATACACCTGACCCTGTGCTCTTGTGCTCTATGCGTCACCAACTCCTGATCCCTGAACTATGTACATTACTCACTCCTGACCCCTGCACTCTGTAACACCTCGCCTAAGTCTGCTCATTTCCCATTCACGTCTCTCACCGATTCTGTTTCTGGGCGTGGAGAACTGATAATACATCACTGGAGATCTTCTTTTTTTGTGATGGCATTCTCTTATGGATCCTGAGAGCACCCTGCTGCTAGACAGCCAATCTGAAGGGTCCACATTACACAGCCAGTTATGTAGACACCTGAAGAGGCACTCCACCTTCTGTACAGAGGGAAAAGCTAGAGGGTGAAGCTCTCTGCTACAACCTTCTCCTCCTCCTCCTCCTCCTCTGTTGGGTCATCACCGCTCTGAATTGGTTCTCTCAACCTGATCACCATTACATTATACTCTCTGCCATTAAGCCCTTAAATTGCCAAGAGAAAATAGACAGTCTCCGATAGCATTGGTTCCTGCAAAAAATGTAGACTGTGATGGAAAAGAGGTGGAATTGGTGGAGTAGACCGGACAGGAACCTTGGCTTCAAATCAACATGCCAACAAGGGAGCCATCAAGCCCTTACCTTGCCAAGAAGACAGTCCCAGTATCTGTTCCTACAAAAAATGTAGACTGCGACAGGAGAGTAGTGATGGTATAGTGGTGTAATGGGTGGAGTAGGCCTGACAGGAACCTTGGCTTCAATTTGTATATCTGTGGTAATAGTTATGTGTGTTTATTCTGTGTGTATTGATTTATATTCTATAACTCTTTAGCTGTTTATTGAGGAGGTGAAAGCACGGGGTCCGTACATATACTCGATTCTTGAGTCGGCTCAAGCCTTCCTCACCCAGCATCCCTTCCAAGATGCAGAAGAGGACACATCTGCATTGACCAAAGGTTAGTGTATAATGAATGGTGTTCAGGCATTGGGCATAAGTAAATCAGGCAAGTCAAGCCATATTATACAAATCTTTTTTGTAGTTATGTATTGAGAAGTTAAGGGTTGAAACCCCTTTCGGGGGGTGAGGCGTGGCAGTGGATATTAATTTTTTACTAGTAAAAATAAAGTCCTTTGTGGAGCAAAATGTCTTGGGTTTGACAGCAGTATATATTTTTTAAGAAAGCCAATGGGTTTTGGGGGTCCAGACACTCCCACACCCCTTTTCCTCATCAGGGCTTGTGCGCTGTATGGCTGGACTTGGATGAATTGCAACAGTTATGGGCTTCTTAAAGTGCAATTGCCGATTTATTTTGTAACCAGTCTCCCAGATTCCATGCCTTTTTTTCGTTTTAACCTTGTGCCTCTAGATGCTTCTCCGAAAAATCGCTCCCAGAACCTTAGTCGTTTACTTTGGAAGCAAGCAAATGTAGCCAGTGAACTTTGGGACAGGCTGACTGCCCGTGGTTTAGACCAACAACGCCACCTGGAAAGAACATTGGAACAGCTTCAGGATTTGGAAGTCTCTATGAAAGAGGCTGCCGATGCGCTTCAACAAGCGGAGGGTGTGCAAGCAACTTGGGAACCCATTGGAGACTTGTTCATTGATTCCCTACCAGAGCACATTCAGGCTACAAAGGTAATAACCAGCCTTTCTTAAGCATTTTGCTATGGATGAGCCCATTACATGTCTCAGAGAACCCCTGCTAAAAATGATATACAGTTCATGGTACATTAGAGTGATTAGTAAGTTGTAAATTATTCAATTCATTGGAATAGTGAAGTCAAATAAGTAATTGAAATAGTGAGGTCAGTCAAGTCATTGGAATAGTGAAATCAATCATGTAATTGGCAAAGTCAAGTCAGTCAAGTCATTGGCATAGTCAAGCTAGTCAAGTCACTGGCATAGTCAAGCTAGTCAAGTCATTGGCATTGTCAAGTCATTGGCATAGTCAAGTTAGTCAAGTCATTGACATAGTCAAGTCCGTTAAGTCATTGGCATAGTCAAGCTAGTCAAGTCATTGGCATAGTCAAGCTAGTCAAGTCATTGGCATAGTCAAGCTAGTCAAGTCATTGGCATAGTCAAGCTAGTCAAGTCATTGGCATAGTCAAGCTAGTCAAGTCATTGGCATAGTCAAGCTAGTCAAGTCATTTGCATTGTCAAGCTAGTCAAGTCATTGGCATAGTCAAGTCTGTCAAGTCATTGACATAGTCAAGTCTGTGAAGTCATTGGCATAGTCAAGTCCGTGAAGTCATTGGCATAGTCAAGTCCGTCAAGTCATTGACATAGTCAAGTCCGTCAAGTCATTGACATAGTCAAGTCCGTCAAGTCATTGACATAGTCAAGCTAGTCAGGTCATTGGCATAGTTAAGTTAGTTGAGTCATTGAAATAGTGCCTCTTTGCATTGATAGCTACTGATGAAGTCAGCAGAAACGTTGATGTTGCTGGTCAGTGGAGGATGACCTCACTACATTGATAATTAGCATGAGAGGTGACCTCTTTGATTGGGGGTCAACGGGAAGAATGTTTCCCTTATAGTGAATTATAACTATCATTGGTGTCAATGGTTACTTAGTCTTCATGAAAATTACCCCCCCTCCTCTGCAAATACTGCTTGCCAACCCCCCGTTCCACCCCTTCAGCATTTTTTTCTTTCTTTTTAACCTTCTGAAGCATCTTAGACTCACCTAAGTCTGCTCATGTCCCATTCATATCCCTAACTGATTCTGTGGGAAAAGAATCAGTAATCCAGCACTGGAGATCTGCATGCCCGTCTTCTTTTGGTGACGTCTCCTATGGATCCTGAGAGATTCCGCTGCTGGACAGCCAATAGGAAGCGTCCACATCACAGTGATTTGGACACCTCAAGAGAGACCCCACCTTATGTACACAGAAGATAAAAAACTTGGGAGGCTCCACCGTCCCCAAACCACTGGCTCTGTTGACTGACATTGGTTCTACCACTATGATAGCAGGAGATTGATCTACCACTGCTTTAGAAATTCCTAGAAGAGATGAGCCAAACATTACCGGGTTCGGTTCGAATAGAGTTTGGTGAACATGACCAAAGTTTTGGGGCGGAATCCAAACTCCATTGAAGTCAATGGGAGGCAAATGTTAACAAACATTTCTGGCCATTTTTTCAGGTTAAGTCAACGAAAGTGAATGGGGCAGGTGAGGCCACAGGTTGTTAAGGACTCGGCGGGGCCTGCACCTGTCAATGTCCTTATTGGACATGTGCAAATCGGACATGTTACGAATTCGAAATTCAGATGAAATTCTCATTATTCGGAGATTCAGATGTATCCAAATTTCTGAATCGCAATAGTAACAAATTTAAACAAATTCAAAATCAATTCTAACGAAATGAAATAACGTAAGGAAATAACAAATTATCCAAATTAGAAGTCAAACTCAAATTTAATTTAGAATGAATGAATTTGAAATAAATTTGAAATATATTGCAATAAACACAGTATATAAGGTATAAAAGTGAGTTAAGATAATGATTTTTACTTTGGCTGCTAGAATATAAAATGGTAGAAAAAAGTAAAACTAAATAAAACAGAATAGAATACAAAATAAAAAAACAAATCCGAAATAAATTATAACAAAATGAAATGAGGTAACAAAATAACTAATTATCCAAATTAGAAGTCAAAAAATGAATTTGAAGTCGAAAATTCAAATATGAATTAGAATGGACTTGAAAATAAATTTGAAATGGAAACATATTACAATAAATACAGTATAAGGTATAAAAGTGAAATAAGAGCATGCTTCCTACTTGGGCTACTTAATAGAATAGAAAATGATAGAAAAGAATAAAACTGGATAAAACAGAAAAGAAAAGAAAAGAAAAAACAAATCTGAAATAGATTATTACAAAACAAAATGACGTAAACAAATAATGAATTATCCGTATTCGAATTTGAAAAATGAATTTGAAAAGTTGAAAATTCTAATTCGAAATCGAAGATGAAGTCAAAAATTAATTTGAAAATTGACACATATTGCAATAAATACAGTATAAGGTATAAAAGTGAGTTAAGATAATGATTCCTACTTGGTCTGCTTTATAGAATAGAATAGAAAATGATAGAACTGAATAAAACAGAAAAGAAAAGAATACACTTAAATTATAACAAAACAAAATGATGTAACGAAATAACGAATTATCCGTATTCGAAGTTGAAAAATTTATACGAAGAACAAGTCGAAAATTAATTTGAAAATTAATTTGAATTCAAAATGAACACATATTGCAAAAAATACAGTATAAGGTATAAAAGTGAAATAGGATGATGATTCCTACTTGGGCTGCTTTGTAGAATGGAATAGAAAAAACTATAGAATGAATAGAAAATAATAGAAAAAAGTATGATAGAATTAAAGAGAATAGAGTAGAAAATAAAAGAATAGAGTAAATTAGGATAGAAAAGAATATACTATAATAAAATAGAAATAATGAACAGAAAGAGAGCGCACTCACATAGCCACATCCGTAAATTGAGGGAATAAACAAGGAAAAAAAGGTGTACAATAGCAATAAACCTAGGTCGGACTTTAGAGGCATAGGAAACAACTAAGAAGTATGAGAATAAACACTATTTATTGGAAATTACACAACATGAATAGAACAATACAGAAAAATATAAAATCATGTATATTGATACATAATGTGCAGTGAGCCCTTGTGTATCTACGCGTTTCACGGGTAGGCTTCTTCAGGATACATTTAAGGTTCTACAGATAGCAAAGAAAGAGAACGGACCTCACTGTCTTACAGAGAGATAAGTCTCAATTATAAGTATCCAGAAACTGGTTCAGAGGGTACCATCCCACTAGAAACAGGTTCTACTACACCACCGTCAGGATCTATGCACAGATAGGTCAGGCCAGCCCAATCTTCTAGTAAGAGAGGAGCAGAAAAAGCCAGACGGTTCCAGGGACAGGGGCAAAATAATGCACAAAGAGTAGACTCAGTACCAAAGAGGGAGGGGAGATGGGCTTCAAAGCCCACCAAGCAATAAGGACACCCACCGGGAAAAATAGTCCAAATATGAGACTGAGAAATTGTCCACAATGTGCAGCAAAATTTGAATATTTAGACAATGATGTATGACTCCTGGGAAACAGCCTCGTGCGGTCTCCAAGGGGTCCGTTCTCTTTATTTGCTATCTGTAGAATCTTGACTGCATCCTGAAGAAGGCTACCGGTGAAACGCGTAGATACACAAGGGCTCACTGCACATTATGTATCAGTATACATGAATTTTTTTTTTTTTATATTTTTCTGTATTGTTCTATTCATGTTGTATATTTTCCAATAAATAGTGTTTATTCTCATACGTCTTTGTTGTTTCCTATGCCTCTAAAGTCCGACCTAGGTTTACTGCTATAGTACACCTTTTTTCCTTGTTTATAATAAAATAGAATAGACAATAAAATAATAGAATAAAATACAATAGAATAGAAACAAATAAAATAGAAAAAGTTGATTCAAATAGAACGAATATAGCCATCTTCCGAAATTATTATAATAACAAATTCTGAAAACGAATCCTAAACTAACGAATGTGACGAAACAAAATCATTAACTTAAGGGATGAATCTGAAACAAAACGAAACAAATTTTTCCGTCATGCACATCTCTAGTCCTTAACAACCAATGACAGTGGGAAGCTGTCATGTATATTAGCGGTAGTAGTGCCACTATTAACTCCCGTCAAACCGCTACAAGAACAGCCACCCGGGTTAATGGACAGCCAAAATTTGGTTTGGACCCAACCTTAACCTCATCCATAAGCCCTAGCAAGTTCTGGAGGAACCTTGGTTGAGAAAGTCTGGTAATACATGGCATGGCAAAGTTGTGTTATGATATCACAAGATAATGGAGAGACATAACAAGGTATTCAGAAGAAGAGTTATAGAATTATCCACATTCTCTACTTTTTTTTAATTTTACAGTTATTTAAAGAAGACATGACTTCCATAAAAGACACAAACAAGATGGCCAACGATCTCGCTCATCAGCTAGCCGTTTGCGATGTTCACCTCTCTGTGGAAAATGCTCGTGAGCTTGAGCAAATGAATAACCGATGGAAGCAGCTACAGGTAGGACAACCCAACAGGCCATTGTTAACACTTGTCTGATACCATAATCCAAAAAGGCCATTGAAGGGAAGCCTCTACTGAGAGAAATAAGCTGGCTGCCATTTCTTATCACCTCCTGAGAATGCTAGTTTTCTGACCATAATGTTGATCTTCTGAATTCAATCCATTTTTTTAAATTTAGTAGTCAGGAAAAAAAAAAAAAAGAGTGAAGTCCGCTCTTCTGGCCTGCAAAGCCATTGTTGATCAATAACTCAGCCAGGATGTAATGATGCCATAGTATCAGCATATCGGTCAGGCCACCAGCATTTGCAAACTGGGAAGTAAGCAATAGGGAATTAATGAACCAAATCAAAAATCCCGCCGTGCCATCAATTTTTTTGCAAGCTGGACCTAAATTTCCCATTGACAGAGAATATGTCCCCTTCGAATCAGTAATTTCACTAAATGAGCTTTAAGGCTTTAGGAGTTTTTTTTTATGGGTGGGGCTCCTTTTTCATTCCCCCCCCCCCCCCAACATTCGCCATCAAAATAATGGGGAAAAATGTATTCCTCCCATTGGGGCATCCCTAACAGAATTTTTTTCTGTTTTGTCGCTTTAGCAATTCATCTCTTGGGGGACTTTTCAAAGGAGCACCACCATTCAAGCGGGTAAGAAACGTAAAGGAACTTTTATCTTCGGGAAGGTTGAGGGTAGTAACACCAGTGGAAGTAGCGATGATGCATGTGGAAATATTTCTGTTATAAATGTAACTAAATTTATATATATATAGTGTTGTCGAAGGGGTAGTGACACACGGTCATAAAAACTTAGAAGCCTAGGTTCAACTCACAGCATGTAGAAACATTTGAGCAATCTGAGATTCTTGCGGGTTTTGTAAGGTGGAACATGGGGGAATTTGCCTTTGATTGCAAATGACATTAGTGCTGTTTTATCCTACAAAACCTGTGGGTATCTCATGTTCCTTGGATGGCATATAAATGATGTAGTAGCAAATGGTGGTGCTAGGAGCAATGTGTCAAGCATGCACTGGGCAGGCCTATAATGGCCCAAAGAAGTCAACATTTTTAAAGCCAATATGATTCAAGAGGGAAAGCTAGAGGGTGAAGCTCTCACCTACAACCTTCTCCTCCTCCTATGTTCGGCCATCACCGCTCTGATTTGGTTCCCTCAACCCGATCACCATTCCATCATCCTCTCTACCAATAAGCCCTTAACTTGACAAGATATAGAAGACAGTCCCTGGTAGTATCGGTTCCTGCAAAAATGTAGACTGTGACAAGAGAGTAATGATGAAAAAGTGGTGTAATGGGTAGAGTGGGCTGGGCAGGAACCTTGGCTTCAAGTAAACAAACCAACAAGGGTCCAATAACAAATTGCCAACCATGGTTAAGGCAGTCCCCAGTAGTATCGGTTCCTACAAAAAAATGTAGACTGTGACAGGAAAGTAATAATGGGAAAGTGGTGAAATTGGGGGAATAGACCTGACCAGCTCCATAGCTTTAAGCCAATAAGGGTCCTATATCAAATGGCTAAGACAGTCCACATTAGTATTGGCTCTGCAAAAAATGTGGACTGTGACAGAAGAGTAATAATGCAAAAGTGGTGGAATGGGTGGAGTGGGCCTGACAGGAACCTTGGCTTCAAGTCACAGAGCCAACAAGGGTCCAATAACAAATGCTCAACCATGACTAAGATAGTTCCTAGTAGTATTGGTTCTTCAAAAAACTTAGACACTTGCTGGAGGGTAGTGATGGAAAAGTGGTGGAATAGGCCTGACGGTACTTTCGTTTCAAGTCAATGAGCCAGCAAGGCTCCAGTATCATACCCCAAACTATGGCCAATGGGTCTACTAGCTGATTTGTAAAGGCTTTAGAAAAGGTGCCTGAATCATGCCATCAACAACCTGAGAAGATTTGTTTAGAGCAGGGGTCTTCAAGCTTTCTGACAGTTTACTGTCTTAGAGGCTTTAGAGTGGCCAGACTGTGGCCAGTGAAATTAGAAAACACTGTGGTGTTGGTGAGAGCAAACGGTGCCTCAATATTGAATGTAGTGGAAGAAATAGTGCCCAATTATTGGTATTATTGGAGGAAATGGTCCCTCGTTGTTAGTATTCAATGTAGGAATGGTGCCCCATTGTTGTTATGGGAGGAATGGTGCCCCATTATTGGTGTCAGTGGGAGGAATAGTGCCCCATTATTGGTATCAGTGAAGGAATAGTGTCCCATCATTGGTGTCAGTGGGAGGAATAGTGCTCCATCATTAGTATCAGTGGGAAGAATAGTATACCATCATTGGTGTCAGTGGGAGGAATAGTGTCCCATGATTGGTATCAGTGGGAGGAAAAGTGTCCCATCATTAGTATAATTGGAAGTAATAGTGTCCCATCATTGGTATCAGTGGGAGGAATAGTGTCCCATCATTGGCATCAGTGGGAGGAATAGTGCCCCATCATTGGTATCAGTGGGAGTAATAGTGTCCCATCATTGGTATCAATGGGAGGAATAGTGTCCCATAATTGGTATGTATCAGTGGGAGGAAAAGACACCCATCATTGGTATCAGTGGGAGGAATAGTGCCCCATCATTGGTATCAATGGGAGGAATTGTGCCCCGTCATTGGTATCAATGGGAGGAATAGTGTCCCATCATTGGTATCAGTGGGAGGAATAGTGTCCCATCATTGGCATCAGTGGGAGGAATAGTGTCCCATCATTGGTATCAGTGGGAGGAATAGTGTCCCATCATTGGTATCAATGGGAGGAATAATGTCCCATCATTGGTATGTATCAGTGGGGGGAAAAGACACCCATCATTGGTATCAGTGGGAGGAATAGTGCCCCATCATTGGTATCAATGGGAGGAATAGTGTCCCATCATTGGTATCAGTGGAAAGAATAGTGACCCATCTTTTGTGTCAGTGGGAGGATTAGTGTCCCATCATTGATGTCAGTGGATTGCATGGTGCCCCAAGGGCTGGATAAGGACAAGCAAATGACCACATCTGGCCCACGAGTCAGTTTGGAGGCAATTTGTTTAGAGCAATAGGCCTTTTGGAAGATAGTGAAGTCAGCACGTTATATGCTGGAAAATGCACTGGCAGTGTGACCCTAGTATAAGTTTTAATAATATTGCAAAGCACCACTGTTTTTTTCCCCCAAAGTGATCTGGTGGTGGTCTTTAAAGGCAACAGAAAACTGTAAAAAAAAAGACACCTTTGCTGCCAAATAAACCAAAAAGGCCAACACAACAAAAACCCACAAACACCCAACTGACAGCTCTGCCGAGATTCCAGATAAACCCCGATGAAGGGAGGGGGTGGCACCCGAAATGTGTTAGGGCTATTGTACTACGTATAGGGAACTTGGCCATGTGACTTTGACAGGTCACATGACCAGGCTTTCTTCTTACCTAGCAAACGTGTTTCCATTCTTTAAAATGAATGGGGTTTTGCTGACTTTTTGGTTCAGTACTGCAGCAGCAGTCATTGACTCTACTGACCTAGACAACAAATACAATGGCTGGACACCTGTGCAAATTGAGACTTATTTTCACATAAGGGGCAAAGGGATGCAGGAAAAAAAGTAAAAGAATGTGAAAAGGAAAGAAAAGAGAATGTAACAGCATGTGCACACGGGAAAGTAAAATGGTTGCAAGTCAGATTGGCCGCTGATTATCTGTAAGCGATGCAAAGCGACCCAATAAACTGTGTACTCTCGATCATTTCCCCCATCCCTGTGCAGCAATGGCGGCCTTCATATTTCTCTCAGCAGAGGTTTTTTTTTTTTCAATTCCACCAATATATAAAAGCATGTAACAAATAAGGTGCAGGAAATATATTCTATAGACTAAATGTAAGCAGTGCATGTATAAAAAAAAAAAAACTGCTGGTGCATTCGTTCTGTGGGAATGGGGTCAAATTGAATTGAATGTTCTATTTTCCTCTCCGGTAAAAGGGTATTTATTTGTACAAATAGATAAAAAAATCATAAAAATACCTCATTGTGGCCACTAGATGGAGCACATGAACATGGTAAGTAAATACTTATGCATGTGGATCATCAGCTCCACCTAGTGGTCATAATGAGGTATTATTATGAATGTTTAAATCTTTTTTATTTATTTATTTTTTTACTAATGACTAACAAAATTGTCCCCATTTCCTCTATTCTTTATGAATAACTAATATTAGACCTGAAGAGAAAATAGCCTAATAACATTCACCTTTGCCCTAATTTTTGCACAGAACGAATGTACACACAGCTTTGCAGGCTGCTGATGTTTTAAAAAATATACAATAAGCAATTATTTGTACAAGAGGATCATCATCATTAAAGAAAAATATAGAATATATATATATATATATCATTTATCTTTTTTTTATGCATAAAATGATACATTTCATTTTGATCATCAAATCTGAGTGCAATCACCTTGATAGGTTCAGGGATTACGATCAGATCACTGTACATGCGGACCCATGGTGGAAATGTACCATAGCACTATACCCTCTGCTCTTCTTCATTTGTTTTAGTAAATTAGTTAATTAGCTTTAGTAATTCAGTCATTTAATTTGCAAACTAAGATTATAAACTCTTGTTTCTCTATGTAGACTTCTGTGGCAGAACGCTTGCGGCAGCTGCAGGACGCTCACCGTGACTTCGGACCAGAGTCTCAGCACTTCTTGTCATGTGAGTTTCTCCGTTCTTTTAACACTGACTTACAAAACATGGGGGAATTGACATGTTTTAAAGATATGTCCTGCAAAGAGCCCTCACCTCAACCTTACTGAACACCATTAGGTTGAATTGGAACTCCAACTGCGAAGCCAGATCTTCTCATCCAACATTAGACATCTGATCTCCCAAATGGGCACAAGTTCCCACAGACACCTTCCAAAATCTTTTGGAAAGCCTTTCCAGAAGAGAGGTTGTTGTTACAGCCATAAAGAGGAGATGGGGTGGGGGTAACTCCATTATAATGATCATGTATTTGGAGTAGGTCACCCAACAAGCTTAGAGCCCTCACCTCAACCCTACTGAACATCATTGGGTTGAATTGGAACATTGAAACTCCCACTGCAAAGCCAAGTCTTCTCATCCAACATTAGACATCTGATCTCCCAAATAGGCACACGTTCCCACAGACACCTTCCAAAACAACTCCATAATAATGACCATGTATTTGGAGTAGGTCACCCAACAAGCTTAGAGCCCTCACCTCAACTGTACTCAATACCTTTGGGATGAATTGGATGGTCAGAACTCGTATAAGAAGATCTGACTCAAAGTTGGAGTTTCGATTCATCCCAAAGGTGTTCCATAGGGCTGAAGTTGGGACTCTGAGTTTGTTGGATATCCTATTGTAATACCACGGAGTTGCCGCTTTTGGTGGCTATAACAACTGCCAGTCCTCTGGCAATCCACAGGATTTTTAGAGTGAGCCCATTTATGAGGTCAAGTACTGATGTTGGAACTCCAACTGCGAGCCAGATCTTCTCATCCGTGTTTCCGACATCAGTACTTGAGCTCATAAATGGGCACAGTTCAAAATCTTGTGGAAAGCCTTCCCAGAAGGGTTGGAGGTTGTGATAGCCGCCAAAGGCAGCAACTCCATGTTAATGGCCATGGTTTTAAAGTAAGATATCCAACAAGCTCAAAGCCTTTACCTCAACCCTACTGAGTACCTTTTGGGATTAATTGGAAATCCAACTGTGAGTCAGATCTTGCCATCCAACCTCAGTACCTGACCTCACAAATGGGCACACGTTCCCATAGACATTCTTATGGAAAGCCTTCCCAGAAGAATGGAGGTTGTTATAGCCATAAAGGGTGGGGTGGGGGCAACTCCATATTAATGACGTATGGTTTTAGAGTAAGTTCTCCAACAAGTTCAGAGGCATGACCTCAACCTTACAGAACACCTTTGGGATGAATTAGAACTTGTGAGAAGATCTTCTTATCCAACATCAGTACCTGACCTCATAAGTTGGCAGAAATTCCCAGACACTCCAAAATCACGTGGAAAGCCTTCCCAAGGAAAGTGGAGTATGTTATAGCAATCAAATCAATCAATGCCAAAATAATGGCCATGATTTTAGAGTAGGTCATCCAACAAACTCAGGGCCCTAACCTCAACCCTACTGAACACCTTTTGGATGATAATATCTGGATCAAGGTTGGAGTTTCAAGTCATCCCAAAAGTGTTCCATAGGGGCTCTGAACTTGTTGGATATCCTATTCTAAAACTATGGCCATTAACATGGAGTTGCCGCCTTTGGGGGGCTATAACAGCCTCAACTTTTCTGGGATGGCTTTCAACAAAGTTTTTGGAATGTACCTGAGGAAATTTGTGCCCATTTATGAGGTCAAGTATTGATGTTGGATGAGAAGATCTGGCTCACAGTTGGTGTTCCAGCATCAGAATTGACCTCATAAATGGGCACACATTTCAAAACCTTGTGGAATGCCTTCCGGGAGGGGCTGGAGGCTGTGATAGCCACCAAAGGCAGCAACTCAATGTTAATGGTCATGTTTTAGAGTAGAACATCCAACAATCTTAGAGCCCTGACCTCAACCCTACCGAATACCTTTGGGATGAATTGGGACTCCAACTGTGAGCCAGATCTTCTCATCCAACATCAGTACCTGACATCAAAATGGGCACAAATTTCCACAGACACTCCAAAGTCATGTGGAAAGCCTTCCCAGAGAGAGTGAAGGCTCCTTTAGCAACCAAAAAGAGCAGCTCCAATATAATGACCATAGTATTAGAGTGGGTTATCCAACAAGCTCACAGCCCTGACCTTAACCCCACTGAACACCTTTGGGATGAATTGGATGATAAGATCTGGCTCAAAGTTAAAGTTCCAATCCCAAAGATGCATAGGGCTGAAGTCGGGGCTCTGAGCTTGTTGGATATCCTAATCTAAAATCATGCCCTTTAACATGGAGTTGCCCCCTTTGGTGGTTATAACAGCTTCCGCTACTCTAGAGGCTTTCCACAAAATTTTGGAGGGTGTCTATGGAAATTTTTGCTCACTTATGAGGTCAGGTACTGATGTTGGGTGAGAAGATTTGGCTCACAGTTTGAATTGTAAGTCATATTAACTTGCAGCACATTTTCACTGACAAGTTGTACACTTGCAGAGCAATTGAAGCACAAGTTCTAGTTGACACTTTTCCAATTTGCAGCAAATTTGCATGGCAATGGGCGCAATTTCTAACAAATGCTCCAAAATCATGTGGAAAGCCTTCCCAGAGTAGTAGAGGCTGTTATACTAATCAAAGAGGGCAACTCCATAATAATGGTCATGGTTTTAGCATAGGTCATCCAACAAGCTCAGAGCCCTGACCTCAACCCTTTTGAACACCTTTGGGATGAAATTGAATAATACGGCCTGGCTCAAAGTTGGAGTTCCAATTCAACCTGAAGGTATTCAGTAGGGTTGCGGCCAGGGCTCTGAGCTTGTTGGGTATCCTTCTCTAAAACCATACCCTTTAACATGAATTTGCCTCCTTTGGTGGCTATAATAGCCTCCACTCCTCTGGGAAGGCTTTCCACAAAGTTTTGAAGTGTGCCTATAGAAACGTGTGCCCATTTATGAGGTTACGTACTGATGTTGGATGAGATGATCTGGCTCACAGTTGGAGTTCCAACATCAGTACCTGACCTCATAAATGGGCACAAATTTCCAGAGGCACACTCTGAAATCTTGTGGAAAGTGTTCCCAGAGGAGTGAAGGCTGTGATGGTCACCAAAGGAGGCAACTCTATGGTAATGGCCATAGTTTTAGAGTAGGATATCTAACAAGCTCAGAGCCTTGACCTCAACCCTACTGAACACCTTTTGGATGATTTGGAACTCCAACTATCATCCAACATCAGTACCTGACCTCATAAATTGGCACAAATTCTAACACACTCCTAAATCCTGTGGAAATTCTTCCTATTAAAGTGGAGGCTGTTCTAGCCATAAAGGGTGGGGTGGGGGCAACTTTATATTAATGACCATGGTTTTAGAGTAGGATATCCAACAAGCTCAGAGCCCTGACCTCAACACTACTGAACATCTTTGGAATGAATTGGAACTAAGAGCCAGATCTTCTCATCCAACTTCAGTACCTAATCCCACAAATGGACACAACCCCCCGTAAACACCCTCCAAAATCTTGTGGAAAGCCTTGCCAGAAGAGTGGATGCTGTTATAGCCATAAAGTGGGGGGTGGCAACTCTATATTTAGTGGTCATGATTTTAGAGTAGGATATCAAACAAGCTCATATCCCTGACCTCAACCCTACTGAACACCTTTGGGTTGAATTGGAACTCTAACTGCGAGCCAGATCTTCTCATCCAACATCAGTGCCTGGGCTCATAAGTGGGCACAAATTTTCAGACACTCTAAAATCATGCGGAAAGCCTTCCCAAGGAAAGCGGAGGCTGTTATAACAACCAAAGGGGGCAACTCCATGGTGATGGCCATAGTTTTAGAGTAGGATATCCAACAAGCTCAGAGCCCTGACTTCAGCCCCACTAAACACCTTTTGGATGAATTGGAGCTCCAACTTTGTGTCCATTTGTGAGGTCAGGTACTGAGGTGAGATGGTAAGATCTGGCTCAAATTCCCACAGACACCCTCAAAAATCTTGTGGAAACCCTTCCCAGAAGGGTGAAGGCTGCTATAGCCACAAAGAAGGGGGGACTCTACATTGATGGCCTTGGTTTTGGAATGGCTTGCCCAACAAGTTCATACAGGTGTGATGGGTTAAGGAACTTAAATGTCCTGCACAGAGCCATGTCCTCAACCCTACTGGACACCTTCAGGATGAGTTGGAAGCCAATCAAGGTCTTCTTATCTGGCTTCAGTTCCTGACCTCATAAATGGGCACAAATTCCCACAGACACCCTCCAGAATCTTGTGGAAAGCCTTCCCCAAAGAGTGGAAGCTATTATGGCTGAAGCGGGGGGCAGCGTCCATATTATTGGCCATGATTTTGGAATGTGATATCCAACAAGCCCATATAGGAGTAATGGTCTGGTGTCCACCTACGTTGGCCATGTAGTCTATAAAGGTAAACCTGCCCTTCCAACAATCCTTTATGCTGGTCTAGTAAGCCGTAGAATGCAACAGATGCTAAAAGATGTATTCTGTATTAACTCTATTTTATTTTATTTCTATTTTAGCATCGGTTCAGGTTCCATGGGAAAGAGCGATATCCCCCAACAAGGTGCCGTATTACATCAAGTGAGTAACCAGCACTTTTTGGAAATTCCTCCCCTACACATGTTACGACTTTTCCTTTTGAAGTAGAACCTATGGCGCAAAAAGTCAAAGCTTTTTTTTGTTAATGGTGTTGGAATGGTTAAAGCCACAAAATTTTTGAGCATTGAAAGGAAATGACCGCTAATGAAGTGTCCTATGTGTGGCTGCTGCTGGGTTCAGTAAAACTTGTAGTCTTTTCAATTAATACAAGGTGGTCTATGAATGGAGGAGGTGTGGATGAACGTCACGCTCTCCCTTCCTCCTAACACAAAACACCTTGTAGCCATTGAAAAGAGCCCAAGATGTTTTCTAAATGGAAGCAGTGCCGAGAAGGTGACCACTGTTAGGGTTCGTTTATAAGAATATGCATGCATCATACATACTTACTAGGGAGAGTACAACTGGGGGAATCCATAGTGGAGAAGGATCTGGGGGTTTTGGTAATAACATGTAATGCCAAGCTGCGGTTTCCAAAGCGAGCAAAGTCCTTTCTTGTATTAAGAGAGGTATGGACTCCAGAGAGAGATATCATTTTGCCCTCCTGTACAAATCATTAGTAAGACCTCATCTGGAATATGCAGTCCAGTTTTGCGCACCAGTTCTCAAAAAGGATATCGAGGAACTGGAGAAAGTGCAGAGAAGGGCAACCAAACTGATAAGAGGCATGGAGGAGCTCAGCTATGAGGAAAGATTAGAGGAACTGAATGTATTCTCTCTTCAGAAGAGAAGATTAAGGGGGGATATGATCACCATGTATAAATACATAAGGGGGAGATAAGATCACTATGTACAGTATCTCACAAAAGTGAGTACACCCCTCACATTGTTGTAAATATTTTCTTCTATCTTTTCATGTGACAACACCGAAGAAATGACACTTTGCTACAATGTAAAGTAGTGAGTGTACAGCTTGTATAACAGTGTAAATTTGCTGTCCCCTCAAAATAACTCAACACACAGCCATTAATGTCTAAACCGCTGGCAACAAAAGTGAGTACACCCCTAAGTGAAAATGTCCAAATTGGGTCCAAAGTGTCAATATTTTGTGTGGCCACCATTATTTTCCAGCACTGCCTTAACCCTCTTGGGCATGAAGTTCACCAGAGCTTCACAGGTTGCCACCGGAGTCCTCTTCCACTCCTCCATGACGACATCACAGAGCTGGTGGATGTTAGAGAACTTGAGCTCCTCCACCTTCCAATTGAGGATGCCCCACAGATGCTCAATAGGGTTTAGGTCTGGAGACATGTTTGGCCAGTCCATCCGCTTTACCCTCAGCTTCTTTTTCCAAGGCAGTGGTCATCTTGGAGATGTGTTTGGGGTCATTATCATGTTGGAATACTGCCCTGCGGCCCAGTCTCTGAAGGGAGGGGATCATGCTCTGCTTCAGTATGTCACAGTACATGTTGGCTTTCATGGTTCCCTCAATGAACTGTAGCTCCCCAGTGCCGGCAGCACTCATGCAGCCCCAGACCATGACTCTCCCACCACCATGCTTGACTGTAGACAAGACACACTTGTCTTTGTCCTCCTCACCTGGTTGCCGCTACACACGCTTGTCACCATCTGAACCAAATAAGTTTATTTTGGTCTCATCAGACCACAGGACATGGTTGCAGTAATCCATGTCCTTAGTCTGCTTGTCTTCAACAGTTTGAGGACTTTCTTGTGCATCATCTTTAGAAGAGGCTTCCTTCTGGAATGACAGCCATGCAGACCAATTTGATGCAGTGTACAGCGTATGGTCTGAGCACTGACAGGCTGACCCCCCCCACCCCTACAACCTCTGCAGCAATGCTGGCAGCACTCATACGTCTATTTCCCAAAGGCAACCTCTGGATATGATGCTGAGCACGTGACCTCAACTTCTTTGGTGGACCATGGCGAGGCCTGTTCTGAGTGGAACCTGTCCTGTTATACCGCTGTATGGTCTTGGCCACCGTGCTGCAGATCAGTTTCAGGGTCTTGGCAATCTCCTTATAGCCTAGACCATCTTTATTTAGAGCAACCATTCTTTTTTTCAGATCCTCAGAGAGCTTTTGAAATTTACATTTACCATTTTAGATTTTAGTGAGTGGGTTTTTACGCTTGCTTGAACTACAGTGGGAGGTCTTAACTACGTTGATGGTTTCATTTTTTTCCTGTCTAGTCACCAGGCACAGACGACATGCTGGGATCATCCAAAAATGACCGAGCTGTACCAGGCGCTGGGTAAGTAAAAAAACAGCCATATACCCCCCTCGCCATTGTCTATTACTATGTAGCCCTCTAAATCTTTTTATGGCCAAAGGTCCATAGAGTCCAGGCTACATTTAACAGCGCCAGCATACGTTGGTTAATTTGATGTCACCTCTACAGAGTCTATTTAGAAATGTTATCAAAAAAGATTCACGCAGCTTTGTCTTTATTCGGTGGTTTTTGTGTTTGTGTTTTTGTGCTAGGAGTGTGCACCATTGTGCGCCCCTAGTACCAAGATCGCAGCATCGCCAACAGCTCCTGGTCTCAGACTAACAATTGGAGGCCGGGAGGATCATGTGATCATTAGTATGGCCAATCACAGTGATCATTGCGAATGAAACCCAACCCCATATTGTTACTCCTCTTATACATTGTAACTTTTTTTTTTTCTCTTGCTAGAGGAAAGTATGTATGGAAAAAAAAGTGATATATTTTTATATATATATAGAAATATTTAAGTTTAGCATTGGGGTCAATGTTTCCTCAGCATGTGGCACAGCGCCTGCGAACATTCTACAGGTTGCAATTAGGAAGAGTTTAAACAATTTATTTAATAAAATGATAATATAATAAATGATATAAAAAATGATCTATAATTATTAAATGATAGTGATAAAATATGATAAATATTACAATGAATGATATAATAAATAACTGTATTATAAAACTAATAAATGATAAAACAGTAAATGATATAATGATATAATAAAGGACAGACATTGTTAATAAGGTTAAAACAATGTATTTAATATAATGAATGATATAATGAAATAGTTATATGTTAAATATAATAAATATTACAATAAATGATATAACAAGTGCTAACTATAAATCTAAAAAATTATATAATAAATTATATAAAATGAATAAATCATATAATAGTAAATGATATAATAAAGGATAATATAATGAATGATTTAAAAAATGATCTAGAATTATTTAATGATAGTCATATAATATGATAAACATTACAATGAATGATATAATAAATAACTATATTATACATGTAAAAAATTAAAAACAGTAAATGGTATAATGATATAATAAAGGACACACATTGTTAATAAGGTTAAACAATTTATTTAATACAATGAATGATATAATAAGTGCTAACTATAAATCTAAAAAATGATATAATAAATTATATAAAATAAATAAATTATATAATAGTAAATTATATAATAAAGAACACACATTGGTAACAAGGTTAAACAATGTATTTAATATAATGAATGATATAAGGAAATATAATGATTTAATTATATAATAATAGTGATATAATAAATATTACAATGAATGATATAAGTGCTAACTAATATCATAAATCTAAAAAATTATCTAATAAACTATATAAAATTAATAAATTATATAATGGTAAATTATATAATAAAGGCACACATTGTTAATAAGGTTAAAAATGTATTTAATATAAAGATAATGAATGGTATATAATGATTTCATGATATAATATTAGTGTTATAATAAATATAATATTACAATGAATGATATAAGTGCTAACTATATCATAAATTGAATAAATTATAAAATTTATATAAATTAATAAATTATATAATATGATGTAATGATATAATAAAGGACACGTATTGTTAATAAGAGTGTTTATTTTTATTGATGTGTATGTATTTTTTTACATGCTTAACTAATAAAAAGCATCTTTTAAAAAAAATAATAATCATTGAACGATGTAATGATAATATCAGTTTCAATATCAATTTATCATTATCATTTATTATATCATTCACTATATTATTTATTTGATTTATTATATCATTTTTACTTGTATCATTCATTCATTCATTCTATGTAAGTTATTACTTAAATGACAGTATATTATTAAATTATATATGTATATTAAGTATATTACTTAAATTATATTTGAATAGAGGGAGGACTTGTATAGAAGAAATGATATAATTATAATACAATTTATTACATTTATGATATATTTATAATTTATTATATCTTCCATTATAGTATTAATAAATAAATAATTTCAAATGATATTAAATCATTTAAATAAATATAATAATAAATTATATACTGATTAGTAAAATTAATTTGTACATTTTGAACTACCGTGATAGAATAAGGTAATGGCATTTAGACCTCCTTTACACGAGCGGGTGAGGGGCTGTAAAAATCTATGGTCGTTGACCATGGCCGGTGGTCGTTAACACGGCCACCGGCCATGTGAGTACCTACTGCTGTGGTCGTGGTACGGCACAAACTGCATAACGGGTCATGTTTGGCTAATACCACCGCCAAATGCTGGCTGGTAGTACCACCGCCCAACGCAACCCATTAAAGTGAATAGGGCCTCTCCACAACACACACTAAAATAGAAGGTGAGGAGGCAACATATCCCCTCCAGGCCAACTGTCTAATGCCTCTGAAAATTGTCCCACCATAGAAATGGACGCACGTATAACCAAGCCCTTAAAGTGGACTTTTTGTTCTTATTTGACATTTTTCAGGAGATCTAAACAACATAAAGTTCTCTGCCTACCGGACGGCGATGAAACTGCGCAGAGTACAAAAAGCGCTGAGATGTAAGTACTGAGTGATTGGAATGGTTGGACTTTTGTTATTTTAGATTCACTTTTCAACTCTTAATTGTACCTTTTCATTTCCTACATAAAAAGTTACAAAAAAAAGGCACCTTCCCATATAGAACTGTCTTGTTGACGGTATTGGTAATGATGGACAAGATATCGTCGCGCTGATTGGACCATGGTTTACTTAGTAGTAGTTGGTCACACTCAACTGTTGAAGATGGTTTGCTATCTCCAACCAAGCCTCTTCCTTAGTTCTAATAAGTGTCAGGAACGTACCCCAGCTTCCTTAGCCCCATGGGTAACAGGGACAGATCTGGCCTACATGATCTGGGGGTGCATCAAGGTCCCCACTGGAGTGCGCCCGTTACATCAGGGTCCCTACCGGAGTGCGCCCTTTACATCAGGGTCCCCACCGGAGTGCGCCCTTTACATCAGGGTCCCCACCGGAGTGTGCCCTTTACATCAGGGTCGCCACCGGAGTGTGCCCTTTACATCAGGGTCGCCACCGGAGTGTGCCCTTTACATCAGGGTCGCCACCGGAGTGTGCCCTTTACATCAGGGTCGCCACCGGAGTGTGCCCTTTACATCAGGGTCGCCACCGGAGTGTGCCCTTTACATCAGGGTCGCCACCGGAGTGTGCCCTTTACATCAGGGTCGCCACCGGAGTGTGCCCTTTACATCAGGGTCGCCACCGGAGTGTGCCCTTTACATCAGGGTCGCCACCGGAGTGTGCCCTTTACATCAGGGTCGCCACCGGAGTGTGCCCTTTACATCAGGGTCGCCACCGGAGTGTGCCCTTTACATCAGGGTCCCCACCGGAGTGTGCCCTTTACATCAGGGTCCCCACCAGAGTGCGCCCTTTACATCAGGGTCCCCACCGGAGTGCGCCCTTTACATCAGGGTCCCCACCGGAGTGTGCCCTTTACATCAGGGTCCCCACCGGAGTGTGCCCTTTACATCAGGGTCCCCACCCGAGTGCGCCCTTTATATCAGGGTCCCCACCCGAGTGCGCCCTTTTGCATCTGGGGTGCCCATCCTAGCCTGCTCTACAAAGTGTGATGATTCAAGGACTCCACACTTCTAAGCAGCCCTGTTTCACCCTGCCCACAGGGCTTAGTCACAGAGGACCTCTATGACTAAGCCCTGTAAGCAGGACGAAATGCGTCAGCCCATGGCCTGGGTGGAGCCTAGGCTGAGGCCACTTTTCATCTACTGCTCCAGTACACCGGGCGCTTAGAAGTGTGGCACTTTGGAATCACACGATGAGTACTGAAGAGTTCACCCTTCTGTGTTGGACCAGCTGTTGTTGAGGGGTTGGTTGGTCTCTCCATTGTACAGGTCTTCTCATTACAATGGACTGTGTTTACCAGGTTACTTAATTTTCTCTTCAACATTACAGAACAACTCCAGTTGAATGTGACTAAAGCAGGCCATAAATGAACACTTTTTTTTTGTTCAACCAGCGGATTGAATGGAAAAAATACCCCTAAGTCAGGCATCACTAAATGGCAGACTAAGGCCAAATGAAACCATTTATTTCATGTTTTCCCTTTCTTCCCTTTATCCATCTTCCTCAGTGGACCTCGTCACACTTCCCCTGGTCACCCAGATTTTCAGCTGTGACATCCTGCAATCTGCGGAACGCTCCCTGGACGTCCTCGATGTCATTCGCTGCCTGAGCTCTCTGTATGAACGTTTGGAAGAAGAGCGCGGACTGTTGGTCAACGTTCCTTTGTGTGTGGACCTGGCCCTCAACTGGTTACTAAACGTCTTTGATGGGTATGCCCTTAAATAACCCTTCCTTTCTTTGATGACAACATAATATACAATTGAGGTAACCGTTGTGGCATAGAGCTTTTTGCACCCACCTGCAGTCTCTTCCGTTGACCAATTGATGCCTATTTGGACATGATTAGAAATGGGTTGTTTGAGGTGTCACCCTACTTCTGCACAAAAGCTTGTCCTAACAATTATAAATCTTCCTTTACAATTTCATAAAAGTATCACTTCATGAAAAACAAAAAATGATCACTAGTGGAACCGCTATCCAACCACATGTCATTCCCATATAATTGGTGGCCTTCACCAATTACGACGTAATTGGCCTTAATTTTGTACATAACAGCCACCTTGCTACTAGAACCTGGTAGGACAAATCCTACCTTCCTCGGGATAACATATAGGCATTATGGGAATAACATATGATCATTTGGATGTAGTCGCAGGTGTCAGAAACCATGAAACCAGACTGAGACAGAAGTATAATTAAATCACACTTGTTTAATAATAAAAGTAAAAAGAACAAACGTAGTCAAAACATAGCCAAAGTTCAGTGACCGGAACGGATAGTCAGCCAAGCCAGAAGTCAGGGATGAAAGTAGTGGAACAGCAAGCAGGATCCGGAGCCAGAAGGGATGTCAGCAAAGCCAGCCTTTAAACAGGAACGCAGGAGATAGTCTCTTGTGATGTTGACCAAGGTGAATGCAGAGCTCCTCTGGGCTGGATGGCTTAAGTAGGCAGGACTGACCAGCAGGATATCATCAACAGCTGAGTGACTGTGGAGAGAAATGGGAGCTGGCAATTAGCCGACAGCTGAGCGGCCAGCTTAGAGAAGGAAGGGCTGAACCCAGCCCTGACAGCAGGTAGGTGTTAGGCTGTCAGGTAAATTTAGTTCTTTTTTTAACTCCTCTGTAATCAGTGGAGCAGTTGCTGTTTGCTTTGGACTGATCAGGGTCCCCCTGCCTTCTGGAAGGCCTCTGGAAAATATGATTGAAGCAGGTCAAATGAATAGCCTGAATATGTATGGGGGTCTCAGCCAATCCCTGGGGAGCCGTGCCCAGTGGATGGCTGCAGAGCACATAAATACTCTGGGCTGGAGCAGTCTGTGTTCTTGTCCAGGAGGATAAGTTCCCAGCCCGGAGGGCTGCTGCCCTCTCAGGCAGCTCAGCTGACACTTGCCAAGAGCTGAAAATTTGATTTTGCTCTAGGAGATAGACTTTAAGAAAATTATGAAAGCTTTCAAAACTTAATCCTGACAATTATTTTGAGCCCTATGTTATCTTTTATGATACTAACTCATGGAAAATATTACCAGTTAATTGATTCCCATTCCCTTTCTGTCTCTCTAGTGCCCGCAATGGACGAATCAGGGTTCTCTCCTTCAAAGCTGGAATAGCGTGTTTGTGCAACAGTGATGTCAAAGGAAAACTAGAATGTAAGTAATCTACTGTATGAATAAACAGTCAATACATAGAAATTGAGAAATTAAATACAGTGGAACCTTGGTTTACGAGTAATGCGGTTAATGAGCGTTTTGAAAGACTAGTAACTGTTTTTTTTTAAATCCTGACTCGGTTTGCGGGTGTTGCCACGCAAGATGAGCAGGATTCAAGCCAATGGGCTGTACCACATTTGACCAGAGGTGCGAGGGGGGGCGCCGGTGACACTCGGAACGGTTCGGAACTGTTCGGAAATACTCTGAAACACCTGTAAATACTCAGTTCCCAAGTGTTTCGGAGCCTTTCCGAGGGTTTCTGAGTTCAGCCGAGCTGTCCCCGAGTATTTCCGAGGCTTCCCGGCGCCCCCTCCACCTCTGGCCATATGCGGTATTGCATGCAATAGAAGTCAATTCGGAACAAATTATCTTGGTTTCCATTGACTTCTAAAGGGGAAACTCGCTTTGATATGCGAGTGCTTTGGATTACAACCATTCTCCTGGAACGGATTATGCTCGTAATCCAAGGTTCCACTGTATAAGAAGGGGAAAATACGAAGACAAGTGTAAGGCAGCTGGTAAAAAAAAAAGTCTCAAGGGTCCATATTCTAAAATATTCTTACCACATACTACACATTTTAAAGCTGAACGCCAAATATGAATTATTTTACTTTGTATATATACAATATATAGAAGCTGTTTTACTTGCCAAAGCGTTCCCATTGGCATTTTCATTCAGGCTTTTGGTAAACCCACTTTAAGCAGGTCAAATGCAGCTCAGAAGGAGGTCAAAATGCAGGTCAAACGCACCTGTCAATGAATTCCGAATGATCTCCAAAGCATCTCAAATTGATGCCATCGGCACAAGCCCAAAGCCCATCTTTATAGCCCCCAATAAGATTTGTACTGATCCATTTGGGTGCCCAATAATTTGGGGTGTTGATGTCCCATATAACGTGAGATAAAATGTAGAGATGCGACTTTGGTGTCAGGTCCGAGATCTTAGTGCGTGTAGATTAATGTCCTACATTGGAAAGATTAAAAGATTTACTGTATAGGTAGAGCAGGGGTGTCCAAACTTTCCAAACAAAGGTCCAGTTTACTGTCCTTCAGACTTCAGGGTGGCCCAACTGTCGCCAGTGGGAGAGGAAAAGGACCTGGTGTCAGTGAGAGTAAACATTGACACTATTGCTCCCATTGTTTTTTGTGTCAATGGTGTCTCATCCTTTGTGTCAGTTTTAGGAATTATCCCCCCCATTGTTGGCTTCAGTGGATGGAATAGTGCCCCAAGGGTCAAATAAAGACCAGCAAAAAGCCACATCTGGCTCCCGGGCTGCGGTTTGGAGACCACTGGTATAGAGGAAGATTGGCTGCTTGTCGGGCTAGACGTTGAATCGCTCAGTCTGTCCATCTTGTAACGGAGATGATGGGTCTATGCTAACTTTTAGGAACCAGATATGCAGTCTACATAGAATATGATTTTTTTTTTCTTTTCCCAACAATAAAAAGATGTTACTACACGTTGTTGCTGACATGCTTGCCTTTATTGAGGGTGATAGGAGGTATCCGTGGTCTTTAGGACAGTGGTTTTCCAGTGCCTTCTTGTCAGAAACCATGAAATCAGACCGAGACAGAAGTACAGTTAAATCACACTTGTTTAATAATAAAAGTAAAAAAAACAAACGTAAGTCAAAACATAGCCAAAGTTCAGTAACCGGAATGGATAGTCAGCCAAGCCAGAAGTCAGGGATCAATGTAGTGGAACAGCAAGCAGGATCTGGGGCCAGAAGGGATGTCGGCAAAGAAAGTCTTTAAACAGGACCGCAGGAGATAGTCTCTGTGATGTTGACCAAGGCGAAGGCAAAGATCCACTGGGCTGAACGGCTTAAGTAGGCAGGACTGACGAGCAAGATATCATCAACAACTGAGTAACTGTGCAGAGATCGGAGCTGGCAATTAGCTGACAGCTGACGGACAGCTCTGAGAAGGTAGGGCTGAGTTGATACTGTGATCATAGCCTGGAGGAGAGGGGGAGTTCCTCCACACCAAACTCCTCAAACCATATATTTATGGAGTTGGCTTTATACACAGGGGCTGAAACAGAAAAGGTCCTTTATATGACTTTTGGCACAAAGTTGGAAGAGCACAATTGTCTGAAATGTCTTTTGTATGCTGTAGTATCAATACCCTTCACTGGAAAAACACCTTAACTCAATCATTTGGTGAGGTTCACATATTTTTGCCAAGCAGTGCTTATGTCTATGTTTATACCCATAATGTATGTAACGGACCTACGTACATGTGACCTTTTGAGTTTTAGAGCTATTTAATATGTGTTGACTCCTCATCTCCTTGTAGGGCTGTGATCCATTTTTAGACAACTTTTTAAACAAGCCATTTTTCTTTCAGATTTATTTTCACAGGTAGCAAAAACCGATGGAACATGTGACCAGAAGCAGCTAGGCCTTCTTCTGCATGAAGCCATTCAGATACCGAGACAACTTGGAGAAGTTGCAGCCTTTGGGGGAAGTAATGTTGAGCCCAGCGTTAGGAGCTGTTTCCGATTTGTAAGTAAGCACACTGAATAATTTCTATCTCCATATATACTTTATGGCCACACCATTTGTTATACATCCCATTTACAAAACCATGAGCATTAATATGGAGTTGACCCCCCCCCCCCTATTTGCACCAATAACAGCCTCCATTTTTCTGGAAAGGATTTCCACAAGATTTTGGGGGGGGCTTCCATTCAGTCAAAAGAGTATTTGTAAGGGCAGGCACTAATGTTGGGTGAGAAGACCTGGCTCACATTCAGCCTTCTACTTCACCCCAAGGGTGTTCAGTAGAGTTGAGGTTGGGTACTAATGTTGGATGAGAAGACTTAGACCCAAAATTGGCATTCCCATTCATCCCAAAGGTGTTTAGTAGAGTTGAGGTTGGGTACTAATGTTGGATGAGAAAACTTAGACCCAAAATTGGCATTCCCATTCATCCCAAAGGTTTTCAGCAGCGTTGAGATCTGGGCTCTGTGTAGGCCACTTGAGTTCCTCCAAACCAAGCTGGTCAAACCTTGTCTTTATGGAGATGGCTTTGTACACAGAGGCACAGTCATAGTGGTAAAAAACCCAAACTATTACCACATAGTTGAAAGTGCACAGTTGTTTATAATGTCTTTGTACTGTAAAAAAAAAAAAAGATGTAGCTAGAAGTATGGAGACAACCCTTTTAAATGATTGAATTCTGGTATTTCAGTGAAGGTTACTATTATGCTACAACATACAAAGACTTTCCAACCTTGTGATAACAGTTGGGTGAAGACCCTTTTCTTCCAGCATGACTGTGCCCCTGTGTACAAAGCCAGCTCCATAAAAACATAGTCTAGCCAGTTTGGTGCGTAGGAACTTGCATGCCCTGCACAGAGCCTGTTAAACATGGATGGGATGAATTGGAACACCAATTGTGAGACAGGTCTTCTCACCCAACATCAGTACTTAGCCTCACAAATGCTCTTTTGGCTGAATGGTCATAAATTCCTACAGAGCCCCCTCCAAAATCTTGTTGAAAGCCTACACAGAAGTGTAAAGACTGTTAGAGCAGCAAAGGAAGAAGCAATTCCATATTAATAATAACGTGTTTTGAATAAGATGGCCAGTAGGCTCATATAGGGGTGATGGCCTGGTGTCCACAAATGTAAGACTTGAATGCATAGAACTGTCTATCTAGTTCTACATGCTTTACTATTTTAAATACACAGACCTGATTTACAGGATGTGTATAAAGCAACCTTCACTTATGAATAGTCATCTATAGTATGTGCCATTCTCTTGTAGTCTTACATAGGTCTAAGGTTAAAGAGCCTTTGTAATCTCCAGTATGTATGAGTGATTGTGTGGTCCCATCTGTATTTTGTAACCTTTGAGTTGCAGAGAATTTCTTTGTTGTATTTCAGGAATTATGCAATAATAAATGCTTTTCAAAAAATAAAATAAAATAAAATAAAAAGACAAGGTCACCAACTTAAAAAATGCAAGGTAAAAGCACAGAAAAATAAAGTTGCAAGAGCCGGTTCCTTAACACAGTGCCCTTGCACAATGAAGCCCTCTCCACTTCTTTGAGTATCTTCTATTTGTTCTGGCCCAGCTCCTGGGAGTATCTTCTATTTGTTCTGGCCCAGCTCCTGTGAGTATCTTCTATTTGTTCTGGCCCAGCTCCTGTGAGTATCTTCTGTTTGTTCTGGCCCAGCTCCTGGGAGTATCTTCTATTTGTTCTGGCCCAGCTCATGGGAGTATCTTCTATTTGTTCTGGCCCAGCTCCTGTGAGTATCTTCTGTTTGTTCTGGCCCAGCTCCTGTGAGTATCTTCTATTTGTTCTGGCCCAGCTCCTATGAGTATCTTCTATTTGTTCTGGCCCAGCTCCTTTTCCCCTCACCTTTCTAGATAAATATTTTCCATAAAGACCTTGGAACCAAAAAAATATAGTAACATTGGACTTCGGGTCAACCTATTCCACGTGTATCATTGTAAATTGTATTGTATTTTTTGGTTCCAAAATATTTTAACTAGCTGCTGTGGGAGGAGTGAAGGGGAGCAGTCATTCACAACCAGGGTTCTTCCAGAGGTTGCTAGGGGTTCCTTGACCCGACGCTAATTGCCTTCCCATTTGGTTCCTTCATAGTTCCAGGGGGCCAACACCACATGGCATGGCAGATGCATGACACCAATGACCTTTTTTAGCCATCTAGAATGGTGTCAATCTGACCTTCACTATAAATGGGACATTCTTCCCACAGGTGACCAATATAAAGGGCGTTTCCCCCTGGGCCCAATAAATGGGGAACTGGAACGGAAAATTATTTTAACCGCTTCCGCCCTGGAAGATTTTACCCCCTTCCTGGCCAGAGCACTTTTTGCGATTCGGCACTGCGTCGCTTTAGCTGACAATTGCGCGGTCGTGCGATGTGGCACCCAAACAAAATTGGCATCCTTTTTTTCCCACAAATAGAGCTTTCTTTTGGTGGTATTTGACCACCTCTGCAGTTTTTATTTTTTGCGACATAAACAAAAAAAGAGCGACATTTTTGAAAAAAAAAGCAATATTTTTTACTTTTTGCTATAATAAATATCCCTCAAAAATATATAAAAAAAAGAATTGTTTTCTCAGTTTAGGCCGAAGTGTAGTACAAAAAAATCACAATAAGTGTATAATGATTGGTTTGCGCAAAAGTTATAGCGTCTACAAAATAGGGGATAGTTTTATGGCATTTTTATTATTCTTTTTTTTTTTCAGTGGTAATAGCGGCGATCTGCGATTTTTATAGGGACTGCGACATTATGGCGGACACATCGGACACTTTTGACACTTTTTTGGGACCATTGTCAGTCATACAGCGATCCGTGCTATAAAAATGCACTGATTACTGTGTAAATTACACTGGCAGTAAAGGGCTTCAACACTAGGGGGCGATGAAGGTGTTAAGTGTGTCCTAGGGAGTGATTCTAACTGTGGGGGGGGTGAGCTACCACTCACAAGACAGCGATCACTGCTGCCGATGACAGGGAGCAGTGATCTCTGTCATGTCATAAGGCAGAACGGGGAAATGTCTTGTTTACATTGGCACTTCCCCCTTCTGCGGCTCCGTGACACGATCCCTGGGAGACCGGCAGACATCGAGTCCGCCGGTCCCACGGGCACGGTCACGCTGTACGTGGCGGATGCGCGCCCGCTAGCCCCGCCAATTAAAGGGGACGTACAGGTACGCCCATTTGCCCACCGCTGCCATTGTGCCGATGTATATCGGCGTGCAGCGATTGGCAAATGATTAAGGTTTCTTTCAAGTAAAATGTTTATGAAAGGCTGCTATGGAGTGTCACTTGATTGACAGCTGTGAGTCTGCTGTGGTTGCTGACATCAAATCCAAGATGGCCACCCCCAGCAGTGGTCTCAAGACTTTTGAATGTCTCAAAAAGGGTGGCTTTTACATGCCTAAAATATGTAAATGTACATATAATCTTATGGGTAGATATTTGCTTAAATAAGTGGTGTGGCGACAGAGTCTCTTTAAGGGATTAGAATGTTGAGATACCTTCAAGGTCACCAAAAAATTATTAGAAATGCAGCCGATTCTTTCTTTCTTTTCTTTTCTTTTTTTATCTTATACTTTACAAACCTAGTTATAATCTGCAGAAACCTACAAATTTCTTTAGACATTTTAACAACAGGGAAGGGAAGAAACAAACAACATGTAACAAGCTGCGAAGAGACCGTCTATTACATTGTAACAACCGTCACACCAATTTTACAAGTTGTTAGACTTGGTGAGACAATTCTCTCCCGTCTTCATGATACACAGCTGCTTATAAATTAACAGTAGAAAAATGTATTCATCTCACAATTGCACAGTAACCTTGAAAGCTGCCACCTTGTGTGAAATGTAACCTCCATCTTATTATTCTGGTTTATTTTACTGCCAGAGAGATTCTTTCCGAGATGACTTCATGCTGTTAGATCTGTGTTGTCATGGAGACTCCATAAAGCTGCTACATTGTGTCTAATTCTCTTCCTCTTATTAGCACAGACTAGCCCTCCCCAAAAGCTTTAACGTGTATGCATAAAGTATACATATTATTTAGTTTTTGTTAGATTGAAAAAGGGTTGGAACCCCTTCAAACTTTTAGTGCTCAATAATTCTTCAGGTAGTGAGGAGTGTAGCATTCTCTAATGTGTATTTAAAAGGTACAGTGGAGTCAGATGTCTCCTAGGACTTCCATGACTGCCAAATGTGTCCTAGGACTTCCACGACTTCCAAAAGTACCCTATGATTGCTATGACTTGCAAATGTTTACTAGGAACATCTATGACTTCCAGATGTGTCATAGGACTTCATGTATGCCAAACGTGTCCTAGGACTTCCATGTATGCCAAATGTGTCCTAGAACTTCTATGACTTCCAAATGTGTCCTAGAACTTCCATGACTTCCAAATGTGTCCTAGTACTTCCATGACTTTCAAATGTGTCCTAGGACTTCCATGACTTCCAAATGTGTCTTAGGACTTCAATGACTGCCAACTGTGTCCTAGGACTTCCATGACTTCCAAATGTGTCCTAGGACTTCCATGACTTCCAAATGTGTCCTAGGACTTCCATGACTTCCAAATGTGTCCTAGGACTTCCATGACTTCCAAATGTGTCCTAGGACTTCCATGACTTCCAAATGTGTCCTAGGACTTCCATGCCTTCCAAATCTGTCCTAGGACTTCAATGACTTCCAAATTTGTCCTAGGGCTTTCATATGTGCCCTAGGGCTTCCATATGTGTCCCAGGACTTCCGTGACTTCCAAATGTATCCTAGGACATCTATGACTTCCAAATGTATCTTAGTATTTCCATAACTTCACGATGTGTCTTAGGACTTCCATGACTGCCAACTGTGTCCTAGGACTTCCATGACTTCCAAATGTGTCCTAGGACTTCCATGACTTCCAAATGTGTCCTAAGACTTTCATGACTTCCACATGTTTTCTAGGAATTCTATAACTTTCAAATGTGTCCCGGGACTTCCATGACTTCCAAATGTGTCCTGGGACTTCTCTGACTGCCAAATGTGTCCTAGGACCTCCATGACTTCCAAATGTGTTCTAGGACTTTTATGACTGTCAAATGTGTCCTAGGACTTCTATGACTTCCATGAGAATTTCCTAGGACTTTCATAAGGCGTCATTGAGAAAACAATGACCGTAGGATGAGGAATAGAAGCAGGGGCGTAACTAGAAATAGCAGGGCCCCATAGCAAAATGTTGTATGGGGGCTCCCCTGCAAACAAGTCCCCCCCCCACAGCTGCCCTAGTGTCAATGCAGCGTGACCTGTGCCCCATACAGCGTGACCTGTGCCCCATACAGCGTGACCTGTGCCCAATACAGCGTGACCTGTGCCCCATGCAGCGTGACCTGTGCCCCATGCAGCATGACCTGTGCCCCATATAACGTGACCTGTGCCCAATACAGCATGACCTGTGCCCAATACAGCGTGACCTGTGCCCCATGCAGCATGACCTGTGCCCCATATAACGTGACCTGTGCCCAATACAGCATGACCTGTGCCCAATGCAGCATGACCTGTGCCCCATGCAGCGTGACCTGTGCCCCATGCAGCATGACCTGTGCCCCATGCAGCATGACCTGTGCCCCATGCAGCGTGACCTGTGCCCCATGCAGCATGACCTGTGCCCCATACAGCGAGACCTGTGCCCAATACAGCCTGGTCTGTCTGTGCCCCATACAGTGTCACCTATGCAGAGGAAGAGGCAAGCCACCCGGATCAGCAGAGAGCGGGATTGCCCGCTGTAATAGCTTTCATTTGAATTTCCCATCTTCCCGGGGATCATCGTCACATAGCCCCACCTCTTGGCCCGACGCCCTTGATGATGTCACATGTCCCGCATTGGATCGGCGTTCTGTCTATCAAAGGTGCCGGGCCAAGAGGTGGAGCTTTGTGACGTGAGCCCCGGGAACACTGGAAGTTCTAATGAAAGCTATTACATTGGGCAATTCAGCTCTCTGCTGATACGGACAACTTGCCTCTTCCTCTCCTCTCTCTTCCCCTGGCTGGGAGACTGTGCCGGCGGTGCTCTTATCCTCACTGGGCCCCACTCAGGTGCGGGCCCCATAGCGCCCACATGGGTCGCTATGGTGGTAGTTCCGCCCCTGAATAGAAGTACCACTCCACTTATGAGAGTCCAGAGTAATATTTTATTTAAAATAGCCAAGGAAAGTCCAATGCATTTCAGGGGTTGTCAGAGCTCCCCTTCTTTAGGCTATAAACATATGAAATAATGACTATTATCTGTATCTAGCCTAATTAGTATTTTTAATTTTAAGAAGAAATCTGCTGCCTGCTACTAATATGGATTGTCCAACTGATCTATTTCCTGGAATTACTCAGGGCTGGTCATCTTCATCCTTCTTTACCTAGTGAACTATTCACTTGGAACAAGTATGCAGGCTGAAAATTCTGAATTAACCCTCTGCATACTGCTATACATCCTTATACATCTAAAATACCTCCTTCTCTGGCTAGTTCTTACTCTGCTGTGCTAAATGCCAGGTACTTGCTTACGGCATACTTTAATGGACATGTAGGGCCATTATGAGGGAAGGCAGACACAGTCAGAGGAGAGCTATAGACTCAGGTCTCACTAATGCATTATGCCAGTGGTCTCTAAACTGCAGCCCGGGGGCCAGAAGTGACCCTTTGTTTACCCTTTTCCAGCCCTTGGGGCACTGTTCCTCCCACTGACATCAATGGCAGGGCACTATTTCTCCCACTGACACCAATGATGAGGCCCTATATCTCCCATTGACATCAATAATTGGGCATTTTCTACTCTCACTGGCCACAGTCTGACTGAACCTGAAGGACAGTAAGCTGGACCTTCATTTAGAAAGCATGCAGGATGGCCAGACTTCAAGCTCTTAAGCAAGGAGTAATCTTTTTTCTGGTAATGAGGACAGTCTTTTGTACTCTTATTAGTACTAGTGATTGTATGCAAAACCACTGAGCCTAAATTAACCCATTCATAAACGGTTATGAATGGGTTAATTTAGGCTCATTGGTTTTGGGCCTCTGGTTAACGTAACTTACTGGCATTAATCAATGTCCAAGAAGAAATAATAAGATTGTTTAGCTGCGCCATCTTTCTTGGGTTGTTTATGGAGCAAGTGGAAGCTTATCTTGGCAGTGGGGAATGGGGGGGGGTGGGTAGAAGAGATGAATTGTAAGCTGATTATGGATTACTGAAAGCAGAAGCAGAGCAGAAACTGACCATGGACATTTGACCAAGGGGGTATAAAGAGGGAAAGTTTAAATTGATCATAGCACTGGATGGAGGCAAGAGCAGAAGGAGAGTTGACCATGGAACATTAGAAGGGAATGTAGAAATACCTGTGGGCTTGTGTAGAAAGAAGTGAGGAGGGTAAAGCTTGAGTTGATCAAGGGATGGGGGGAGTGGGATTTAATTGTGTGGGATTGAGAGGGCAGAGAGTGAGCTGATTGTGGACTAGTGGGAGAAAAGATGAAGAGGACAGGCCACTACTGATTTGGGATAAGAGGAGCATAGACATGTGGAACATGAATGGAAAGGGGGATGCAACACAAGACGGGAACATTAAGATGATTGTGGACCTTTAGAGTGGGAGCTGAAAATGGCTTGCGGAGGCAGACGAGAAGACGCAATGTTGTATTTGCTGCGGAGTTTGTCTACAATATGGCGGCCAGTGGGGACCACAGAAAGGACAGCACTGCAGTGAATGTGGAGAGCGATGTGAACCGGTGCAGATATGATCAGGCTGTGGTAGAAGCCATCAAGAAAAGGTAGTGTGGGCTTTGTGAGGGCAGAACCACACAACGTTGTGTAGACAACCTGTGAGAGAATCTACTACAAAACAGTCCAGAGAGCTTCAAAGCTGTTGAGCATTGATGGTGTGGCAAGATTTACAATATAATAGACCAAAGAGTGTAATGGTGTAGACCAGCGGTCTCCAAACTGCGGCCCTTTGTTTGCCTTTTTCCTGCCCTTGAGGCAATATTCCTACCGCTGACGCCAACAATGGGGTATAATTCCTTCCACTGACACCGACAATGGAGCACTATTCCTTCCACTGACATGAGCGATGTGCCATAATTCCTGCCCCTGACACCAACAATGGCGCACAATTACTTCCACTGACACCAACAACGGGACACTTCCTTTCAATGACACCAACTATTTCTCCCCCTAATTCCACATATCTGACATTGTTTACTCCCATTGGGCACATTCTGGCCCTCCTAAAGTCGGAAGGACAGTAAACTGGCCCTTTCTTTAGAAACGTTGGAGACCCCTGGTGTAGACCTTGGCAAAGAAGGTTTCTACACAATTACGAAGGAAATCGAGGTACCAGCTTCTTTGCCTTTCGGCAATGGAGGGATCTTCCTTGCTTCCATGCTAATGGAGGGATTGGTCCTGTTTCCGTGGCAACAGAGGGACTGGTCACAGTCTCTTTGTCCTGGTGACAGAGGAATCTGCTCTGTTGCCATGGTGACAAGGGAAGCTGTGCTGCTTCCATGGTAAAAGAAGGATTGACCATTTGACCAAAGTTGAATCTTTTGTGATGGCCATACTTATACTACCATTTGCGTTTTGTTTTCTTAATCGGTTGATGCCATGTTGTTCTTTATTTCTTGACATGATTTTTTTTAAATTCTATATACACTGTATACAACGCAGAAATAATGAATATATTTTGTTTCTCTTTTTTTTCCATTCGATAGACCACCGGTGCCACCGTATTGGAGTTATCTCATTTCCTGGAGTGGGGATGTCTGGAGCCGCAGTCATTGGTTTGGCTTCCAGTTTTACATCGGGTGACGTTGGCTGAGACAGTCAAACACCAGACAAAGTGTTCGGTCTGCAAACAGTGTCCTATAAAGGGTTTTAGGTAGGTATGTGTTTGCTCAAATGTAAAAACGTAAAAGTCGAAAAATTGCTAAAAAAAAATGCTAAATTGAATTGATATTTTTTTTGTTAGTTATTGCAAATATAACATAGGATAAGAGAAGGTTTATACTATATGGCCAAACGGGGTAGGCAACCTGGGGCCCTCCAGCTGTTGTGGAACTACATTTCCCATGAGGCATTGCAAGGTTGGCAGTTACAATGACTCCCAGAGGCATGATGTGGGACTTGTAGTTCTGCAACAGCTGGAGGGCCCCCAGGTTGCCTACCCCCTGGTCTTTAGGCTCCCCTTCCAAATGATGGAGTTGAGGTGTCTCCAGTGAAGGGTACTATTACTGCTACATCAAACGCCTATATTGATGTGAAATGCGTCAGCCCGTCTGTACCTTTCATCACCATGATGTAAGAGATTTTGGATCTTCTACACTGTTTTGCCACGAATAAAAGGTGTTATTCGGAGTGCGACCGTTCAGCTGTTTTCTTCAATTTTCTACACGATTGCAGAGCCTGCACCTGAAGTTGTGAGTGGGGAGGGCGGCCATTAGAGACACCAACACGCTTGGATCGGCATCTCTACATCACATTTTAGATCATTGTTGAACTCTAGTACACAACAAAGTCAATATAGACATACCGGCTGCGTGCAGGGTTTAAATTGACTATATGTGTTACACATGGAGATGATGGCTGTGAACAGAGGAGGAAAGCTGCTTCCGTAAGGTTTTGGCTATATATCCTAATCGTATCATACCAAGAGACAGGCTGGATATTCATAGACCTTTGGTTTATACAGTATCTCACAAAAGTGAGTACACCCCTTACATTTTTGTAAATATTTTATTATATCTTTTCATGTGACAACACATTATTTCCCAGCACTGCCTTAACCCTCTTGGGCATGGAGGTCACCAGAGCTTCACAGGTTGTCACTGGAGTCCTCTTCCCCTCCTCCATGATGACATCACGGAGCTGGTGGATGTTAGAGACCTTGCGCTCCTCCACCTTCCATTTGAGGATGTCCCACAGATGATCAATAGGGTTTAGGTCTGGAGACATGCTTGGCCAGTCCATCACCTTTACCCTCAGCTTCTTTAGCAAGGCAGTGGTCATCTTGGAGGTGTGTTTGGGGTGGTTATCATGTTGGAATACTGCCCTGCGGCCCAGTCTCTGAAGGGAGGGGATCATGCTCTGCTTCTGTCACAGTACATGTTGGCATTCATGGTTCCCTCAATGAACTGTAGCTCCCCAGTGCCGGCAGCACTCATGCAGCCCCAGACCATGACACTCCCACCACCATGATTGACTGTAGGCAAGTCACACTTGTCTTTGTACTCCTCACCTGGTTGCCACCACAAACGCTTGACACCATCTGAACCAAATACGTTTATCTTGGTCTCATCAGACCACAGGACATGGTTTCAGTAATCCATGTCCTTAGTCTGCTTGTCCTTAGCAAACTGCAGGCTTTCTTTTATATCATCTTTAGAAGAGGCTTCCTTCTGGGACGACAGCCATGCAGACCAATTTGATGCAGTGTGCGGCGTATGGTCTGAGCACTGACAGGCTGACCCCCCACCCCTTCAACCTCTGCAGCAATGCTGGCAGCACTCTATTACCGTCTATTACCCAAAGACAACCTCTGGATATGACGCTGAGCACGTGACCTCAACTTCTTTGGTGGACCATGGCGAGGCCTGTTCTGAGGGGAACCTGTCCTGTTATACCTCTGTATGGTCTTGGCCACCGTGCTGCAGCTCAGTTTCAGGGTCTTGGCAATCTTCTTATAGCCTAGGCCATCTTTATGTAGATCAACAATTTTTTTTTTCAGATCCTCAGAGAGTTCTTTGCCATGAGGTGCCATGTTGAACTTCCAGTGACCAGTATGAGAGAGTGAGAGCGATAACAGCAAAATTAACACACCCGCTCCCCATTCACACCTGGGACCTTGTAACACTAACGAGTCACATGACACCGGGGAGGGAAAATGGCTAATTGGGCCCAATTTGGACATTTTCACTTAGGGGTGTACTCACTTTTGTTGCCAGTGGTTTAGACATTAATGGCTGTGTGTTGAGTTATTTTGAGGGGACAGCAAATTTACACTGTTATACAAGCTGTACACTCAATCCTTTACATTGTAGCAAAGTGTCATTTCTTCAGTGTTGTCACATGAAAAGATAGACTAAAATGTTTACAAAAATGTGAGGGGTGTACTCACTTTTGTGAGATACTGTAGGCTACTACCAGATGTTTAGACACTGGCTAAACCTTTGCTGGCCACAGATGTACTGCTAAAACACCACTACGCAAGACACGTCCTTGGGTGATGGACCTTTTTTCCCCTATGGAGGAACTTTCTATGCTTAAAGATAAAAAAAAGATCAAAGATTAATGTTCTTGTGGAGTTTTAATCATTGGCAGAGTTTCAAATGTTTGACAAGAAATAAAGTAGGAAGCACAGAGTAATTGAAAGGAAGGACAAGAACAGACAAATCAAGGTTTACACGAGGGGGGTCTCCAAACTTTCTAAACAACGGGCTAGTTGTTCTTCAGACTTTAGGGGGGGGACGTTCATGTGAGTGTGAGGAACAGTGACCTATCGTTGATGTTTGTGGGAGGAATAGTGTCCCATTTTTTGTGTGAGTGGGAGGAATAGTGCCCAATCTTTGGTGTCAGTGGGAGGAATAGTGCCCAATCTTTGGTGTCAGTGGGAGGAATAGTGCCCAATCTTTGGTGTCAGTGGGAGGAACAGTGGCCCATTGTTGGTTTCAGTAGGTAGAATAGGAGTGTCAGGAGTGTCTCCTGTCAGTGAGAGGAACAGTACCCTAATGGGGCGTACACACGGTCGGACTTTTCATCTACAAAAGTCCAACGGATGCCGACGGACTAAAGCTGGCTGGTAATCCGATCGTGTGTGGGCTTCCCCGGACTTTCAGCGGACTTTTTCAGCCTCAAATCCGACGGACTTTAGATTTGAAACATGCTTCAAATCTTTACGTCGTAACTACGACGGACCCCGAAATCCGCTCATCTGTGTGCTAGTCCGACGGACAAAAACACATGCTAGGGCAGCTATTGGCTACTGGCTATCAACTTCCTTATTTTAGTCCGGTGTACGTCATCACGTACGAATGCGTCGGACTTTTGTGTGGTCGTGTGTAGGCAAGTCCGTTCGTTAGAAAGTCTGCCACAAGTCCGCCGCAAGTCCGCCGAAAGTCCGCCGGAAGTCTGTCGGACAGGCTGTCGGACTTTTGTAGACGAAAAGTCCGACCGTGTGTATGCCCCATAAGGGTCGGATAAAGGCAAGCAAACCGATGCAGTTTGGAGACCACGGCTGTTTAAGCAATGGCACCAGTACTGATAGGGTGACCCATGGATGAATATATTGTTTTCTCAAAATAGACAATACAGAAGAGCATGAATTGTTTAGAAAACATTTTAGATTACAATTCTGAGAGGTTTGGGAGGATTTGGATAAGGGAAAGAGGGACATTTGTCTCACTGAACATATTATACATTGGGCTGGTGGCCTTGAGTGGAGAAGTTCCCATATTCAGTTCTCAATCAGACTTGGACCTGCAGTCACTGGCAGCCCCTAGGAATTAAATGCCTGTAATGGGGTGCAGGCCCTATTAAGAAAAAAGTCCTTTTAGGACAAGGGTTTCTTCGTTGGGTGTCCAGGATTTGGAGAAGTAAATTATAGGAAGCCTGGGAGGAGTCCCAGGGGCTAGAAGCCTCCTACAATTGAAAAGATCAGGATTCATTCCCCAAGTTGGGAACCTCCTTGAAATCACTATGTAGGTTTAGGACACCCAGGTGTGCCTCCCTTCGGGGGGGAGTGCTAGGATGCAGTGCTGGGAGAGGGTCATCCAGTGCAAAGGGCAAAGATGGCAAACTGTACTCCCCCTCCTTCCCTGAAGGTTAGTGGTAGCAGTGATGTCGCTGTCACTACTCCTGTCAGCCTTGTGACAGAAGTAGCTGGCACAGGCAGCCCCCATCCCCGCAATAAACCATTGTGCCCAGGGCAACTTACCCTCCTGCTCACCCCTTGACCCCGCCATGCTTGGATAATTCCCCGCTGGAAGGTAAGGTTGCATGCTTTCCTCAATTAGGGACTATCATGACTTTTCAGTGTGGGCACAAGTCTCTCTATCTGTCCTGCAACTGGTTTGAAGCTTGTTCCACCATTCTGATGTATGATTGCCGTTAGCTCGTTTACTCTACAGTAAAGTTCAGTAACTGTTTTTATGGAACTTGTTGTGGCCTCTGATTATCCTGTACCAATTGGGGACTACTCTTGGACATGGATCTCTTCTTGGGGACTTAGCATGGATGACATGGATGGGCTAGGAGTTGGACCTGTATCCCAGTTATGCCAGGCTGGGCTTCCCCTCTGGGTCCCTTTTAGGGTAGATGTCTTTGTGTTCAGCCTCATCTATGGTGGGAACCTCAAAATCCCCATGCTAGAAACGACAGCAGGGGTGTCGAACTCCATTTCATTGAGGGCCACATCAGCATTATGGTTGCCCTCAAAGGGCCAGTTGTATCTGTAAGACTATATAAATATATCTACTCTTCATCATATTAAATAATTGCCTCTACATTTGATTATTACTGGTTTTAGTAATAATGTAAGACAAGCTGTCAAGGGCGGGTGCAGACCGGCACGGAGCCCACTCACACTCCTGTAACAGATGATGCAAGTCTGAAAAGGAGGGTCACATACCGCTGGTATCATCCACAAGAAACCTTATTGGGGCCCGCTACCGGTTCTGCCATGGTGTTCTGTCTGAGTAGTCTCTAATAAAGTTTCCTGTAGATGATACCAGCAGTGTGCCACTCTCCTTTTCATCTGGCATAGAATTGTATTATTCTCATAATACTTATAAGAAAATATCCAGAGCACCCCAACAACTTTTACATCAGATGTCAAGCACCCCCCCCCCCCTCCAACCATCAGAAGTCGAGTCCTTCATCCCTTGCATCACAGTGCACCTACCTCCCTTACCTTGTGCTGCTGCCAGGAAGAAGCTGGCAAGCAGGAAGTGCAGGGTCTGGAGGAAGACCAGAGGAGGGCTGGGGACAGGGCTGGGTAGCAGAACATGCAGGCTCTGGAGGAGGACCAGAGGAGGGCTTGAGTCAGTTGCTGGGGGTCTGCGGAATGCCAAGACTATGGGAAACAGAGACGTGGGGTTGCTGTGGCTGTGCAGAGAGGCAAGGGATCTATAGGAGGAGTTCTGTCCTTTTCCCTGCTGCCGTCTGCTGAGACGGGGGGGAGCAAAGACAAGCCTCTCCGAGGCTGCACAGAGAAGTGCTGCTCCCGATTGCTAAGACATAGTGGGGGCAGAGATGAGGGGGGGTGCCACAGCTGTAGAAGAGGTGCAAGGGCAATTGCCCCCACTATGAAGGAGCCAGTTGGTTGTGTTTTGGCTCACAGTCCTCCTTTTATCCATTGAGATCTAAATCTAGCAAAGATTCAGAATTTACTCCTCAGTTTTATAGCAGGCACAACGTGTGTAACCCATGCTGGGTGCAAAAAAAAAAATAGGCTACATGCTGTGAAAAGATGAAGATCTTTGCAGCGCAAGGTGGTGTAAATACAAGGCAAGATAATGGTCTGAACGGACAATGGAGTTTGCTGGCATACGACCACCCAGCGTGCAATGGCACAATGTAAGTTGTTTTCATAGGGTTAGAAATCACTTCAACAACTTTCTTTAACAGAAAAGATGAACCAGAAAAATGCTGCTATTTCTTATTACAAGTAGGAGATAAAGGCAAGAGCGTTTACGACACATAGAGAGAGATTTCTGACAAGGACAGCAAACGGGTCAACGTTTATTGCAGAAAATCACAATAATTATGTAGTTCCTAAAAGGAAATTCTGTTTTTACAACATATATATTCTATGGCAAAATTGATTAGATCAAAAAGAGTGGCAGTGGCTCCATAACTATCTGGGCACCATCAAATGGGAGGTCACAGCTCAAGGAACCCCTAGCAATCTCTGGAGGAACCCTAGGCAAGGAGCCTGGTTGAGAATGACTGTATTAGATCAAAAAGTGGCAGTGGCTCCAGAATTATCTTAGCACCATCAAATTGGAGGTCAATTAGCCACAGCTCAAGGAAAACCTAGCAATCTCTGGGGAAACCCTAGGGTACCTTGGTAGCCTGGTTAAAAATGACTGTATTAGATCAAAAAGAGTGGCTCCAGAACTATCTGGGCACCATCAAATGGGAGGTCAATCAGCCACAACTGAAGGAACCCCTAGCTAGAGGAACCCTAGGGCTCCTTGGTACCCTGGTTGAGAATCATTGACTGTATTCGGTCAAAAAGAGTGGCAGTGGCTCCAGAACTATCTGGGCACCATCAAATGGCAGGCCAATCAGCCACAACTCAAGGAACCTCTAGAAATCTCTGGAGGAGTGCTAGTTCTCCTTGGTACCCTGTTTGAGAATGACTGACTGTGAAAGATCAAAACAAGTGGCAGTGGCTCCAGAACTATTTGTGCAGCATTAAATGGAAGGTCAATCAGCCACAACTCAAGGAACCCCTAGCAATCTCTGGAGGCACCCTAGGGCTCCTTGATACCCTGGTTGAGAATGACTGTATTAGATCAAAAAGAGTGGCAGTGGCTCCAGAACTATCTGGGCAGCATCAAATAGGAGGTCAATTAGCTACAACTCAAGGAACCCCTAGCAATCGCTGGAGGAACCCTAGGGCTCCTTGGTACACTGGTTGAGAATGACTGACTGTATTAGATCAAAAAGAAAGGTAGTGGCTACAGAACTCCCTGGGCACCATCAAATGGGAGGTCAGTCAGCCACAACTCAAGGAACCCTCTAGAAATTTCTGGAGGAACCCTGGTCTAGAACGAAGTATGAATGAATGAATGAGTATTTCATTTTAGGCTGGACGACTTTCACTTACAATAACGTTTTTGATTTTTTTTTTTTTTTTTACATAAGGAAAAAGAAATACCATATGGGCATAATGACTGCAGATAATAGAAAGGTGGAGAAAAATCATACAAGGTTCCTCATATATTCAGAGTATAGACCGGCTGTACCACCTGTGAAAACAAAGGACAGGCTGGATGTCCCTCAAGAGATATGGGTACCATTGCTCAGCTACTACCCAAAAGAGTTTCAATAGCTAAGAAAAGTATGTAGGCGCTATGGGCAGGTGTCAGGAATCGGCAGCAAGAATAGCTACATTAGGAAACTGGGACCAGACTATATAAAATGTGTGTGTGTGTATATGTATATATATACAGTGGAACCTTGGTTTACGAGTAACGCGGTTAATGAGCGTTTTGAAAGACGAGCAACTTTTTTTTTTTAAATTCTGACTCGGTTTGCGAGCAGAGCAGAATTCAAGCTAATGGGCGATGCAGTACCGCATTTGGCCAGAGGTGCGGGGGGCGTCGGGGACATTCGGAACGGTCCGGAGCCAATCTAAGCCGTTTGGAAATACTCATAATGACTCGGAAATACTCAGAATCACTTGGAAATACTCCGTCCCTGAGTGTTTCCGAGCCTTTCCGAGTTCAGCCGAGCTATCCCCGAGTATTTCCAAGGCTTTCCAGCGCACGCCCCCACCTCTGGCCACATGCGGTATTGCATGTAATCGAAGTCAATGCGGAACAAATTATCTTCGTTTCCATTGACTTCTATGGGGAAACTCGCTTTGATATGCGAGTGCTTTGGATTACAAGCGTTCTCCTGGAACGGATTATGCTCATAATCCAAGGTTCCACTGTCATATGTAAATTTATTAAAAACAAAAGACATCCAAACACCAACAAACAAGGATACAAGTGAACCAAAAGCCCAGTGACAAGATACCTAGCTAAATGACCTAACAAAATAACAGAAATCCTAACTATCGAACTAACTATATACCAGTGGTCTACAAGCTGCCGCCCAGGGGCCGGGTGTGGCCCTTTGCTTGCCTTTTTCTGGCCCTTGGGGCACTATTCCACAAACTGACACTTATGATGGGGCACCATTCTCCCTACTGACACCATCAATGGGGCACTATTCCACCAACTGACACCAAAGACGGGGCACCATACCCCCCACTCACACCATCAATGGGGCACTATTCCACAAACTGACACCAATGGTGGGGCACCATTCCCCCTACTGACACCATCAATGGGGCACTATTCTTCTCATTGATATCAAGAATGGGGCACTATTCCTCCCATTAAAAGCAGTGATGGGGCACTGATTCGGGGGCATTTTCTACTTCCACTGGCCACATTCTGGTCCTCCTAAAGCCTGGAGTGGGCAAAGAACATGGTCCTTTGCTTAGAATTAGAAAGTCTGGAGACCCCTGCTATATACCATATATACAAACAGGGAACACAAGAAAGCAAGATAAAACTGGAGGTGCAGAGAACATATAGCAAGGGGGAACCAAAACTGGGTTCAGGAACAAGGGGGAGTAGGAATAAGGCAGCAGGGTACAGGCTATAGCAGTGATGGCAAACCGTGGCACCCCAGATATTTCGGAACTTTATTTCCCATGATGCTCATGCATTCTGCAGTATAGTTGAGCATCATGGGAAATGTAGTTCCAAAACATCTGGAGTGCCAAGGTTCACCATAACTGGGTCATAGTACAAGGCAAAGAGCAGGAACAATATAATAGCCAGCAGTATTTGGCAGCAAGCAAAACACTGGAGCAAAAGTGTAACAGAAGAGGGACTAAATACCCCCCCCACAAGCCAGCACCAGGTAAAGATGATTACTGGGATCTGCTGGTTGCTGGGAGACACCTGCTGGTGGATACTGGAACTACAAACCTACCTTCTGGGAAGTGCCACCAGCAGATGATCCAGGTCCTGACAGCAGGAGAACAGCCCACCACTGCTAAAGGAACCCCTAACAACCTCTGGAGGAATCTTTGTTAAAAAAAAAATGCTCATCATATATACAATAAATTGCCTTCGCTTGCATCTTTACTCTGCACTCTCATTCAGACTTTACAGCAGTATTAATTTATTTTTTCCCCATTTACTTCTTGTTTCCAGGTACCGGAGCCTGAAACAATTTGGAGTGGATATTTGCCAGACCTGTTTCCTAACTGGGCAAGCAAGCAAAGGAAGCAAGCTCCATTATCCAATCATGGAATATTACACAACGGTATTTTTTTTTTTTTAAAGGGAGCCAATAGATAGACACATTGAAACTGTAATCGTCCTGTAATGTTGAACGCGTTTCGCCTTTAATCCAAGTAGCTTCCTTTAGTTGTAATGTGTGAGGGAAGCAAATGGGGTACTGGAGAACAGGGGGTCATAGACTGGCACTTGTAGATCCACTTTTTGACCAAGGAAGAAAGCAACAAAGGAAGTTGTATATAGTCCAGAAAAGATTTATAAGACTAAAAGAAAAAAAATAAGTAAACCAAGTAAATAAATCTAGTCATAGAATATTACATAATGTTTTTTTTATTTTAAAGGGAGCCCGTAGATGGACACATTCAAACTGGACTTGTCCTGTAATGTTGAACCAGTTTCGCCTCTAATTCAAGCAGCATCCTCAGTTCTAATGTGTGAGCAGAAAGAGAGGAGTTGGGGAACTGGAGAGCAGGGGCCATAGTTTGACTCGTAGATCCACTTTTTGACCAAGGAAGGAAGCAAAAAAGGGCAGTTGTATATAGTCCAGAAAAGATTTAAAGAAATAAAATAAACAGTATGTAAACCAAGTAAATAAATTCAGTTATGGAATATATGTGTATTGATTTGCTGTTGTAATACACCTGGGTGGGCTCAGAGCACACCTCTCTGCGACCCAAGCCCACCCTATATTGAAGCCCATTAGAGCCTCTGGTGCTTCAAAGGAGAGGCGGTGATGGACGGTTGGGGGGGGGGGGGCGGCGCACGTGCGCCCTGATGGACAGACAGCCCCTGCATAAAATGTTGAACGTGTTTCACCTCTAATCCAAGTAGCTTCCTCAGTTCTAACGTGTGAACGAAAGGAAAGGAACAAGGCGATGGAGCACAGAGGCCGTCTTTTGACTTGTAGATCCACTTAGTGGTCAAGGAAGAAAGCAAAAAAGCAGTTGTAAATAGTTCAGAAAAGAGTTATGGAAATAAAATAAAAAAATAAGTAAACCAAGTAAATAAATCCAATCATGGAATATTACATTTATTTTAAAGGGAGCCCATAGACAGACACATTCAACTGGACTGGTCCTGTAATGTTGGACGTGTTTCGCCTCTAATCCAAGAATAGCTTTCTCAGTTCTAATGTGCGAGCGGAAAAAAAGCAATGGGGGCTTGTAGATCCAGTTTTTGACAAAGAAAGCAAAAAGGCAGTTGTATATAGTGCAGAAAATATTTATAGAAATAAAAAATAAATAATAAGTGAACCAAGTAAATCCCATCGTGAAATATTACATTATTTATTTTAAAGGGAGCACATAGACAGACACATTCAACTGGACTGGTCCTGTAATGTTGGACGTGTTTCGCCTCTAATCCAAGTATAACTTCCTCAGTTCTAATGTGTGAGCGGAAGAAAAGAAATAGGGGCGCTGGAGCACAGAGGCCGTAGGCTGGCTTGTAGATCCACCTTTTGACCAAGGTAGAAAGCAAAAAAAGGCAGTTGCATATAGTCCAGAAAAGTTCTGTAAAAATAAAAAGCAAACATTTAAATATAAATATTACGTAAAAAAGTAAAACAGAATAAAACAGAAATAAAACAAAAATTTACTATAATAAAAATAATACATATTGGAAACTGGAGATAACCAGGTGCAAATTACGCCACCCCTGACCTGTATTACCACCTCCGCGCTATGTTAATAAATGTCAAAACCCTACCAAAGCTGCCACTTAACAATAAAATATATATAAACCGAATTCATTTTCTATCATTTTTTCTTTTGGTGAATTCGGTTTATAAAAATAATACATAATATAACAAAATAAAACAAAAAACAAATATAAAAAAATATATAAATAATAAATAAAATATATTAAAAATAAAATAAAGAAATAATAAACATAAAAATATAACAAATACATTTACAAATATATCATATAAAATAAACATAAAAATTGAATAAAAGGTAAATAAAAAAAAAAAGTTAATAAATGTAAATTCCAACATGTTTCAGGGAGCTGCAAAGGTCAACCTTCATTAGGGCTATAGGAGATGAAATTAAAATTACAATAAATATAGAAACTAACGAAAGTATGTATTTTTGACACATGTGTGGATACACTTAAAAACATTAGCAGTCTCTCATTTAACAAAGCTACAAAAGTCTTCTATTTTAAACAAAAGTTTAATAAAACAATTTAAGATAAATATAAATCAAGATCATATCAATAACTAAGCAAGAGTAAGGTTAAGTAGCGCGTTGTGTTATAATTGTATCTCATTTTTTTACATTTATGATTTTTTTGCTATTTATTGTTATACCCCTTGAACCTGCAACAGGGATGTCCCCAAAAACCTTTTTATTGAACGCAACTTCTAAAAAAAAATCTTTTCCTGACTCGTTTAGTTATATCGTATTTATTGAACATAGATAAAGGTGAAAAGGCAGGAAATTCTTCAGAAGGTGTTGCTGTTCAGCAATAAAAAAAAAAAATCCCCACTGTGAAGTTTAGCTCTTCTCTATCAAAAGAGTAATACTATGAAATCTTTTCATTTTGTTTCTATAACAGCATATCCGTTTTTTTTTGCAGACAACCTCGGGAGAGAAAATGAGGGATTTTGCTACCACTCTCAAAAATAAATTTAGGACGCGTCAGTATTTTAGTCGCCACCCGCTGCGAGGCTACCTTCCTGTGCAGTCCATGCTGGAGGCTGAAGTTATTGACACCGACACGTAAGGAACATTGAAGATATTGTTACACATATATATAATATATATATATATATATATATATATATATATATATATATATATATATATATATATATATATATATATATATATATATATATATATATTAATATATTAATATTAATATTAGTATATATATTAATATATATATATATATATATATATAAATATATTAATATTTTTTAATATTTAATATAAATATTTATTAATATATATATTTATTTATATATATATATATATATATATATATATATATATATATATATATTTATTTATATATATATATATATATATATATATATATATATATATATATATATATATATATATTTATTAATATATATATATATATATATATATATATATATTTTTTATTATATATATATATATATATATATATATATATATATATATATATATATATATATATATATATTTATTAATATATATATATATATATATATTTATTAATATATATATTTATTATTATATATATATATATATATATTTATTAATATATATATTTATTATTATATATATATATATATATATATTTATTAATTAATATAAATATATATATATATATATATATATATATATATATATATATATATATATATATATATATATATATATATATATATAGTAGGGCATTGGAGGGTAAGATTGCGAATGTTCTATATGTACAGCCTACCACACATAGGGGTCGTGTCCGATATGGAGGAAACTTAACCACTTGACCTCTGGAAAATTTACCCCTCCCTCCCCCTTCATGACCAGGCCATATTTAGCTTTTTTTGGCACTGCGTTACTTTAACTAACAATTCCGCAGTCATGCCATGCTATGCACAAACTAAATTTTATTTTTAAAAAATCACACAAATAGAGCCTTTTTTTGGTGATATTTGATCACCTCTGTGTTTTTAATTTTTTGCGCTATAAACAAAAAAAAAAAAAAAGACCAATGCTGAAAAAAAAAAAAAAAAAAGTTTTAATTTTTTGCGCTATAAACAAAAAAAAAAAAAAAGACCAATGCTGAAAAAAAAAAAAGTTTTAATTTTTTGCGCTATAAACAAACAAAAAAAAAGACCAATGCTGAAAAAAAAAAAAAAAAATTACTTTCTGCTATAAAATATATCCAATAAAAAAAAATGTAAAAAATCGAATCTCTTCATCAATTTGGGCCATTGTGTGTATATTTGATCACCACTGGGTAGTGGCAATGTTAGAAAAAAAAAAAAAACAACAATATTTTTTACTTTCTGCCATAAAACATATCCAATAAAAAAAAAAATCACATTTCTTCATAAATTTAGGCCAATATGTATTCTGCTACATATTTTTTGGTAAAAAAAAATCAAAAAAATCCAATAAACGTATATTTGTGCAAAAGTTATAGCGTCTACAAAACTATGGGAGACTGCAATTTTTATTTATTTATTTATTTATTTTTATACTAGTAATGGTAGCGATCAGCGACTAATAGCGGGACTGCGATATTACGGCATTGGCTGGGAAGGGATTAACTGTGTGCCTAGCCAGTGTTTTTGTGTGTACTATATTGTATTTGATCACCACTGGGTTTTTTATTTTTTTGCACTATAAACAACAAGAATACTTTTTTTGAAAAAATAAATAAAAATAAATAAATATTATCTATCTATCTCTCTCTCTCTCTCTCTCTCTCTCTCTCTCTCTCTCTCTATATATATATATATATATATATATATATATATATATATATATATATCTATCTATCTATAGATAGATAGATAGATAGATAGATAGATTATATTTATTTATTTTTATTTATTTTTTCAAATAGATTTGATAGATAGATAGATAGATAGATAGATAGATAGATAGATAGATAGATAGATAGATAGATAGATAGATAGATAGAATAGATAGATATATATATTTTTTTTTTTTTCAAAAAAATATTTTTGTTTATAGGGCAAATATCTCTTCATCAATTTAGACCAACATGTATTCTGCAAAAAAATCTGAATAACCGTATTTTGATTGATTTGCGGGATATATATTGGATTGTTTATTTTTTATACTGGTAATGACGGCGATGAGCGACTTATAGCGGGACAGCGATCTTGTGGCGGACAATCTAACACGAAGTGACACTTTTGACTCTCTGTGGGGACCAGTGACACCAATACGGTGATCAGTGCTAAAAAAAATATACACTGTCACTGTACTAATGACACTGGCTGGGAAGGGGTTAAACATCAGGGGCGATCACGGGGTTAAATGTGTGCCTAGTCAGTGTTTTTGTGTACTAAGAAAAATGATGGATTTCATTCCCTACTTTGCAGGGAAACAAAATCCCAGTACATCCCCCAATGACAGGACGGAGCTCTGCATTGTTTACCCGCTGATCAGCTTGTGCCTAATCACAGTACAGCGGCGGCACGCCCACCCCCCCCCCCACCAGGGAGTACCGGATCACGTACTAGGTACGTGGTCTGGCAAGGAGAGCCGCTCTGCCACCGTATTCCTACGTGAGATGGTCACAGTTAGGTGGGTAATAAATACAGTACTGGGTCCTGTAGCCTGGAGGCTTTGTAGAGCTTTGGGTGGGATAAAGCCTCAAGTCCTCAGTCCACATCTTACCTTGTAGCAAGAACTCATTAGTAGTTTTTAGCTGTACACGAGCCTTTATCTATGGATACCTCCCAACAAATGAGGGATAAATGAGGAGGGAAGAGGGACAGCCCCTCGAAATCCGGGACAGTTGGGAGCTACCTACGGCCTAGGTGTTTCACCCACGCACAGTGAAGAGCTCCAGGGTTGGGGTCCAATATGGAGGAAGCAAACTTTCGTTTTTTGTTTTTCTCAGATCTTGATAATTGTTTGTTATCATGTAATTTACTTTTTCCGTTATTAATTTGTGACAGGTCCTTGTCCTCCCCAATGCTTCCCCATGCTGATACACATTCAAGGATAGAGCACTTTGCTAGCAGGTTGGTATCAATTACTCAGACAATGCCTTTTATTAAATGCTTATTCTACAATTTTTTGCTCCCCTTCACATCACCCCCCACAGTAGTGTCCTCTGCCCCCCTTCACATCACCCCCTTCTGCCCCCCTTTACATCATACCCCACAGTAGTGTCCTCTGCCCCCTTCACATCACACCCCCCCACAGTAGTGTCCTCTGCCCCCCTTCACATCACACCCCCCCACAGTAGTGTCCTCTACCCCCCTTCACATCACCCCCCCCCCCACAGTAGTGTCCTCTACCCCCCTTCACATCACCCCCCCCACAGTAGTGTCCTCTGCCCCCTTCACATCACCCCCTCTGCCCCCCTTTACATCATCCCCTCTGCCCCCTTCACATCAACCCTCCCCCACAGTAGTGTCCTCTGCCCCCCTTCACATCACCCCCCACAGTAGTGTCCTCTGCCCCCCTTCACATCACCCCCCACAGTAGTGTCCTCTGCCCCTCTTCACATCACCCCCCACAGTAGTGTCCTCTGCCCCCCTTCACATCATCTCCCCACAGTAGTGTCCTCTGCTCCACTTCACATCACCCCCCGCAGTAGTGTCCTCTGCCCCCCATCATATCACCCCCCACAGTAGTGTCCTCTGCCCCCCTTCACATCACCCCCACAGTAGTGTCCTCTGCCCCCCTTCACATCACCCCCACAGTAGTGTCCTCTGCCCCCCTTCACATCACCCACCACAGTAGTGTCCTCTGCCCCCCATCATATCACCCCCCACAGTAGTGTCCTCTGCTCCACTTCACATCACCCCCCACAGTAGTGTCCTCTGCCCCCCTTCACATCATCCCCCACAGTAGTGTCCTCTGCCCCCTTCACATCATCCCCCACAGTAGTGTCCTCTGCCCCCCTTCACATCACCTCCCCACAGTACTGTGCTCTGCCCCCCTTCACATCACCTCCCCACAGTAGTGTCCTCTGCTCCCCTTCACATCACACCCCACAGTAGTGTCCTCAGCCCCCCTTCACATCACACCCCACAGTAGTGTCCTCAGCCCCCCTTCACATCACTTCCCCACAGTAGTGTGCTCTGCCCCCCTTCACATCACCTCCCCACAGTAGTGTGCTCTGCCCCCCCTTCACATCACCTCCCCACAGTAGTGTCCTCTGCTCCCCTTCACATCACCTCCCCACAGTAGTGTGCTCTGCCCCCCTTCACATCACCTCCCCACAGTAGTGTCCTCTGCCCCCCTTCACATCACCCCCCACAGTAGTGTTCTCTGCCCCCTTAACATCACCTCCCCACAGTATTGTCCTCTGCACCCCATCACATCACCCCCCACAGTAGTGTCCTCTGCCCCCCTTCACATCACCTCCCCACAGTAGTGTCCTCTGCCCCCCTTCACATCACCTCCCACAGTAGTGTCCTCTGCCCCCCTTCACATCACCCCCCACAGTAGTGTCCTCTGCCCCCCTTCACATCACCCCCCACAGTAGTGTCCTCTGCCCCCCTTCACATCACCTCCCCACAGTAGTGTGCTCTGCCCCCCTTCACATCACCTCCCCACAGTAGTGTCCTCTGCCCCCCTTCACATCAACTCCCCACAGTAGTGTCCTCTGCCCCCTTCACATCACCTCCCCACAGTATTGTCCTCTGCACCCCATCACATCACCCCCACAGTAGTGTGCTCTGCCCCCCTTTACATCATCTCCCCACAGTAGTAACCTCTGCCCCCCATCACATCAACCTCCCACAGTAGTGCCCTCGGCCCCCTTCATATCAACCTCCCCCTTCAGGTCTACCTGTCTTCTCCCCACAGTTGACTGGTCGATTGCGATCGACGACGGCTTGCCGACCCCCCACTATGGAGGGATTTGCTTTGTTCATAACTCATGTCTGAGGTTTAAAACCACTTTAAGGCCCACCTGCCCCACCTTTTGCATGTATGCATACGGCATGGGGCAACCATAAATCGATGAGGCATTAGACTACCCCACCAAGGACTGAGCATGTTTTGTGTTTCGGTGACATAACTCTGTTTGCGTTTTTTCTAGGCTTGCAGAAATGGAAAATCAGAGCGGCTCCTTCTTTACCGATAGTCTTTCCCCTGATGACAGCCTGTGAGTGTATCCTTTTTTATCTATTTTATTTGTATCTCCTTGACATGAAATATTTGACATTTTGATCACTTGTATCTTTTGTATGAAGATACAAGAAGCGGTGTAAAAAATAAAAATAAAGTTTATTGATCCTAAATAATATCTAAAGGTAAAAAGGGCCAACAGCAGGCCAATATTAGGGTGCAGATGCAACAATTCTCTACAATGGCTCCAATGGTGGAAAGCGGAACTGCTCACTGAATTAAAAGCCTCCAAACAATTTATTGGGATCATCCAACAAACAGAATACACCATCCGATATACAGCCCATCTAACGTGTTTCACTCAGTCAGGAGCTTACTCATAGGGTGACTTGGACTTTTCAAAAGAAGCATCTACAACAGTTTCAAAGGAGGTCTACATACTTTGACCACATAGAACCTAATGGATCTAACGTGTTTCACTCGGTCAGGATCTTACTCATAGGGTGACCCTGTAAGTTCCTGACCAAGTGAAATGCGTCAGTTGTACATCGGATGGAGTAATCTGTTTGTTGGATGATTGGAGGCCAACTATTGCCAAAAATATGCTTTAGTATTGGACCTTTCAAAGGAAGCATCTAAACTCAACAGTTTCAAAGGAGGTCTACATACTTTGACCACATAGTAGAACCTAATGGATCTAACATGTTTTACTCGGTCTGGAGCTCACTCATAGGGTGACTCTGTAAGCTCCTGACTGAGTGAAACACGTCAGCGGAGGTCTGTACATCAGATGGAGTAATCGGTTTATTGGATGGTTGGAAGCCAACTATAGCCTAAAATATGCTGTAGTATTGGACCTTTCAAAGGAAGCATCTAAACTCAACAGTTTCAAATGAGGTCTACATACTTCTACCATATAGTAGAACCTACTTGATCGGAGACGCCCATTACTGGCCATAAATAAAAGGTGTCCTATGTTTTTGTTTCTTCCAGTGATGAAGATCAGTATATACTACGCCATTCCAGTCCAATCACAGACCGAGACCCATGCAGTACTTCACAGTGTTCAGGATCAAAGGATCCGAAGGAAGAAGAGGGTGAGCTGGAAAAGGTCATCGCCCAACTGGAGCATGAAAACAGGTACCCAATCACACCAGTCGTATCTTTAGGGTGTTGGTACATTCAACTTTTGCGATTCTCCCCAAAAACCTCTCATGGTGGGATTCCGATATGACGTGGGCGCGCTCGCTTTCTTCTCTAGTATCAGCTCTCCTAAGGGTGTGAACACCAAAAAAATCTTGCACTCGCCAAACCCCTATATCAAGTGATACAAGGAAATGTACAGCAAAGTCCACATCAAAATATGCATAGTCCAAGCAGAGTGCTGCTTGGACTATGCAGCACTCTGTCCTTGATAACTGTTGGGTACCAGATATTTTGTAAGCAATTGTTTCTTTTATGCAGAATTCTGCAGGGAGAGCTGAAAAGACTGAAATGGCGGCATGCAGAGGCTGGAGAGCAAGCACTCCTGGGGGAGGTATCGCCGGATTCGGGAGGCAGCGGCAGTGGCGATGTACAGAGTGAAGAATTGTTAAGTGAGGCACGAATTTTACGGCATCACAAAAGCCGCCTTGAGACTCGTATGCAGATACTGGAAGATCACAACAAGCAACTAGAGTCCCAGCTGCATCGTCTCAGGGAATTACTTCTACAGGTAGATTTATGGAAAGTGTTATATCAGGGGAAATAAAAAAAAAAATCTCCCTTGCAAATACTAGACCGGTCCCCTTAGGGCTTTGTCCATGCTGCTAGACTGGTCCCTAAAGGTTCCCTCCAGGCCACTGGAGTGATCCCCTGAAGGCTCGCCCCGGGCCGCTGGACCCATCCCGCTACAGGGCCCCCCCCCGGACTGCTAGACCCATCCCCAAAGGGCTCCCCCCAGACCGCTGGACCCATAACCACAGGGCTCCCCCTGAGCCGCTGAACCCATCCCCACAGGGCTCCCCCCAGGCCGCTGGACCCATCCCCACAGGGCTCTCCCTGAGCCGCTGAACCCATCCCCACAGGGCTCCCCCCGGGCCGCTAGACCCACCCCCACAGGGCCCCCCCATGCCGCTAGACCCATCCCCACTGGGTCCCTCCGGGCCGTTAGACCCATCTACACAGGGCTCTCCCCAGGCTGCAAGACCCATCCCCACAGGGCTCCCCCCAGGCCATTGGACCCATCCCCACAGGGCTCCCTCCGGGCGGCTAGACCCATCCCCACAGGGCTCCCTCCGGGCGGCTAGACCCATCCCCACAGGGCTCCCTCCGGGCGGCTAGACCCATCCCCACAGGGCTCCCTCCGGGCGGCTAGACCCATCCCCACAGGGCTCCCTCCGGGCGGCTAGACCCATCCCCACGGGCTCCATCTTGGGTGCTAGATCAATCCCTCCAGGCCGCTAAACTGGTCCCTAGCTCCCAGAAAATCTGCTAGATGGTCCCTGCAACCTCTTCTCTCCTACACTCTGTCACTCAGATGCCCTCTGACACCATCGGTCCACCGCCAGAATGTAGGGGAGCCCCGAAGCAAGAGATTAAGTAAACTTGCTTTTCCCAGTACCCTAGATTAAACTTCTAGAATGGAGTATAGCAAGCCAGGGGCATTGGGAAGGACAGGAGATGGGACACTACCCATCTAAGCAGTAAGATGTAGATTGCCCAGAATTGATCCCAACCACCAAGCAGTTTCTGGGGTTAGCGTTGGATGCCGGCTGTCACTAACAGTTAGAGGTTCCCGGGCCTGAACCCCCCCCCCCCCCCCGGGACATGCAAGAACCACTGATTCCCAATGCCATCTTACACTGGAGCGAATACATGCCATCCCAGTGCTGTTTTAAGACCCGACAAGTACAGAAAAATACATGTTGATCTGCCGGAAATGCATTCTGCTTCTTAATCCTGTTGTGAACTAAGTGGTGTCAGCCCTCCGAGTTGACTTTTGCCAAACTGCTCACCCTTTTGAACCCTCCTCTTCTCTACAACAGTGGTCATCAACCCCTGTCCTGGGGACCCACTAACAGGCCAGGTTTGCAATCTAACTGAAATACATCACAGGTGATATCATTTGCTGCTCAGTGATTGCAGTATTCTAGTCTGTATCTCCCCCCAAGGTAATACATAAAACCTGGCCTGTTAGTGGGCCCTGAGGACAGGTTTGATGACCACTGCTCTACAACATGGAGACAACCATTAACTTTGTTTTGGAAGAGATGATGTCATCAGGCAGGAGGAGGCATTTTATTAGTCTCCTCCCCCCCCAAGTGATTAGACTGCAACATTGTAACTATGTAGCAAGTTAGAAAGTGGGAGGCTACATCTTTGAGACCACGAAGTGGATGGTGACCCTGGATGATTCCTGAACAAAGAATAGCGCCAACCTTATAAAGCGAAAAGCAGATGAAGGCATTGTCGGGGGAGGGAGGGGGAGGAGTATTGTGATCTCTGTGAGAGGGAATAAAGACCGTCCATCCTATAAAATGCTTCCGGAGTAACTCTATCCCATACTGTTTCCAGCCTAGCGTGGACGAAGGTAAACCTCTGTCATCAGCCCCGTCTCCGGATTCTGAGAGCAAGTCCTATCAGAACAACGGGACGCCCGAGACTGAAGCTGCGGGTAAAGTTTGAGACAATTCTATATTTGTATATACCTTGTACATGCAAACCAATATATCTCCTAAATCTTTACAATGTATCCATGTGTATGGACAACCTAAAGAGACCCTGTTACATGGCAGGTAAAAACACTAGTATTCTAAAAGCTTACTTGCAATATTGTTACTTTCCATCATTTCTTTTAATCACTTGCAAAGTGCATCTGAACTTGCTAGCAAAGTTGACTACTCCAGGAAGAGTCAATCCCCCCCCCCTCCCCCCGCAATCATAGACCTCTCCCTCTCTGGGATTGTCTAATTACTGTCTATGCTGACCCAGCTCCTCTACCCTTCCCACAACCTAGCCCTCTCCTCTTATGGGAGTGTCTAATTACGGTCTGTGCTGGCCTAGCTGCTCTCCCTCTTTCACTTTACAGCACTCTCATCTTATGGGAGTGTCTAATTGCTGTCTGTTCTGGCCCAGCTCCTCTGCAATTAGACACACCCAGAAGAGGAAGGGGCTGTAACGTGGGAGGACCAGAGGAGCTGGTCCAGCACAGACTGAGATTAGACACTCCCGGAAGAGGAGAGTGGGAGAGGCAGTCTGTGCTGGACCAGTCACGGTATAGTCTCCTCCCCTCCTCTGGTAGGGGGGGGGGTTCTAATTGTTGTCTGTTCTGGCCCAGCTCCTCTGCCTCTCCCACTCTCTTCTGGGAGTATCTCATTGCTGTCAGTTCTGGCCCAGCTCCTCTACTTCTCCCACTCTCCTCTTTTGGAAGTATCCAATTACAGTCTGTGCTGGACTAGCTCCTCTGCCCCTCCCACGTTTATAGCCCTCTTCCCTTCTAGGAGTATCTAATTGCTGTCAGTTCTGACTCAGCTCCTTTGCCTCCCCCACTCTCTCTTGGTGTCAGTGGGAGGAATTATTAGTATCAATGAGAGGAATAGTACCCCTATCATTGGTATCAGTGGGAGGAATAGTCTCCCATCATTGGTATCAGTGGGAGGACTAGTGTCCCATCATTGGTATCAGTAAGAGGAATAGTGCCCCATCCTTGGTATCAGTGGGAGGAATAGTGCCCCATCATTGGTATCAGTGGGAGGAATTTTGTCCCATCAGTCGGAGGAATAGTGTCCCGTCATTGGTATCAGTGGGAGGAATTTTGTCCCATCAGTCGGAGGAATAGTGTCCCGTCATTGGTATCAGTGGGAGGAATATTGCCCCATCATTGGTTTCAGTGGGAGGAATAGTGCCCCATCATTGGTATCAGTGGGAGGAATTTTGTCCCATCAGTCGGAGGAATAGTGTCCCGTCATTGGTATCAGTGGGAGGAATTTTGTCCCATCAGTCGGAGGAATAGTGTCCCGTCATTGGTATCAGTGGGAGGAATATTGCCCCATCATTGGTTTCAGTGGGAGGAATAGTGTCCCATTATTGGTATCAGTGGGAGGAATAGTGTCCCATCATTGGTATCAGTGGGAGGAATAGTGTCCCATCATTGGTATCAGTGGGAGGAATAGTGTCCCATCATTGGTATCAGTGGGAGCAATAGTGTCCCATCATTGGTATCAGTGGGAGGAATAGTGTCCCATCATTGGTATCAGTGGGAGGAATAGTGTCCCATTATTGGTGTCAGTGGGAGGAATAGTGTCCCATCAGTGGGAGGAATAGTGTCCCATCATTGGTTTCAGTGGGAGGAATGGTACCCTATTGTTGATGTCAGTTGGCGGAATAGTGGCCTAGTATCAGTGGGAGGAATAGGGCCCCAAGGGCTGGATAAAGGTGAGCAAAGGGCCGCAGTTTGAAGACCACTGGTTTAAACAAATGGTCTGGTGCCAGGGTCACTTAAACATATACAAAGAAAGCAATAAAACCCAACAGAAGGTCTAATCCTTACCTGCTTTACTTTACTCCACATTGAAGAGATTTTGTTCTTATTTCTTGCCCTCCTGACTGCTAGCACCATGACTATCTTCTGGCTCGTACCCACGATAGCAGGATCATTAGTGCTCCCATAATGTGCATGCCCTGCCACACATTTCCTAGATTGTATTCTATTAGCATTTACCGATTTAGTTATTAATTTGTAATATTAATATCATATGTTTAAATAATAATAAAAATGTAAGCATCAATATATTTTATTATAGTATTTAAATATTTATAAGTCATATAAAAATAATAATAATACAATTGTTATACATATTTAAATACTATAATAATTAATACATAATAAAATTAAAATAATAATTGTTTTTTCTTACGATTAGTGTGTCCTGATTTAGTTTTTTTTTTTTATTTTTCACCCCGTGATCCTTCCAGTAACACAATATGGCGCGTCGGAAAGTGCTGTGGAAAAATGCGGCATGTCCGATGTTTTTTTTTTTTTTTTCAGAACACACTAGACCAGTGATGGGGAACCTTGGCACCCCAGATGTTTTGGAACTACATTTCCCATGATGCTCAGCTACACTGCAGAGCGCAGGAGCATCATGGGAAATGTAGTTCCAAAACATCTGGGGTGCCAAGGTTCGCCATCACCGCACTAGACTGCGTTGGCCAACTCAACTCAATGTTGCTAGCGTGTCCTTACGTATTTTACGTATCAAGGATTTTTTCTCACTCTAAATGCTTTTACAAAGTAATATTGTATCTCTTCCGTGTGCTGGAAGTATAACCTACAAATTTTTCTCTTTAGATGACATGGACAGTCGAACGAAAGACATCGGGCTATGCTTCGAAGACATCATGGAAAAGCTAAGGAATGTGCTTCCCAGTACAACAGGTACACTAAAGATGCAAATAATCTTATTAATTTAAGTGGAAGGGAAGTAAAGCTGGAAAAAAAAACGCGTCAGTGCTCTAACCATTAAATGTATTTATAAATACAAGCAATGTATGTATCTGAATGGGACCCGGTATCAACCTCTTGCAGTGCCTGTACAGCAGAGGGGTGGAGTGTTGAGAGGAAGAAGCAGCACAAGGAGCCAATCATGTGCGGACAAGAAGCACTCTGATACCCTGTTTCCCCGAAAATAAGACCTAGCGTGATTGTTGGTGATGGCTGCAATATAAGCCCTACCCCCTCCACAAATAAGCCCTAGTTAAAGTCCTTGTAGGTCTTCTTTTCAGGGTAGGGCTTATTTTTGGGGAAACAGGGTAGGGCTTATTTGGGGGGGTAGGGCTTATATTGCAGCCATCACTGACAATCACGCTAGGTCTTATTTTCGGGGAAACAGGGTAGGAGGCAAGAGCAGAGACCAGCTCATCACTGAGATTTCTTATTTCTTTCCCTCCTAATTGCTATCACCATGACTATCTCATGGCTCGTACTCACAATAGCAGGATCATTAGTGCTTCCATAATGTGCATGCTCTGCCACAAGAGTGGCAGGGCATGCACGGTGTGAGAGGAAGAAGCAGCACAAGGAGCCAATCATGTGCAGACAAGAAGCACTCTGATAGGAGGCAAGAGCAGAGACGAGCTCATCCCTGTGCTGCTTTTCCTTTCGCTTTCCAGTCACAGGTTGGGGGCTCGTCCGGGATGGGCTCGGAGCAAGAGGTTGAATGTTGCTAGCCATCAGACTCGGGACAGCAGGCTAAAGTTGGCCATGCACTCATAGAACATAGTAGGTTGCCCTGCTGACTTGACAAAAGTTGACTTTTGTAGAAGTGACAGCCAATCACGGTCGTCACATAATCGCCGATCCTTTCCACCCCCTGGGTGTGCAGATGGGACGCTGGGGTTAACAGATGATGTAAAAGCCATGGATGGAATTTTGTTTGCAACAACATCATTGCCTACCTATAAGTAAGCCACCCTCTCTTACTCTTTGCCCATTACTTTTTTTTTGGTCTATTTTTTTTTTTTTTTCAGATGGCACTGCCGAATGACTGACGTCTGCCATTGCCACTGTGCCGGCGGGCATCTCCTAGAGCACAGCGCGCAATGTAACCGGATGAAGGATGATCAGCTTTGCTGAAAATTCTTACAAATTCAAGCCAAAGAAAGGGGGTTCCCGAAAAGTCACGTAAGGAAACAATGGCTCTCCATTCACATTGGATCTGGGGAAGTTGACCAATTACTGGTATCCACAGGACGGGCTCGGGAGAAGATGATCGTTGTATGTAAAGTTGGATCTACAAACTGTTTACCCGTCTTCAGCTTTATAATTTCCCCTTTTCGAAATAATTGGTAAACGTTTACGGCTGCTGGCGAGACGGAAAGATTTTTGGCAAGTACGGCTGCTAGTCCTGAGAGGCCGATAGATGTCGATGAGCGGTGTATACGCTGAAGAGCACATAATACTAAGGATTACTAAGGAACAATAATAATGAATACTAAGTATACTAGGTATTGTTACTCGATGGGTACAGAATTTGTAATAAATAACTGATCATATCCTCTAGGCTTCTACTCTGTGATGATAAATCGCATCTGCAATCTGAAGTTGTAGGATTTTTTTTTTTTTGCATAGTTACCTTTCAACCAGCTTGGACCAAAGTATGCATGCACATGCCATACCTGTTGGATCCCTCTGAAAGGGGAGGATCACTGTAGTAGTCAATGCTGCTACAGTGATCTCTGCTGTCTTCTGCTGAGCGGTTGCCACAGAGGGACGCTCACTTGTCATGGGCGCCATCCACAGAACGTCTTGTATTTTTTTCATTGAATACAAAGTGTTCTTCGATCGAACAGGGTGGAGAGGCAAGGCAGTGACGTCATGATCTCCACCTGGTGCAACCAGAGAACTTTTTTTCCCAATTGTATGCATCCACTCCTCCACCCAGGAAGGGGGCGCAGTTTGCCATCTTTGCCCTGGATGACTTCCTGACAATCCTGTCCCCGGCTCGTCTCTCCTCCCTCCACTTCTTCTCCGTAGCTCATTGGCTGAGTGGTGTGACCACAGAGGGGGAAGGGAGTAGTGGTACTGGAAGAAGGGGAGCTGGAGCCGTCTGGTGGTGGAAGGTTTTGCTGGCCCCCAACAGACAACAGACCGGCGCTGGTCCATGGCCCAGACCACCAACAGACAGGCGCTGGTCCATGGCCCAGACCACCAACAGACCGGCGCTGGTCCATGGCCCAGACCACCAACAGACCGGCGCTGGTCCATGGCCCAGACCACCAACAGACCGGCGCTGGTCCATGGCCCAGACCACCAACAGACCGGCGCTGGTCCATGGCCCAGACCACCAACAGACCGGCGCTGGTCCATGGCCCAGACCACCAACAGACCGGCGCTGGTCCATGGCCCAGACCACCAACAGACCGGCGCTGGTCCATGGCCCAGACCACCAACAGGCCGGCGCTGGTCCACGGCCTGGGGACCTCCGATCTATAGGGATCGGCCAGGTATGGCAGATGTGGGTTTACAGTGGTCCAAGCTGGAACAATGCAACTTTGCAAGAACATCCACACGTGCAGGTCAGCTTTAAATCTCATGAGGTAGAGAAGATTACGCACTGGTCGCTTGAGTCATCTATCAATAATTTTCTCTAATTAAGATAATAAATGCCAAACAATTTGCCATAAAATTTGTATCTGTTCTATTATTGCCTAGGAGCTCCACCTCTTTAAGCGACTGGATTTTCGGGAGTTCCTCCTGCAGAGCTAGTTTTGTTTTTTATCACCCCCTCTGCCATGAGCATTCCTGACCATCAGTCCTGTATTGGTCCTCCAGACAGTATTGAGCTGACATGTCCCCCTCCCCCCTGTTTAGTAGTGACGGAGCTGGTCTCGGGCATACCCCTGCTGCCAATCACTCTTTTTGCCTGGAGGACCCTAGGGACAAAAAATGTGCATAGTGAAACTTCTTTAAAACCCAACTCAAGGTAATTACACCCCACTCCATCCTCCTTTCATCTAACAATAAAAGCATGCATACCTTAATTCCAGGTGCCTTCCATGTGGTCAAGCATGGTCTTATTCATGTTCTCCAGCATCAGTTGGTCTTCAGTGTTGGATGGAAGGGCACTTATGTTCTGATGTGTGAGCACCAATTCATGAAGCATTACACAATACAAAGCTGGTGAGGTCAGGGGGTGTTGGGCTCATAGGAGAGGCACTAGACGCCATTCAACCCTGGAGGTGGCCCAAGCAAGGAGGAGTAAGAGAGCATCGCTGGACCATGGGAAATGCGAGTAGTGGAATTTATTTATTTTTTTTGCTTTGGCTTTAAGTGAATTCAGTTTATTTTTGCTTTGCTTTTAAAAGCCTAGTGATCAATTTTTCTAACTAGAGAAAAATTTCACTAAGGACTAATTACATCAAGCCTGGTAAAACAAAAACATAACCCTAACGCGCACTATATGACCAAACGTGAACATCTGACCAACACTAAATGGCCAAAAAGCATGTGGGAAACCCCCCCCCCCCCCCCTCCTGATTGAGTTCAGGTGTCTCCAGAGAAGGGTGAATTATACAAAGACAAATTGAGCTCTTTCAACCTTGTGGTAACAATTTGGTAAAGACCAATTTCTGTTCCGCCATGACTGTGCCCAAAGCCAGCTCCAGGGTTTGGCCAGTTTGCTGTGGAGTAACTCAAATGTCCTGCACAGAGGCCTGGCCTCTACCCTATTGAACAACGTTGGGATGAACTGGAATGCTAATTGTAGGCCAGGTCTTATTAGCACCCAACGTGGGGCCCAATGTGCGAGTCAGGTGTTCTCACCCAACATCAGTACCTGACCTCACAAAATGTTCTTTTGGCTAAATGGACACAGATTCCCACAGCTACTCTCCAAAATCTAGTTAAAAACTAAAAAGGTCCCAGAAGAGTGGAGGCTGTCATGGTTACAAGGCTGGGGGGATCCAACTCAATATTAATGGCCATCGTTTTGGAATAGAGTGTCAAACAAGCTCCTAGTCAGGTGTTTACCAACTTTTGGCCATACAGTGTGTGTGTTCACCGTTGTAAAAGCCTCGTCATCACTTCTTAATTTTATCTTTGTAACAAGTTACATGGTTCCACAGCCAGCAGCACTGATCGTGCAAACATTTCCTAACAAGCTGGTTGCATAGAAGTCGATTGACTGCTGTAGAACCAGCCTGCCCATACATAGATCGAAATTCAGCAGGTCCCTGCTAAATCGGCCAAATTTTGATCCACGTGTGGCCAGCTTAACACAGCAGTTTTCAATTTCCGAGTCCCCAGTTTTTTTTTTTTTTTGGTTTACAAATTATTATTAGAGCCATTATGGCAAGTTCTTCTCTTTTTAGGATTTAACAAAAAAAATTATATATATATATATATATATATATATATTTTTTTTTTTTTTTAATTTGTTTTTTGTTATTTTATAAAAAACAAAAATGTTCATTTTTTCATTTTATGACTTTTGCTGATTTTTTTTTTCCCCCCCCAGGAGTGGGGTGCATAAAAAGTTTTTTTTAAGCTTACAAATGGCTTATTAAAGGCATTTGTGTTGGGGGTTGGCACAAAAAACAGATCTTCTATTATGCCAAATATCTCTCTTTTTTTTTATTAAGATTTAACTAAAAATATGTATCTTATTTTTTTTTTACAAAAATGAAATGCTCTTAATTTTATGGCTTTTGCTTTTGTTTTTCCAGGATGGGGTGTATAAAAAGCTTTTTTTCTTTAGCTTTCAAATAGCTTATTAAAAAGGCATTTGTGTTGGGGGTTGGCACAAAAACAGACCCTCCATTATGCCAAGTACCTCTCTTTTTATTAAGATTTAACTAAAAAAAAAATTTATATATATATATATATATATATATATATTTACAAAAATGAAATGCTCTTAAAATTTATGGCTTTTTCTTTTTCAGGAGTGGGGTGCATAAGAAGCTTCTTTTTTTTTTTTTTTTTAGCTTTCAAATAGCTTATTAAAGGCATTATTGTGTTGGGGGTTGGCACAAAAACAGACCTTCCATTATGCCAAGTACCTCTCTTTTTATTAGGATTTAACTTAAAAAAATTATATTATATATATATGTATATAATAATTATTTTTTTAAGTTAAATTATTTTTTTTTAGTTAAATTAAGAGCATTTCATATATATATATATATATATATATATATATATATATATATATATATAATGAAATGCTCTTAATTTAACTAAAAAAAATTAATTACATTTTATGGATTTTGCTTTATTTTTATTTTGTAGGAGTGGGGTGCATAAAGTAAAAAGCTCCCTACTTTAACCTTGGGATGCATTCTGAAAAAAAAAAAAAAAAAAAAAAGACTTCCTTGAGAAGCAACATGCACAAAAATGATATACTCATTTTATTTATTTAATAAAGGATGCTCAAAACTCTTAACATTAGAAAAATGTGAAGTGATTGTGTGGTCACAAAACCAGACCTAAAATAAATCAGAGAAAAATTAAAAAAATTAAAAAAGGATGCCCAGATATACGGTATGTAGGGAGTTATATGCCCGAAATGTCATCTACTGAGGGAAATGAATTGTAATGCTTATCCAAAACGGACCCAAATTAATTTGTTCATTTTTATTACGTACATGCCCAATGTTTGATATTTATATGAGAGAAATGTTATTTATTATTTTGAAAGTAAATTTTGACAATTAAAAAGGGGGGCGATGTTATTAATCTCTATCTAGTAGGGATGCTGAGTATATTTTTAAAGCAACCTCGTCATGTATGTAAAATTCCCAGAAATGCGTACTTGGCAAAAGAAGAGAAAATGCGCTTTTACTTTTGACGCCCCCCCCAATTCACATATGTGCGAAACGATTCCAAATTGCAGCAGGTGCATTTAGGTGGCATGCATCCCGAATGGCACCCCAAATGTGGCGCAATTTTACCGCGCAAAAATTGCGGCAAAACGAGCGTGTAAAAATCGCACCTTGCCCAGGGCCAAACGCATAGGGCAGCCTGTTCAACTAAATAGGCGCGATACAATTTTTCTGTATGAGAATCAATATACACTTATTGCGATATTCAAACCAAATCAATATATATATATATTTTTTTTTTTACCAAAAATATGTAGAAGAATACATATCGGCCTAAATTGAGGAAAAATTCGTTTTTTATGATAAAAAAAATGAGGGATATTTATTATAGTAAAAAGTAAAAGATAGTGTTTTTTTTTTTTCTAAATTGTCGCCCTTTTTTTGTTTATAGCGCAGAAAATAAAAACCGCAGAGGTGATCAAATACCACCAAAAGAAAGCTCTATTTGTGGGGAAAAAAAGGACGTCAATTTTGTTTGAGTACAGCGTCGCGCGACCGCGCAATTGTCAGGTAAAGAGACACAGTGCCGAATCACAAAAAAAAAAAAAAAATGGCCTGGTTATTGAGCTGCCAAATCTTCTGGGGCTGAAGCGGTTAACTGACAATTGCGCGGTCGTGCAACGCTGTACCCAAACAAAATTGACGGTTCTTTTTTCCCCACAAATAGAACTTTCTTTTGATGGTATTTGATCGCCTCTGCGTTTTTTATTTCTCGCTCTATAAACAAAAAAAGAGCGACAATTTTGGAAAAAAAAACAAAACAAAAAAAAAGTACTTTTTGCTATAATAAATATCCCCAATTTTTTTTTTGAAAAAAAGCTAATTTTTTTCCTCAGTTTAGGACGATATGTATTCTTCTACATATTTTTGATGAAAAAAAATAAATAAATAAATAAAAAATCGCAATAAGCGTATATTGATTGTTTTGCGCAAAAGGTAAAGCGTCTACAAAATAGGGGATAGATTTATGGCATTTTTATTATAATTTATTTTTTACCAGTAATGGCGGTGATGACATTTTTATTATAATTTTTTTTTTTTTTTACTAGTAATGGCGGTGATCTGCGATTTAATGTCCCCTTTAAATAGTTCATTTGGGCCAAACTTGAGGAGAGCTTGCTGGGTGTGCTGTATTACTTGTACGCAGCCCTCAGCTATATACAGCTCTGTGTTCCACCAATGGGATGGGCGCTTCTGCTGGGTGTGCTGTATTACCTGTACGCAGCCCTCAGCTATATCCAGCTCTGTGTTCCACCAATGGGATGGGCGCTTCCCGCCCCACTCCAGCAACAAAACAGGAGCACTACTCGGCCATTCACAGGCAGCTGTGTATTCTATGAATGAATACAAAGCTTCCTCAGATTGGCTGATGTGGAGATCGTGATGTCATCTGCTTGCACATTTGGCGTGTTAAATCATTTGGGCCAGCTTGGCCCCAATGAACTATATGAAGTGACTTAACGTGGAGTTAAGACTTTAAATACAAAAGTCGCATCCAGATTAGTAGAAGGAACCAATGGCTGATGTGGGGGACCCAGAAGATTTACTAACCCCCCCCCCCCGAAAGTTTGTTTCCCAGCAGACTTTGGGGTACAAAACCTTTTGGAACACAGCTGATAATGGCCCGTCCACCCTTCTTTTGCAAGGGGTTTGCATTCCGAGGGATTTTTACATACAGGGGGGGGGGGTGATGGAGGGGCAGACCGGAATCTGAAAGTGACAAGAATGGGGCGTTTGAGTTTAAAATGACAGAAAGCTAAAAGTATGTGTTTTTTTAATAGAAGGTCGGAGCAGGTTTATTGGGATTGGTTTGTGATATACTTTTATCTGTCTCTGCACATATATTGATGTATTTACCTTTTTTTGCCTAAAATTTTACTAATGGACTTATATAGAATTTCATGGAGCTCAAAATAAAAAAAAAAAGGTATTCTAAAGTATTTTATATTAAGGATTTTTTTTTCTTTTTTTTAAATAATGAAAAAAAAAGCAGCATTTCTGATTTAAAGGTGGAGTTAATAAAAAAAAAAAACAAAAAAAAAACGAAATTGTTGCTTCTGTAAAAATCCACATTTGTTCAGGTCAATAAAAAAAGTAATTGTGTAACAAGGATTTGTATTCTTCCATTGCAGTTTGGTAAATGAAACCTGAACCTAATCTGCTTCTATTTTTGCATCCCCCCCCCCCCCACCCCACCCTCATCGCGAATGAAATTTTAAAATAAAACCTTTCTATTTTAATGATATACCGTATATACTCGAGTATAAGCCGAGTTTTTCAGCACTTTTTTTTGTGCTGAAAATGCCCCCCCTCGGCTTATACTCGAGTCGAGCACTTTTCTGCAGCAGAGAATGACGTTTTCCGAACCAACTTTGGATCCCCGTATCTCAGGGCCACTTGGTGCTAGGAACCACAAATTTAGAGTGCAAACCCAGTGGAAGTAGCACTACAACATATCCAAAGCTGGGGTTCCTAGCACCAAGGGGCCCCAAATTCGGTTTGGAAAATGTCATTCTCTGCTGCAAAAAAATGCTTGACATTTTCCGAACCGAATTTGGGGCCCCGTATCTCGGGGGGCCTCTTGGTGCTAGGAACCCCAGCTTTGAATATGTTGTAGTGCTAGTTTCACTGGGTTTGCACACCAAATTTGGGGTTCCTAGCACCAAGTGGCCCCTGAGTGGCTTGACATTTTCCGAACCGACTTTGGGGCCCCGTATCTCGGGGCCTTTTGGTGCTAGGAACCCCAACTTTCCATTGGGTTTGCACACCAAATTTGGGGTTCCTAGCACCAAGTGACCCCGAGATACGGGGCCCCAAGTTCGGTCAACAGTGTCCATCTGCAGCAATGTCATTTCAGGACTCTTTGGGTCCAGAGACCCAAATTTCGGCTGCAGCTAGGGGGGCATCTAGGAACCCTTAACTACTGAGTTTGAAGTTCGGGGGACCTATGGCTGCAAATGGGCACAGTGAGGCTGCAAATGGGCACAGTGAGGCTGCAAATGGGCATTGTTGACCCTCTTTTCCACTTACAGTAGCTGCGCATTTCTCACCCTAGGCTTATACTCGAGTCAATACGTTTTCCCAGTTTCTTGTGGTAAAATTAAGTGCCTCGGCTTATATTTGGGTCGGCTTATACTCGAGTATATACGGTACCTTAAGCCAGCCGTAGACCGATTCCAAATTCGGCCGGTGGGTAAAGAGAAATTGCAGCCAGCCTTACTTTTGACCCAATAATGTCATTGATCTCTGCTTTTACAGCCCCTTTACAAATCAATACTATCCACTTTCGGGGTCTGAAACCCCCTTAATATTTCTCTTGGCAATATTTAAAGATCAAAGACATAAAAAGGGGAAAAAAACAAAAAAAACAAACTAAGATCTTGTGAAAAGAAATAAAACAAACCATTGGCTAAGAAGCCAGTCCTTTATTGGCTTGGGTAAGCACCAAAACACAGACCATTATCTTCAAGGGCCCCAAAGGGCAATAGGGCCCTACAATCTATATACATTTTGTACAAGTTACGCTTTTAAAGCTGATCTCCATGTATTAGTGAATGTTAAATAGTTTTGTTTGTACCTAGCTGGTCCAAACAAACTATTACCTTCAATACTGGATGTGCCCCGCTGTATGTGGCCTCGGCTACGCACAGTATACAGCACTGCGTTCCAGCAGCAGGATGGGGAAATTTCCCGTTCCAGAACAGAATCGGGCTGAGCGGCACTTGGCCATTCACAGGAAGCTTTGTATTCTATGAATGAGTACAAAGCTTCCTCTGATTGGCTGGGGCAGATGAATGACAGATCTCTGACTCAGCCAATTCAGAGGCAGCTTTGTATTCATTGCGAAAAATACAAAGTTCCCTGTAAATAGATGAGCACCGCTCAGTACAACTAGTTTTTGTTCTGGGAGGGGAATAGGAAGTTCCCATTCATAGAATACAGAGCTTCCTGTGAATGGCCAAGTGCCACTCAGCCCGACTCAATTTTGTTTTGGAGCGGGAAATTGCCGGAACGCAGCGCTGTATACTGTGCGCAGCTGAGGCCACATACAGCGGGGCACATCCAGTATTGAAGGTAATAGTTTTGTTTGGACCAGCTTGGTCCAAACAAACTATTTAACGTTCACTAAAGTCGGCTTCACACCGGTACGGCACATGTCGCATGATGTGTATAAATCAATGATTCCCTATGAGAGCCGCCTTAACTGGTCCGACTTTGAAAAGGCTCCCTGCACTACTTTGGTCCGACTTCAGCCCATTGAAGTCAGATCCTTGTCCTGACCATCCGACTTGTGACGTCCGGCATGGTGATTACAGCAGCAGTAAATTTATGTCACACTGGGGTTGTTTTGATTGGTCAGAGGTAAAAGTCAGACTATCTCAAAGTCGGAGCAAAATCTTAAATCTTGTTCATTCAAGTCGGATGGAAGTAGGACCAAAGCAGGACGGATGTTGCAGGGCAAAGCAGGATGACAGTCGTGTTGTACCAGTGTGTGAACCAAGGCCTTAAACACGGAGATCAGCTTTAATTAAAAAAAGATATTACATTTTTCTCTGACTTTTTTTTCAAAACAGATAAAATCAGCTTATATTTCATCACTTTAGTGATTCCCCCCCCCCCCCCCCCCATCTATATTAGATTCTTACAGTCCACAAATCTGCACTTTTTGTAGAGGTTTCATCACGGGAATAATAAGGTATATGGTCCAGTAACAAATACTCATTACAAGTCCATCGTAAAAACAAAAACAAAAACAAAAAAAAAAAATACAAAAACAAAAAAAAAACAAAAAACAAAAAAAAAAAAAGAATACTTTGCGGCTGCAGACAGGTACAGGTTTGTATTGTTACTTCTCTATCAGGGCCTCAAGTTGCTCCTCCAAAGATGTCACCTGAGAGAGAATGAGAAAAGTTATACTTTAGTTTACATTTTTTTTTCCCCGCATCAAAAATCGAATGTCAATCTTTAAAAGGGGTTGTAAACTTTAATGCACTGGGGGCCGGTTCACACTGCTGCGAATTCTATTGCGAATTCGAGGCCGTTACGATCGGTCAAATTCGCAAGTCATTTAAATAACATAGTTTTCCCATTAGCGCCATTCACATCAATGCGTTGCAAATCTAAGCTGCGTAAGAAAAAGGGACCTGCGCGAGTTTGATCCGTGTGCGATGCGAATTCAATGCAATATTTTCCGTAGAATCGCAGGAGATTCACCAGAACACGTAAAGAATTTCGCAACGCAATCGGATCAAATTCACGCACCGCAGCAGTGTGAACTGGCCCTTAAAGGGGTTGTAAAGTTGTTTTTTTTTTTTTTTTAAAATAACAAACATGTTATACTTACCTTCACTGTGCAGCTCGTTCTGCAGAGTGGCCCCGAACCTGGTCTTCTGGGGTCCCTCGGCGGCTGTTTCAGCTCCTCCCCGCAAGCATTTACCACCTTCATGCGAGCTCCCTCGCACGGTGGTGAGTGCTTGCGGGCGCGCTCCCGTGATACAGCTGGCGGCTATAGCCACTCGCTGTATCACTCGGCCCCGCCCCCCGGCGCGCCGCGTCATCGGATGTGATTGACAGCAGCGCGAGCCAATGGCTGCGCTGCTTTCAATCCATCCACTGCAGCCAATCAGCGACCAGGCTGAGCTGCAATGAAGCTGACGAGGAGCGAAGATTCGAGGCGTCAGGTAAGTAAAACGGGGGGCCTGGGGGCGGCGGTACTGTCAAAAGTTTTTTCACCTTAATGCATACAACCCCTTTAAGGTGGAAAAAACCTCCTGTGATGCAGCAGCCCCCCCCCCCCCCCCCTTTACTTACCTGAACCCGGCCTTTCCAGTGACGGGCATGAGCACAGCAGCTCCAGCCGCTGCCTCGGGTCCCGATTGGATAGACTGATAGTTTCAATGATGCGGGAGCCGAGTCCTGCTGTCTGTGTCAATGGGACGCAGCAGCAGGACATGGGAGCGCGCCCCCCCCCCCGCACGAGTTCCCCCCCAGGGAGAGCGCTTCCGATGGGGCACTCGAGGAGGGGCCAGGAGCGCCGCTGAGGGACCCCAGAAGAAGGATTTTTTTAAAGTTTTGGAGTGGAGAGGAATTAGAACACCAGTCGGTTATTATTGCTGTCAGTGTCCCCCGTTAAGGAGTGAAAGTAAAAGAAAATCACCAAATTTTGGGCTGTCCCCAAAAAAAGTAATAGAGGGGAAATCTTCCAATGGGGACACTAATTCTGGTGACCCCCCCAAGGAATTCCCTTAAAGCGGAGCTCCACCCAAAAGGGGAAGCTCCGCTCGTTCGCACCCTCTCCCCCTCCACTGCCACATTTGGTTTTGACAGCTACCCGCTACTACTTCTTGGCAAGATCGCCGCACGGTGATTTGCGTCATGTCTGGCCCAAACAAACTATTTAAAGTGACGCAAAACCTGGAGTTTATTCTGCTCCCCTCATCAACATGCTATTGAAGATTTTTCAATTTTCAAGATTTTTACATACCTTATTTTAAGGGTGGATTTCGGGCCTTAGAGCAATCCAGTGCTTTTGCCAAGGCACACACTTCTTCTATACACAATATGGCCAAAGATTGGTGGATACCCAACCATTGCACCTCTATGGGCTTGTTGAACATCTCATTCCAAACCATGGCCGTTAATGGGTAGTTGTCCTTGTCTTTGTGTCCATTTGTGAGCTCAGGTTATGAGAAGACCTGCCTCACAATTGGCCTTTCAATTAAGGGTTGAGGTCAGGGCTCTGTATACAACATTCCATTTCCTCAATGTCAAACTGGTCTCACCATGTCAAAGTCTCACCATGCTCAGCTCAATAGAGCTTGTCCAAACTGGTCAAGCCATGTCTTTATGGAGCTTGTCCAAACTGGTCAAGCCATGTCTTTATGGAGCTTGTCCAAACTGGTCAAGCCATGTCTTTAGGGAGCACAGTCCAAACTGGTCAAGCCATTTCTTTATGGAGGCTTGAATGGAGGAGAAGATTTGGATGCCGCACACCTGATATAGTCAAAAAACTTCACTTTTTTGAAAAAATGGGATCATCAAAATGACAAGACTGTCATGCAGAAAGTACAGGTAAGCTGACGCGTTTCGCACTCAGGAGCTATGAGTAAGCACTCAGTCCTGAGTGCGAAACGCGTCAGCTTACCTGTACTTTCTGCATGACAGTCTTGTCATTTTGATGATCCCATTTTTTCAATAAAGTGAAGTTTTTTGACTACATCCGGTGTGCGGCATCCAAATCTTCTCCTCCATTCAAGCCTGCTTTGCTTAGCATTCAGCCAGCACCTGGAGCTCTTCTGCTCTGAAACTTCTACTCACACCTGGGTCAGTGTCAGCCTGAGCGGTGGAAACATTTTCTTTGCATGTCTTTATGGAGCACGGTCCAAACTGGTCAAGCCATGTCTTTATTGAACCGGTCCAAACTGGTCAAGCCATGTCTTTATGGAGCTTGTCCAAACTGGTCAAGCCATGTCTTTATGGAGCACGGTCCAAACTGGTCAAGCCATGTCTTTATGGAGCACGGTTCAAACTGGTCAAGCCATGTCTTTATGGAGCACGGTCCAAACTGGTCAAGCCATGTCTTTATGGAGCACGGTCCAAACTGGTCAAGCCATGTCTTTATGGAGCACGGTCCAAACTGGTCAAGCCATGTCTTTATGGAGCACGGTCCAAACTGGTCAAGCCATGTCTTTATGGAGCACGGTCCAAACTGGTCAAGCCATGTCTTTATTGAGCCGGTCCAAACTGGTCAAGCCATGTCTTTATGGAGCTTGTCCAAACTGGTCAAGTCATGTCTTTATGGAGCTTGTCCAAACTGGTCAAGTCATGTCTTTATGGAGCTTGTCCAAACTGGTCAAGCCATGTCTTTATGGAGCTTGTCCAAACTGGTCAAGCCACGTCTTTATGGAGCACGGTCCAAACTGGTCAAGCCACGTCTTTATGGAGCACGGTCCAAACTGGTCAAGCCACGTCTTTATGGAGCACGGTCCAAACTGGTCAAGCCACGTCTTTATGGAGCATGGTCCAAACTGGTCAAGCCACGTCTTTATTGAGCCGGTCCAAACTGGTCAAGCCATGTCTTTATGGAGCTTGTCCAAACTGGTCAAGCCATGTCTTTATGGAGCTTGTCCAAACTGGTCAAGCCATGTCTTTATGGAGCACGGTCCAAACTGGTCAAGCCATGTCTTTATGGAGCACGGTCCAAACTGGTCAAGCCATGTCTTTATGGAGCACGGTCCAAACTGGTCAAGCCATGTCTTTATGGAGCACGGTCCAAACTGGTCAAGCCATGTCTTTATGGAGCACGGTCCAAACTGGTCAAGCCATGTCTTTATGGAGCACGGTCCAAACTGGTCAAGCCATGTCTTTATGGAGCACGGTCCAAACTGGTCAAGCCATGTCTTTATTGAGCCGGTCCAAACTGGTCAAGCCATGTCTTTATGGAGCTTGTCCAAACTGGTCAAGCCATGTCTTTATGGAGCACGGTCCAAACTGGTCAAGCCACGTCTTTATGGAGCTGGTCCAAACTGGTCAAGCCACGTCTTTATGGAGCTGGTCAAGCCATGTCTTTATGGAGCTGGTCCAAACTGGTCAAGCCATGTCTTTATGGAGCTTGTCCAAACTGGTCAAGCCATGTCTTTATGGAGCACGGTCCAAACTGGTCAAGCCGTGTCTTTATGGAGCACGGTCCAAACTGGTCAAGCCATGTCTTTATGGAGCATGGTCCAAACTGGTCAAGCCATGTCTTTATGGAGCATGGTCCAAACTGGTCAAGCCATGTCTTTATGGAGCACGGTCCAAACTGGTCAAGCCATGTCTTTATGGAGATTTCTTTTGCGATTGGGAGTTTTTCCGATCATGTGACCACCATGATCACCTTGGCTATGTCCTGAAGAAGCCTAGCGGCGAAACGCGTAGACATACAAGGGCTCACTGCACTTAAGCATATTTTTCATACTTTTATTCAACTTGATTGTTCTATGTATTGTTAACTTTAATAAATTTGATTGTTTATAGTATGTCTCTCTTTCATTGTTTCTTAGCCTAAAAAGTCCGCCCTTTTGGTAATACTTTGTACTACCCCTTTTCCTTCACCATGATAGCCAATCACATGGTCATAAACCCCGGCCCCACCTCCCAAAAACCCCCTTAAAAGGCCGGGGGAGGTGGGCGGGGCCAATGGCTTAATAAGCAGGCCGGTGTGAACGAAGCCTCATAGCGATAGAAAAAGTTAAAGAGCGCGAGGGGCGCAGACATTGCCAAAGTTTTTTTAGTGAGGGCAAAAAGCAAATTTGAAAAATGAACCAATCAGCAAACTTCGATCGCTGGTCTGACTGTGCCAAGCTCGTAAAAAAGTCACGCCCAGAGGTACGGTGTCCCGCCCCCTCCCCCGTACAATACAGATCATCTCACCTGTTGCTTCTCCCGTTCCTCCTGCTGTCTGAATTCATCCAACACGGCTTGTAGACGTGTCTGAGAAAGAAAGAACAAATCAGCAAGACTTATCACACCATGGGAGAGGGGGAGGGGGAGAGGGGGAGGGGGGAGAGGGAGCTCATGAAATCTCCTTGCAAGATAGTGGGACCTTTCTCCTTTTCTCTGCAGTAAATGAAACCTGAATGTGTCCTGAAGAAGTTCTAGAACGAAACGCGTCGATGCTTAGGGGCTCATATCATGTATATTTTTATATAGATGATTTTCATTCTGTGTCAATGTCCTTGTCATTTTTTGTACATATATCTAATAAAGCTTGTTATACTGTTACTTCTAATACAATTCCTTTGGTTTGCTGTGCCTTAAAGTCCGACCAGGGGCCCCTCTTTTGAGCCCCCTCTTTTTTTTTTTCTTTTGTCAAATGAACTTTACGGATGTGGCAATAGGAGTGTTTACCTGTTTATTTTTTTTTTCCAGGCCTGAAGTTAAAGTTAGAAGCTGATTGGCTACCATGCAGAGCTTCATCAGATTTTGTACTCTCCAGTACAGTGGAACCCCCGGGATTGCGAGTAAAGCGGTTTACGAGCGTTTCGCAATACGAGCTATTTTTTTTTTTTTTAATCCTGACTCACGAGACGAGCATTCAAGCCCTTGGGGGTGTGCAGTACCGCATTTGGCCGGAGGTGTGGGGGCGCCTGGTGACTCTGGAACGGAGTGTCTCTGGCGCCCCCCCCTGCACTTTTGGCCACATGCGGTACTGCATAGATCAGCAGTAGCTGTGAAATTTATTATCTGAGTTTCCATTATTTCTTATGGAGAAACTCGCTTTGATATACGAGTCGCTTGGGATTACAAGCGTTCTTCTGGAACGAATTCTGCCCGTAATCCGAGGTTCCACTGTATTAGTAAATCAACCCCGCTGCGTTCCGATGGAAATCTGTGAGGACATTAAGCTCCGCCCCCTGCTGTACAAATCAAATTACAGGGTAACAAAACTCCCCTCCCCCAAAAAAATAATGCAATGCGTTTACCTTCAGAGCCAGGTTCTCCACCTTCATTATGAGCTCTTCTTGGCGTTTCCTTCTTTCCTGCGTTTCTCGCAATTTCTTTTGTAGGTTTTCAGCTTGTTTCTGCAATTCCAGCACTTGAGGATAAAAAAAAAGAAGAAGAAGATGAAGCACTAAAAAGATCGATGGAATAAAACCGCTCGGTCACCTTTGCCGTGTGCGTTTTATTTGAAATGGTTACAGTAAGGTCCCAGAAAGCATACGAAAAAGGTGGTGGAGGAGGAGGTCTTTTATCGTCCCCTTGGACCCCCCCCCCCATGTTTAACCCCTTCCCTGCAAGTGTCATTAGTACAGTGACAGTGCTTTTTTTTTTTGATCACTGTATTGGTGTCACTGGTCCTCAAAAAGTGTCACTTAGTGTCAGATATGTCTGCCGCAATCCAGAAAAAAAATAAAAATAAATAAACCGCTGATCGTCGCCACTAGTAAAAACAATAAAAAAAAAAAAAAAAAAGAAAGAAAAATAATTCCATAAGAATATTCCTATAATTTGTAGACACGATAATTTTTGCGCCAACCAATCAATATACGTTTATTGGCATTTTTTTTATATGTAGCAGAATACATATTGACCTAAAATTGATGAAGAAATTTGATTTTTTACATTTTTTTTTTTTTTTATTGGATGTGTTTTCTAGCAGAAAGTAAAAAATATATATATATTTTTTTTTCAAAATTGTCTTTTTTGGTTTATAACGCAAAAAAAAATAAAAAAATCGCAGAGGTGATCAAATACCACTAAAAGAAAGTGTGGGGAAAAAATGATAAAAATGTCATATGTGTACATATGTAAAAAAAACAAAAACAACAACAAAAAAAATTGCTGCAAAATCGCACGATTTTCAGGTCGCACAAGTATGAAAGGGGCCCAACAAAGAGATTTCTCCGATAAGAAGCCGCTCACCTATCTGGTTGGTGCCGCCTTCCTGGCCGCCTTGACCTTTTCTTTGGTCGTCTTCGGTTTCCATGATGTTCAGGTCTTCCTCCTCCTGACGTTCTTCCTCGCCGTCGCTGCTGCTGCTCAGATCATTGAATATTTCACGCAGTTCATCCCTTCCCACTGACCGGGGGAAAGAAAAAAAAAACATGGAGGACATTGATCAATACCACCGGATAAAAGGAACCAACGAAGGCGAAACTGTCTACTGATCGGCAGAGATAATCAATGGAAAAATTTGTGATTTACAATGTATCGAAATAAAAAACTTCTTTTGTTTCCCCCATTTTTGAGTATGGAATTGTTAAAGTCATGGAGAGTTTATTTTTTATGCCATGTAATCCAATGGGGAAAATTTGATTCCCTTTGAATTCTGTGGATGTGATCAGAGCAATTCATAAACCGAGTCTATAAAAGTCCTTAGAATTCCATCCATCACTCCATCCAACCTCCGCCCATCACCCCGTCCAACCTCCGCCCATCACTCCGTCCAACCTCCGCCCATCACTCCGTCCAACCTCCGCCCATCACTCCGTCCAACCTCCGCCCATCACTCCGTCCAACCTCCGCCCATCACTCCATCCATCCATCAATCAATCCATCTAACCTCCGTCCATCACTCCGTCCAACCTCCGCCCATCACTCCGTCCAACCTCCGCTCATCACTCCGTCCATCCATCAATCAATCCATCTAACCTCCGTCCATCACTCCATCCAACCTCCGTCCATCACTCCATCCAACCTCCGCCCATCACTCCATCCAACCTCCGCCCATCACTCCATCCAACCTCCGCCCATCACTCCATCCAACCTCCGCCCATCACTCCATCCAACCTCCGCCCATCACTCCATCCAACCTCCGCCCATCACTCCATCCAACCTCCGCCCATCACTCCATCCAACCTCCGTGGCCGGGAATTTGTCTCTTTAAATACCCTGCATAATTATGATTTTTGTTAATATGAAGCCATGTTTGCAGAAAAGAAAAAAAAAAGTCATATTATATGATATTTTAATTCATGTTATTTAAAATATATATTTTTTTGCAAGCATGTCTTTATATAAACAAAATATCCAACTATACAGAAATATAAAGATATATATATTAGTTATCCCTCCAAACAGGTCTTTCTATAGACAAAAAAAGTCACAAGTCCCCCTTATATATATATATATATATATATACACATACATATATATATTTCTCATTTGTAAAAAAAAAAAAATGTATATATATATGTATATATATATATGTCCCCCAACCATCTCCAGGGGGTACTTTGTCACAAGTCCCCTTTCAAATAAGAAATTTCTCTCTTTAAATGCCCCTCATAATTATGATATTTATATAAAGACAAGTTTGCAGAAAATAAATCATATTATGATATTTTAATTCACATTATTTAATATATATATTTTTTTACAAGCATGTCTTTATATAAACAAAATATCCAACTATACAGAAATATAAAGATATATATATTTTTTACAAGCCTGTCTTTATATAAATATCTAACTATACATAAATAGAATGATAGATATTTTTAGTTATCCCTCCAAAGAGAGTCTTTATGTAGACAAAATAAATAAATTGTATGTCCTATATAAAGACTCTTTTTATAGAAACACGTTCTATTTATAGATATACTTTCTTCGATCTGTGGATAGAAATGATGAAATAAACGATTGAACGCTCATTACTTGAAGATCGGCGGCCTTGTTTTATGGCGGAGGAGACGGGGGAGGTGTCCAGGCCGGTCAGGTTTTCTCCCTCTTTGGACTCGTCTTCGGCGATCACCTCCCATCCTGATCTCTCCGGTTAAGGATTTCAATCTCCGGGAATATTGGAACGAATGAATTACAGATCTCAAAATCGATCAGAACGTCAGAAATCTACAGATCAGGCATTCGGGGAGGACGTCGCTCTCCATATCCGGACACAAACGGAATCCATCCCCCCTTACCTCAGGACTCGTTCTCATTTGAGGCTGGAGGGGGGGGGGGGGGGCGGTAAAACCCTGGGGGGGGTGGTAGATCCGCACTATGACTGCACTCTATATGCCACCTTCTTTAATTGCAGAGGCAGCGGCCGGGGGAGGGGGGTTGTACACCACCGCGGCCTTATTACCTGAATCAGCTCTGGTATCGGCCTCTGGCAATCCAATCTACAACAGAGAGCAAGACTGGGGGATATGGGATGGGGATATGGGGATGGGGAATGGAAGGGGGATATGGGATGGGGAATGGAAGGGGGAATGGGGATATGGGAATGGGGAAGGGGATATGGGAATGGGGATATGGGATGGGGAAGGGGAATGGGATGGGGATATGGGATGGGGATGAGGAATGGGATGGGGATATGGGATGGGGAATGGGGATATGGGAATGAGGAATGGGGATATGGGATGGGGAATGGGATGGGGAATGGGGATATGGGATGGGGAATGGGATGGGGATATGGGATGGGGAATGGGGATATGGGATGGGGAAGGGGAATGGGATGGGGATATGGGATGGGGAATGGGGATATGGGATGGGGAAGGGGAATGGGATGGGGATATGGGATGGGGATGAGGAATGGGATGGGGATATGGGATGGGGAATGGGGATATGGGATGAGGAATGGAATGGGGATATGGGGAATGGGGATATGGGGAATGGGGATATGGGATGGGGATATGGGATGGGGATATGGGATGGGGATATGGGAATGAGGAATGGGATGGGGATATGAGATGGGGATATGGGATGGGGAATGAGGAATGGGATGGGGATATGAGATGGGGATATGGGATGGGGAATGAGGAATGGGATGGGGATATGGGATGGGGAAACAACCAGCGAAGGTATAAACAAACACAAACGAAACTTCAGCTTTAAAGGATACGAACGCTGACAGCTTCCGCGTCCGTGCTCAGGAGGCGCTTCACTTCCTTCTCCACATCCGGGGATTCGATGTACTGAGTCAAAAAATAAAAAGAAGCCAAGAAAAATTTACTGGGAATGTCAACGTGACTCCCCTACGAGGATTATTTACTAAGACTGGAGAGTGTAAAAAATCTGGGGCAGCTCTGCACAGGAACCAATCAGATTGCAGGTTTTAATTGTCAAAGCTTCATTGAAAGAAGCTGAAGTCAGAATCTGATTGGCCGCCATGCACAGCTACACCAGGTCCTGAGCTCACTGATTTTAGTAAATCTCCCCCCCAATATGTCGTTAAAATGTATCTAAACCTGAAAAAAAAAAAAAAAAAAATTATATATATATATTGCCGTATCACAGAAAATGGCCCGGTCAAAAAAAAGAAAGGGGGGGGGGGTAAATCTTCCGGAGGGCAAGTGGTTAATCAGAATTAATTATTTGGACTCGATCTACCTTCTTCTTGGCGGTTTTCCTGAAGCGTCTCTTGCGCACATTCTTCAGCGGTAAAGTTACTGGAATGATAAGAATGTTTCACAATGATAAAATATACAATATATCTGTAGGCCTTCTAAAGTGATCTGAATTTCGGTATAAAGGAATGGCAATCTACCCCCCCCCCCCCCCCGTTTATTACGACTATCCATCATAAAAAGATAAAAACGTACTTCCGTGATTCCATATAAACTTCTTCTCTCGGTCGCGGTCCTTCTTCTTGTTGCTCTTGGGATCGCTTGTTCCCGTCGGCTCCTCCAGGGGGGGATAGAGATCACCATCCAAGGTGCAAACCAGCATCTGCATCAAAGACAGAACAGGTCTCAGTGTCTGTAGATGGATCCCGTCGGGCCGCCTTCACACCGCCATTTAGTCGCAAGCACCGGATTCCAGCGGCCAGGATCAGCAGATTGTTGCGGCTGGAATGACGGGAGAGAGTGAATAGCGGCAGCCGCTCAGCCTGTGTAACCTAACGAGAGGCCGACAGCCGCCGTTCACATTGGGGGATGTCTGATGCTGGATGCAGGAAGATCAACAGGTATTGCTTTGCATTTATCAAAAAAAAAAAAAACACACCTCTTTCAGTGGTATATTTAACCCCCTCCCGCCCGCCATATAGACAAACGACGGCGGCGGAGTGGCTCTCTTGTTACTGAGGAGAGGAGAGCCTATCAGAGGCATTTCCTCACAGGGGAGATCTGTACAGATAATCAAAGCACTGATCAGTTTAGCCCCAACAGTGATACCAGACTTTCAGTGCCCATCAGATCCTGCTCATCAGTGCAGCCTATTAGTTCCACCTATCAGCGGCCATCAGTGCAGCCTATCACTGCCCATCAGTGCCCATCAGTGCAGCCTATCAGTACCCATCAGTGCAGCCTATCACTGCCCATCAGTGCCGCCTATCAGTGCCCATCAGTGCAGCCTATCAGAGCCCATCAGTGCAGCCTATCAGAGCCCATCAGTGCAGCCTATCAGTGCCCATCAGTGCAGCCTATCAGAGCCCATCAGTGCAGCCTATCAGAGCCCATCAGTGCAGCCTATCAGAGCCCATCAGTTCCACCTATAAGTGGCCATCAGTTCCACCTATATGTGGCCATCAGTGCCTCTTATCAGTGCAGCCTATCAGTAACCATCAGTGCCTGCTAATCAGTTCCACCTATAAGTGCCCATCAGCGCAGCCTGATCATGGGACACAGAGTCAGGATAATATTCATTATCTGCTGGGTTATACTCCATCATCAGGTGAATGGACAAGGGTAGACAGGAAGTGATCCCTTATATAACCCCTCCCACACAGGAAGTACTTCAGTTTTGTAGCAAGCACTGAACCCTCAAAAAAAAAAAAAAAAAAAATAAAAAGAAGGAGGGAGGGGAGGGAATCTCTGTCTCGTGATGTACTCAAAGAAAAGGATTTTACAGGCAAGTATAACGAAAAAAATACTATTTTCTTTATCATACATCATGGGACACAGAGTCAGGCTAATATTCATTACCTGCTGGGGCATCCCAGAGCAATAGCCTTGAGGGGAGGGAGACACCCAGCCAAACAATAGCCACCAGAACTTATACGGCAGCCCTCAGTACACTGCGGCCGAAAGCCGAATCCTCGGGTGCTCAAACATCCACTTGATAACATTTTGTGAACGAATGCACTGAAGACCAGGTAGCAGCCTTACAAATCTGAGCCACAGTTACCAGATGGCGAAAAGCCCAGGAGGTTCCTACGCCCCTGGAGGTTCCTACGCCCCTGGAGGTTCCTACGCCCCTGGAGGTTCCTACGCCCCTGGAGGTTCCTACACCCCTGGTAGAATGAGCTCTCACCCTAAAGGGAGGAGGAGCCTGAATGACCAATTGACGGACCCAATTGGCAATGGAAGCCTTGGAAGCTGCCTGCCCTTTCTTGGGTCCTCTTGGTAATACTAACAAGGAGTCTGATCCTCGGATCTCTGCAGATCTAGACAAATAAACCTTAACTGCCCGTACAACGTCCAAAGAATGCAGTCGCCTCTCTTCCACCGAACAAGGCTGAGAGAAAAAAAAGAAGTCAAAATAATGTCCTGTTTGAAATGAAAGGCCAACACCACTTATGGCAAAAAGGAAGGAACAGGACGCAACACGATCCTGTTGTCGTGAAGGATCAAGTATAGTTCCCTGCATGAAAGGGTCGCCAACTCCGACACCCTTCTAGCCGATAGAAAATGATTCAATTCGGATGGCCGCCCTCCAACAACAATTTCTTTATTGGTTAAAAACCATAGAGCAAAAGATGGAATCAACAGCTGACATGCTTCACACCGTAACTACTGGTGCTTACTCATAGCTGAGGTGATGGCCATCAGGAAGGCTAGCTTGCATGACAGCAAGTCAAATGGAATTTCCTTGATAGGTTCAAATGGTCGTTTCTGTAACACAGACAACACCAAGTTCAAGTCCCAAAGACACATAGGTGACCTAATGGGGGGGGAAGCAAGCGAGTTACCACCTGCATAAAGGTTTGGATCAGTGAATGGAAGGCCAAAGGCCTTTGGAAGAATACTGATAGGGCCAAAACTTGACCCCTGATTGTACTCAAAGCCAATCTGATTTCCACAGCTGACTGTAGAAAAGAGAGAATTCTCCTAATCACGTATTTCCGAGGATGCCATTTTCTGGCTTCACACCAATAGAAGTCTTCTATACCTTATGATAAATTTTCCTATTGACAGCTTTTCTAGCATTCACTAGAGTAGACACTACTGGTCCGAAGATGCAATGGTCCTTTAACACCTTGGCTTCAATAGCTATGCCGTCAAATTTAGAGACTGTAAATTGGGGTGGAATATGGGACCTTGAGACAGTAGATCGGGGCGAGGTGGAAGCGTCCATGGCCCGTCTATTGTCAGTCTTACAATCTCCGGGAACCAGGGCCTTCTGGGCCAGGCTGGTGCCACCAGAATGACTGGAACTCCCTCTTTCCGATTCCTGTGCAACAAATGTGGAAGGAGAGGGATCAGAGGGAAAGCAGGCGGGTTCCTGTCACTTGAGGACCTTCAAGGACTGGGTACCCTTTTTCATGCTTAGGGTCCACTCCCTTGGACCTGTACAGCACCCTGCGGGAAATGCCTCAGCGCTGTGGTGTCCAGGATTTCCACTTCACAGGGTCCAGCACCCGGAGGCCTCATTACAGGCAAAACCGCGCAGGATCTTGAGTCTTCTTTGCGAGGCTCGGGTACCATTTATCTAAGCATATAAAGCCTGTGTCAAACGGATCCGATCGGTCAATCCCTTGATTCATTAAGAAACCGTATGGAGAAGTAGAGACCTGGAGCTCAGAGAGCTCAAACAAAACCGTGCCATCCACCTTGTAGACACTGGTAAATTAAAAAAAAAAAACTGAAGTACTTCCTGTGTGGGAGGGGTTATATAGGGGATCACTTCCTGTCTGAAGACCTTTGGTCTACCAGTGTCCATTCACCTGATGGTGGCAGTATAACCCAGCAGGTAATGAATATTAGCCTGACTCTGTGTCCCATGATGTATGAAAAAAAAAAAAACTTTTATTTATTTTTTTTTTATTTTTTTTACAATTTTCGGTATTTTTACGTTTATTTAACAAAAAAACCCAAAAAACTCAGCGTTAATTAACCCCTTCCCCACCGCCGCACGCTGATATACGTCGGCAGAATGGCACGGGTGGGCGACAGGGCGTACAGATACGTCTCCTTTAAGATGCGGCCTTGTAGGCGCCCGTGCTCCGTGACCGCGTGTCCCGCGGACTCGATGTCCACCGGGTGCCCGCGATCGTGTCACGGAGCCGCAGAACGGGGAAGTGCCTATGTAAAACAAACAAGAAATTTCCCGTTCTGCCTTGTGACATGACACAGATCTACTGCTCCCTGTCATCGGGAGCGGTGATCGCCATCATGTGAGTGGAAGCCCCTCCTCCCCACAGTTAGAATCACTCCCTAGGACACACTTAACCCCTTCATCGCCCCCTAGTGTTTAACCCCTTCCATAACAGTGTCATTTACACAGTAATCAGTGCATTTTTCTAGCACTGATCGCTGTATAAATGACAATGGTCCCAAAATAGTGTCAAAATTGTCCGATATAATGTCGCAGTCACAATAAAAAAAAAAAAAAAATAAGGTCGCAGATTGCCGCCATTACTAGTGAAAAAAAAAAAATCTAATGAAAAATGTCATAAATCTATCCCCTATTTTGTAGACGCTATAACTTTTGCACAAACCAATCAATATATGCTTATTGTGTTTTTTTTTTTTTTACCAAAAATAAGTAGAAGAATACACATCGTCCTAAACTGAGGAAAAAAATAGTTTTTTTTATATATTTTTGGGGAAATTTGGGGAAATTTATTATAGCAAAAAGTAAAAAATATTTTTTTTTTCAAAATTGTTGCTCTTTTTTTTTTTATAGCGCAAAAAATAAAAACCGCAGAGGTGATCAAATACCACCAAAAGAAAGCTTTATTTGTGGGAAAAAAAGGACCTCAATTTTGTTTGGGTGCAACGTCGCACGGCCGCGCAATTGTCACCTAAAGCGACGCAGTGTCGTAATCGCAATAAGCGCTCTGGTCAGGAAAGGAGAGGGGGGGCTGGTAAATCCTTCCGGGGCTGAAGTGGTTAAATACCCCCCAAAAGAAAAGCTTTATTTGTGTAAAAAAAATAATACAAATGTCATATGGGTACAGTGTTGCATGACCGCGCAATTGTCATTCAAAGTGTGAGAGCGCTGAAAGCTGAACATTGGCGCCTGGGCAGGAAGGGGGGAAGGGGGGTGAGAGCGCCCGGTACTGAAGGGGTTAAAGGTTAACATTTACAATCACCCGCCGCACAATCATTACCTGACAGATGTCCGCGGTTTTGTAGAAAGTCTTCTTGTCGATTGTTTTCAAACACTCCGTCACACACGGGATATCCACTAACTTGGCAGCGAGGGGAACCCGGTCCACCCGCACAATTCCATGACGTCCGTCGGCTATAAAAAAAAAAATGAAATTTAAATAAATAAAATAAAAATAATATAATATACTGTAAAATAATAAAATAAAAATAATATAATATACTGTAAAATAATAAAATAAAAATAATATAATAAAACAAAAGTAATATAATTAAAATAAAATTATAAAATATAATTAAAATAAATTATAAAATATAATTAAAATAAAGTTATAAAATATATTTAAAATAAAATTAAAAAATAATAAAAATAAAATTATATATATATAAATAAATATTTTACAGTGCGGTCAGCAAGGGGTTAAGGGGCTCTCGAATGTAAACAGTAATATTGCGATCACTTTTCGATTGGCCATCACAACCAATAGAAGTCACAGAAGCTCTCTGACTGGCTCTGTGCATTTTATTATGATTGGCATGGTCTGAAGACATGGTGTAGGCAGCGGGCGGGCACACGGTAAAAATATAGCGCTTTTTTAAAAATGGCACTCCGGGACACTGTCATGTCATGTATATACACTCACCGGCCACTTTATTAGGTACACCTGTTCAATTGCTCGGTAACACAAATTGCTAATCAGCCAATCACATGGCAGCAACTCAATGCATTTAGGCATCTAGACGTGGTGAAGACGACTTGCTGAAGATCAAAACGAGAATGGGGAAGAAAGAGGATCTCGGTGACTTTGAACGTGGCATGGTTGTTGGTGGCAGACGGGCCGGTCTGAGTATTTCTGGGATTTTCACACACGACCATCTCTCAGGATTACAGAGAATGGTGGGGAAAAAGAGAAAATATCCAGTGAGCGGCAGTTGTGTGGAGGAAAATGCCTTGTTGAGGTCAGAGGAGAATGGGCAGACTGGTTCCAGATGATAGAAAGACAACAGTAACTCAAATAACCACTCGTTACACCCAAGGTATGCAGAATACCATCTCTGAACGCACAACACATCCAACCTTGGAGCAGATGGGCTACAGCAGCAGAAGACCACACCGGGTGCCACTCCTGTCAGCTAAGAACAGGAAACTGAGGCTACAATTGGCACAGGATCACCAAAATTGGACAACAGAAGATTGGAAAAACGTTGCCTGGTCTGATGAGTCTGGATTTCAGCTGCGACATTCAGATGGTGGGGTCAGAAATTGGCGCATGGATCCATCCTGCCTTGTATCACCGGTTCAGGCTGGTGGTGGGGGTGTAATGGTGTGGGGGATGGGGTATCACCGGTTCAGGCTGGTGGTGGGGGTGTAATGGTGTGGGGGATGGGATATCACCTGTTCAGGCTGGTGGTGGGGGTGTAATGGTGTGGAGGATGGGGTATCACCGGTTCAGGCTGGTGGTTGGGGTGTAATGGTGTGGGGGATGGGATATCACCTGTTCAGGCTGGTGGTGGGGGTGTAATGGTGTGGAGGATGGGGTATCACCGGTTCAGGCTGGTGGTGGGGGTGTAATGGTGTGGGGGATGGGATATCACCTGTTCAGGCTGGTGGTGGGGGTGTAATGGTGTGGAGGATGGGGTATCACCGGTTCAGGCTGGTGGTTGGGGTGTAATGGTGTGGGAGATATTTTCTTGGCCCACTTTGGGCCCCTTAGTACCAATTGAGCATGGTTTATACACCACGGCCTACCTGAGTATTGTTGCTGACCATGTTCATCCCTTTATGACTACAGTGTCCCCATCTTCTGATGGCTCCTTCCAGCAGGATAATGCACCATGTCACAAAGCTCCAATCATCTCACCACTGGACAATGAGGTCCCTGTACTCCAATGGCCTCCACACTCACCAGATCTCATCCAATAGAGCACCTTTGGGATGTGGTGCCAATCCCCTTACCCTTTATTTTTTATTTTTTTTAAGGGATATTGTAATAAAATAAAGTAAATAAGAAAAAAAAAAAAAAAAAAAAAAAAATATTATATATATATGTTTAAAGCGCCTCATCCCTCCGAGTTTTCGCGCCAAAGAAAATGCATACGTAGGTCGCGCCCGCAAATGTAAACATTGTTCAAACCACACATGTTTGGTATCTATTTACTCGGCGTAACATCATCTTTCACATTATACAAATAAAACTATTTTTTTTTTTTTTTTATAAATTGCGTCTGAAAGACCGCTGTGCAAATACCTTGTGACATAAAATATTGTAATGACCGCCATTTTCTTCTCTAGGGTCTTTGCTAAATAAATAAAAATATAATGTTTGGGGGGTTCTGAGTAATTTTCTAGCAAAAAAAAAGAAGAAAAAAAAAAGATTTTTACTTTAAAAGGTTAAAAGGGTCATTTCACTGCGAATACTCACGATGTAACTCGATGGAAAGTCGGTCTTTTGTGCTGACACTTCCAGACTGGACCATCCGCCTCACAGTAGACGCGTATTCCTGGAGGACCAAAGTTATTATGATGATGATGAAAGCAACTTTTATAAAAAAAAAAAAAATAATAAAATACAGGACTAGGAAAATATACACATTACTCATATAAGATTTCAGATTGTTTCCCTCACCATACACTTTACAATCGGACAACATCCGGAAAGTATTCACAGCGCTTCACTTTTTCCACATTTTGTGTTACAGCCTTATTCAAAAATGGATGAAATTCATTATTTTCCTCAAAATTCTACAAAACAATCCCCCATAATGACAACGTGAGAGAAGTTTGTTTAAAATCTTTGCAATTTTTAAAAAAAATTAAAAAATCCCATGTACATAAGTATCACAGGCTCCTCCCATGTACATAAGTATCACAGGCTCCTCCTCCTCCCCTGTACACAAGTATCACAGGCTCCTCCCCTGTACATAAGTATCACAGGCTCCTCCCCTGTACATAAATATCACAGACTTCTCCCATGTACATAAGTATCACAGGCTCCTCCCATGTACACAAGTATCACAGGCTCCTCCCCTGTACATAAGTATCACAGGCTCCTCCCCTGTACATAAGTATCACAGGCTCCTCCCCTGTACACAAGTATCACAGGCTCCTCCCCTGTACATAAGTATCACAGGCTCCTCCCCTGTACATAAATATCACAGGCTCCTCCCATGTACATAAGTATCACAGGCTCCTCCCATGTACATAAGTATCACAGGCTCCTCCCATGTACATAAGCAGCACAGGCTCCTCCCATGTCCATAAGTATCACAGGCTCCTCCCATGTACATAAGTATCACAGGCTCCTCCCCATGTACATAAGTATCACAGGCTCCTCCTCCTCCCCTGTACACAAGTATCACAGGCTCTTCCCCTGTACATAAGTATCACAGGCTCCTCCCCTGTACATAAATATCACAGGCTCCTCCCATGTACACAAGTATCACAGGCTCCTCCCCTGTACATAAATATCACAGGCTCCTCCCATGTACATAAGTATCACAGGCTCCTCCCATGTACATAAGTATCACAGGCTCCTCCCATGTACATAAGCATCACAGGCTCCTCCCGTGTACATAAGTATCACAGACTCCTCCCATGTACACAAGTATCACAGGCTCCTCCTCCTCCTCCCCTATACATAAGTATCACAGACTCCTCCCATGTACATAAGTATCACAGGCTCCTCCCATGTACATAAGTATCACAGGCTCCTCCCATGTACATAAGTATCACAGGCTCCTCCCATGTACATAAGTATCACAGGCTCCTCCCGTGTACATAAGTATCACAGACTCCTCCTGTGTACATAAGTATCACAGGCTCCTCCCATGTACATAAGTATCACAGGCTCCTCCCATGTACACAAGTATCACAGGCTCCTCCCCTGTACATAATTATCACAGGCTCCTCCCGTGTACATAAGTATCACAGGCTCCTCCCATGTACATAAGTATCACAGGCTCCTCCTCCTCCTCTGTACATAAGTATCACAGGCTCCTCCCCTGTACATAAGTATCACAGGCTCCTCCCATGTACATAAGTATCACAGGCTCCTCCCATGTACATTAGTATCACAGGCTCCTCCCATGTACATAAGTATCACAGGCTCCTCCCATGTACATAAGTATCACAGGCTCCTCCCATGTACATAAGTATCACAGGCTCCTCCCATGTACATAAATATCACAGGCTCCTCCCATGTACTTAAGTATCACAGGCTCCTTCCCTGTACATAAATATCACAGGCTCCTCCCATGTACATAACTATCACAGGCTCCTCCCATGTACATAAGTATCACAGGCTCCTCCCATGCCCATAAGTATCACAGGCTCCTCCCATGCCCATAAGTATCACAGGCTCCTCCCATGTACATAAGTATCACAGGCTCCTCCCATGTAGATACGTCTCACAGGCTCCTCCCCTGTCCATAAGTTTTTAGTTTTTAATTTTTAATAAATTTTCCAAAGATTGCAAACCTCTCTCACGTTGTCATTATGGGGGATTGTTTGTAGAATTTTGGAGGAAAATAATGAATTGAATCCATTTTGGAATAAGGCTGTAACATAACAAAATGTGGAAAAAGTGAAGCACTGTGAATACTTTCCGGATGCTCTGTATTATGAGCAGCTTCCTATACTATGCAATCAGATAGGACCTTTTACTGAGTAGTTTTTCGATCTAAAGGGGAATTGTATATGGAGAATGTGGGGATTGTGGTGAGATTGTTCTATCAGTTCTTCGTACCGGTGGAAGCCTCAGAATGACCTGACTTTCTAGTTCATGAGGAGCGTCGTCCTTATTCCGCGATGTCTTCTGTTCTGTAGGAGGGAAGAAGAAAAAGAGAGATCGCTAACTACAATGTACAAAAATATCGATCGATCTCTGTAAGAGCCATACCAGTTATCTGGGCGGTGGTTGTGGGGGGGTTTGTGGGCAGGGGTCTTATCTTATCAGATTCTGGAAGCCCCCTTTAATAAGGGGCCCCCCCCTATGTGAATGAGTGTGGGGTTCACCAACAAAAAAAAAAAAAGTGTCAAAAATAAATAAAAACAGTACACAGGTTGACAAAGTCCTTTATTAAATATAGCTCTGAAGTGTCTTCTCCCTCTGGATCTTCTCCTTCTTGATCCTCTCCCTCCTCTGCCGATGTCTTCCTCCTCCGGTTCTTTGGCTGATTCTTCTTCCAACGACAGCAGAGGGAGAAGAATCGGAGGGGGGAGAAGAACCAGACGAGGAAGACATCAGCAGCTAAGGGAGAAGAACCGGAGGAGGGAAAAGAACTGGAGGAGGAAGACATCGGCAGCTGAGGGAGAAGAACTGGGAGGAGGGAGAAGAACCGCAAGAGGGAGAAGAACCGGAGGAGGGAGAAGAACCGCAAGAGGGAGAAGAACCGCAAGAGGGAGAAGAACCGCAAGAGGGAGAAGAACCGCAAGAGGGAGAAGAACCGCAAGAGGGAGAAGAACCGCAAGAGGGAGAAGAACCGGAAGAGGGAGAAGAACCGGAAGAGGGAGAAGAACTGCAGGAGGGAGACATTAGCAGCTGAGGAAGATAAACTGGAGGAGGGAGAAGATCTGGAGGAGGAAAACATCAGCAGCTGAGGGAGAAGAACCGGAGTGGGAAGAAGAACCGGAGGAGGGAGACATTTGCAGCTTAGGGAGAAGAACCGGACGAGGGAGAAGATCTGGAGGAGGCAGACATCAGCCGTGGAGGGAGACGAACCGCAGGAGGGAGACGAACCGCAGGAGGGAGACGAACCGCAGGAGGGAGAAGAACCGCAGGAGGGAGAAGAACCGCAGGAGGGAGAAGAACCGCAGGAGGGAGAAGAACCGCAGGAGGGAGAAGAACCGCAGGAGGGAGACATCGGCAGCTGAGGTAAAAGAACCGGAGGAGGGAGACATCGGCAGCTGAGGGAAAAGAACCGGAGGAGGGAGACGAACCGCAGGAGGGAGAAGAACCGCAGGAGGGAGACATCGGCAGCTGAGGGAAAAGAACCGGAGGAGGGAGAAGATCTGGAGGAGGAAAACGTCAGCAGCTGAGGGAGAAGAACCGGAGGAGGGAGACATCGGCAGCTGAGGGAAAAGAACCGGAGGAGGGAGACGAACCGCAGGAGGGAGAAGAACCGCAGGAGGGAGACATCGGCAGCTGAGGGAAAAGAACCGGAGGAGGGAGAAGATCTGGAGGAGGAAAACGTCAGCAGCTAAGGGAGAAGAACCGGACGAGGGAGAAGATCTGGAGGAGGCAGACATCAGCAGTGGAGGGAGACGAACCGCAGGAGGGAGACGAACCGCAGGAGGGAGACGAACCGCAGGAGGGAGACGAACCGCAGGAGGGAGACATCGGCAGCTGAGGTAAAAGAACCGGAGGAGGGAGACATCGGCAGCTGAGGGAAAAGAACCGGAGGAGGGAGACGAACCGCAGGAGGGAGAAGAACCGCAGGAGGGAGAAGAACCGCAGGAGGGAGAAGAACCGCAGGAGGGAGACATCGGCAGCTGAGGTAAAAGAACCGGAGGAGGGAGACATCGGCAGCTGAGGGAAAAGAACCGGAGGAGGGAGACGAACCGCAGGAGGGAGAAGAACCGCAGGAGGGAGACATCGGCAGCTGAGGGAAAAGAACCGGAGGAGGGAGAAGATCTGGAGGAGGAAAACGTCAGCAGCTAAGGGAGAAGAACCGGACGAGGGAGAAGATCTGGAGGAGGCAGACATCAGCAGTGGAGGGAGACGAACCGCAGGAGGGAGACGAACCGCAGGAGGGAGACGAACCGCAGGAGGGAGACATCGGCAGCTGAGGTAAAAGAACCGGAGGAGGGAGACATCGGCAGCTGAGGGAAAAGAACCGGAGGAGGGAGACGAACCGCAGGAGGGAGAAGAACCGCAGGAGGGAGAAGAACCGCAGGAGGGAGACATCGGCAGCTGAGGTAAAAGAACCGGAGGAGGGAGACATCGGCAGCTGAGGGAAAAGAACCGGAGGAGGGAGACGAACCGCAGGAGGGAGAAGAACCGCAGGAGGGAGACATCGGCAGCTGAGGTAAAAGAACCGGAGGAGGGAGACATCGGCAGCTGAGGGAAAAGAACCGGAGGAGGGAGACGAACCGCAGGAGGGAGAAGAACCGCAGGAGGGAGAAGAACCGCAGGAGGGAGAAGAACCGCAGGAGGGAGACATCGGCAGCTGAGGTAAAAGAACCGGAGGAGGGAGACATCGGCAGCTGAGGGAAAAGAACCGGAGGAGGGAGACGAACCGCAGGAGGGAGAAGAACCGCAGGAGGGAGACATCGGCAGCTGAGGGAAAAGAACCGGAGGAGGGAGACGAACCGCAGGAGGGAGACATCGGCAGCTGAGGGAAAAGAACCGGAGGAGGGAGAAGATCTGGAGGAGGAAAACGTCAGCAGCTGAGGGAGAAGAACCGGAGGAGGGAGACATCGGCAGCAGAGGAAGAAGACATCACCGGAGAAAAAAGACACTTCAGAGCTATTTTTAAGAAAGGACTTTGTCAAAAACCTGTGTACCGGTTTTATTTATTTTTGACACTTTTTTAGTGAACCCCACACTCATCCACATGGGGGGGCTTGTCAAAGGGGGATTCCAGAATCTGATAAGCCCCCTGTCCGCAGACCCCCACAACCACCACCCAGGGTGGTCGGGAAGAGGCCCTTGTCCCCATCAACATGAGGACAAGATCCCCTCCCCTCACCCCCCCGCCCCAAAGCATCAGGACATAGATTTTGGGACAGTGGAAGAAGGGGAGGATCAGAGAAGACAGGATCAAATAGCCTTTTTTACACAACGCAGAGCATTAACCCCTTAGATTCCTGCTTTATGGCATATACAGCCTGATATTACTGTAGTGGGTTTAGTAACACTACTATTGGCGGCCCACGTGGGGAATATATAGAAGCTGTGGACACTCCTCATTACACAGCGGGGGAGGTCACTCCAGGGTGGGACTTTTACTTTCATCTGAACATTTTTAAATCGGACTTATAAATTATATTTTTTTTTCACATACGTTTTCCACTCTATTAAAGTGGTTTGTATTATAAATTAGCAGAATTTTGTGCATTTTAGAAAATTACTTAGAACCCCCAAACATTAGATTTCTCTTTAACCGCTTGACCTCCGGAAGATTTACCCCCCCCCCTCATGACCAGGCCATTTTTTTTTTTGCAACACGGCACTGCGTTACTTTAACTGAAAATTGCGCGGTCGGGCGACGTTGTACACAAATAAAATTTACATCCTTTTTTTTCCCACAATTAGAACTTTCTTTTGGTGGTATTTGATCACCTCTGCGGTTTTTATTTTATGTGCTTTAAAAAAAAAAAAAAAAAAAAAAGAAAAAAAGAAGACCAACAATCTTAAAAGAAAACAATATATTTTTTTACTTTCTGATATAAAACATATCCACTAAAAAAAATTAAAAAATGTAAAAAATCTACTTTTATTCATAAATTTAGGCCAATATGTATTCTGCTACATACTGTGAAGTCGCGGCAGTGTGAGGCGGAGATTTATGCTGTTTGGGGGTATAAATATATATATTTGTAAAGAATTTTTAACAAAGGTATCGCAAAGGTAATGTGAAAGGTTGGTGCAGCTTTCAGCCTCTCAGAGTTTGATAGGCTGCCCTGCAGCGGGGGGCGGGACGGGGACACTTGTGCGCCCCACCGGCAGCTAAACCCCAGAGCCCTTGAGGCCTGAGATGTCTTGTGGGGTGCAGCGGGCGCGCTCTGTGACCGGTGTGTCCTCGGCCAGGGGTAAGGCCAGGGGTAAAGGACCAATCACTGCTGTCCTTTATCATGTGATCAGCTGTGTCCAATCACAGCTGATCACGTTAACAGTATTGCTGGTTGGTTATCGGCATTTCTTTTCCTCACCCGCGGTCACAGAGTGAGGAAAGGAGAGCTGGTAGCCAGCAAGTCTGACAGAGCACATTACACTGATTATCAGTGCAGCCCATCAGTGCCGCCTCATTGGTGGCCATCGGGGCCGCCTCATTAGTGCCCATCAGAGCCGCCTCATCGGCGCCCTTCAGTGAAGGAGAATCGCATTTATACTGACTATCAGTGCAGCCCATCAGAGCAGACTCATCGGCACGCATCAGAGCCGCCTCATCGGCACCCATCAGTGCAGCCTCATCGGCACGCATCAGAGCAGACTCATCGGCACGCATCAGAGCAGACTCATCGGCACGCATCAGAGCAGACTCATCGGCCCCCATCAGAGCAGACTCATTGGCACCCATCAGAGCAGACTCATCGGCACCCATCAGTGCAGACTCATCGGCACGCATCAGTGCAGACTCATCGGCACGCATCAGAGCAGACTCATCGGCACGCATCAGAGCAGACTCATCGGCACCCATCAGAGCAGACTCATCGGCACCCATCAGTGCAGACTCATCGGCACGCATCAGAGCAGACTCATCGGCACGCATCAGTGCAGACTCATCGGCACGCATCAGTGCAGACTCATCGGCACCCATCAGAGCAGACTCATCGGCACCCATCAGAGCAGACTCATCGGCACCCATCAGAGCAGACTCATCGGCACCCATCAGTGCAGACTCATCGGCACGCATCAGAGCAGACTCATCGGCACGCATCAGAGCAGACTCATCGGCACGCATCAGAGCAGACTCATCGGCACGCATCAGTGCAGACTCATCGGCACGCATCAGTGCAGACTCATCGGCACGCATCAGAGCAGACTCATCGGCACCCATCAGAGCAGACTCATCGGCACCCATCAGAGCAGACTCATCGGCACCCATCAGAGCAGACTCATTGGCACCCATCAGAGCAGACTCATCGGCACCCATCAGAGCAGACTCATCGGCACCCATCAGAGCAGACTCATCGGCACCCATCAGGGCAGACTCATCGGCACCCATCAGAGCAGACTCATCGGCACCCATCAGAGCAGACTCATCGGCACCCATCAGAGCAGACTCATCGGCACCCATCAGGGCAGACTCATCGGCACCCATCAGAGCCGCCTCATCCGTGCCCATCAGTGAAGGAGAATCACATTAACACTGATTATCAGTGCAGCCCATCAGTGAAACTTCATTGGCGCCCATCAGTGCAGCCTCATCGGAGCCCATCAGAGACGCCTCATCAGCACCGCCTCATTGGCACCCATCAGAGCCGCCTCATCGGCGCCCATCAGAGCCGCCTCATCGGCGCCCATCAGAGCCGCCTCATTGGCGCCCATCAGAGCCGGAAAAAAAAAAAAAATCACATTTACACTGATTATCAGAGTCGCCTCATCGGCGCCCATCAGTGCCGCCTTATTAGCGCCCATCGTTGAAGGAAAATTATACACACACACACACACACACATATATATATATATATATATATATATTTTTTTTTTTTTTTTTTTGGTAGAGACCCTAGAGAATAAAATGGTGGTGGTTGCAATTTTGTGGAAAAAAAATTACTTTAATGAATAAAAAAATAAATAAAAAAATAACCGGTAAAGTTAGCACCAAATTTTTTTTTGTATTATGTGAAAGATTTGACGCCGCGAGAATCGTGATCTTTACTCTAAGCAAAAAAAATAAAATAAAAAAAATCGCGATTCTCATTTTGGCCAGAATCGTGCAGCTCTAATGTTGTACACTGTAGCACGACGGCGTAATTGTCATTCAAAGTGTGACGGCGCTGAAATCTGAACAGTGACGCCCGGGCAGGAAGGGGGTGAGAGGTGCCCGGCTCTGAAGGGGTAAAGTAAAATAAAGTGCTGAAGAATGAAGATACATTACTTGTAGACGTCATTTCGATTCCCCCCTCCGATGACTTGGACCGTTCTGGGGGAAAAAAAAAAAAAAAAATGTAAATTAAAATTGGAGAGAGTAAAATAAATATATCCTGTACATGTGGGCACAGCAACCCATAAGACAATTACAAGGGCCCCGCACACTGGGGCATTCAGCTGCAGCGCACTGGAGGGTACAGGTGCAACGTCCAGCCCCCCCCCCCCCCCCCCCCCCCTTGTACAAGCAGCCGCCTGTCAAAGTCTATGGCTGGATGCAGAAGACCCGTGTATTCCGGAACCCTCCCCCCAAACACACACGGCCCTAAAATGTTGGTACCACTCAGAAAAGCATTAAAGTGCTTGTAAACCCTTCCATATCCCCACTGAGATGACTGGCCTCAGGTGAGGCACAGGGATGAACCAAATACGTTGTACCCGTTTACCTACAGCTTTCTCTCTTCTACAGCCATTCAAAGGACCCCCCCCTATACACGCTATTAGATTTTCTGCAGATTTTGGTCTTCAGGATTTACCAAAACCATATATTATGGAGGTCACACCCAGGGGTGTTGTTAGGTTTACAAAACATCTGGGGCTACAGCCCATAGCAGTGTAGTAAAGAAAGTCATACGCTTGGGCGGGCATACACATGTATATACAGTAATATACGTGTGTGTGTATATATATATATATCCCCAGAGAGCACCCCCCTACATCAGGGTCCCCAGAGAGCACCCCCCTACATCAGGGTCCCCAGAGAGCCTCCCCCTTACATCAGGGTCCCCAGAGAGCACCCCCTTACATCAGGGTCCCCAGAGAGCACCCCACTTACATTAGGGTCACTAGAGAGTCCCCCCTTACATCAGGGTCCCCAGAGAGCACCCCCTTACATCAGGGTCCCCAGAGAGCACCCCCTTACATCAGGGTCCCCAGAGAGCACCCCACTTACATTAGGGTCACTAGAGAGTCCCCCCTTACATCAGGGTCCCCAGAGAGCACCCCCTTACATCAGGGTCCCCAGAGAGCACCCCACTTACATTAGGGTCACTAGAGAGTCCCCCCTTACATCAGGGTCCCCAGAGAGCACCCCCTTACATCAGGGTCCCCAGAGAGCCTCCCCTTTACATCAGGGTCCCCAGAGAGCACCCCCTTACATCAGGGTCCCCAGAGAGCACCCCCTTACATCAGGGTCCCCAGAGAGCACCCCACTTACATTAGGGTCACTAGAGAGTCCCCCCCTTACATCAGGGTCCCCAGAGAGCACCCCCTTACATCAGGGTCCCCAGAGAGCACCCCCTTACATCAGGGTCCCCAGAGAGCACCCCACTTACATTAGGGTCACTAGAGAGTCCCCCCTTACATCAGGGTCCCCAGAGAGCACCCCCTTACATCAGGGTCCCCAGAGAGCACCCCCTTACATCAGGGTCCCCAGAGAGCACCCCACTTACATTAGGGTCACTAGAGAGTCCCCCCTTACATCAGGGTCCCCAGAGAGCACCCCCTTACATCAGGGTCCCCAGAGAGCCTCCCCTTTACATCAGGGTCCCCAGAGAGCACCCCCTTACATCAGGGTCCCCAGAGAGCACCCCACTTACATTAGGGTCACTAGAGAGTCCCCCCCTTACATCAGGGTCCCCAGAGAGCACCCCCTTACATCAGGGTCCCTAGAGAGCACCCCCTTACATTAGGGTCACTAGAGAGTCCCCCCTTACATCAGGGTCCCCAGAGAGCACCCCCTTACATCAGGGTCCCCAGAGAGCACCCCCTTACATCAGGGTCCCCAGAGAGCACCCCACTTACATTAGGGTCCCCAGAGAGCACTCCACTTACATTAGGGTCACTAGAGAGTCCCCCCTTACATCAGGGTCCCCAGAGAGCCTCCCCCTTACATCAGGGTTCCCACAGAGCACCCCCTTACATCAGTGTCCCCAGAGAGCCCCCCTTACATCAGGGTCCCCAGAGAGCCCCCCACTTACATCAGGGTCCCCAGAGAGCCTCCCCCTTACATCAGGGTCCCCAGAGAGCACCCCCTTACATCAGGGTCCCCAGAGAGCCCCCCTTATATCAGGGTCCCCAGAGAGCCCCCCACTTACATCAGGGTCCCCAGAGAGCCTCCCCCTTACATCAGGGTCCCCAGAGAGCCCCCCACTTACATCAAGGTCCCCAGAGAGCACCCCCTTACATCAGGGTCCCCAGAGAGCCCCCCACTTACATTAGGGTCATCAGAGAGCCTCCCTTACATCAGGGTCCCCAGAGAGCACCCCCTTACATCAGGGTCCCCAGAGAGCACCCACTTACATCAGGGTCCCCAGAGAGCATCCCCTTACATCAGGGTCCCCAGAGAGCATCCCCTTACATCAGGGTCCCCAGAGAGCATCCCCTTACATCAGGGTCCCCAGAGAGCATCCCCTTACATCAGGGTCCCCAGAGAGCACCCACTTACATCAGGGTCCCCAGAGAGCATCCCCTTACATCAGGGTCCCCAGAGAGCATCCCCTTACATCAGGGTCCCCAGAGAGCATCCCCTTACATCAGGGTCCCCAGAGAGCACCCACTTACATCAGGGTCCCCAGAGAGCACCCACTTACATTAGGGTCACTAGAGAGTCCCCCCTTACATCAGGGTCCCCAGAGAGCACCCCCTTACATTAGGGTCCCCAGAGAGCACCCCCTTACATTAGGGTCCCCAGAGAGCACCCCCTTACATCAGGGTCCCCAGAGAGCACCCCCTTACATTAGGGTCCCCAGAGAGCACCCCCTTACATCAGGGTCCCCAGAGAGCCCCCCTTGGGGACCCCTGCAGAGACTCAGGGCTATGGGCCCCAAATTCGGGGCTATGGCCCCAAAGGCCACCCCTTAGCGGCGCCACTGGTCACACCTTAAAGCGGAGGTCCGCCGAATTTATTATTTTTTTTTAAGAGTCAGCAGCTACAAATACTGCAGCTGCTGACTTTTAAAATATGGACACTCACCTGTCCCGGGGCGCCCGCGATGTCGGCACCCGAAGCTGATCTGTCCCCTCCGTCCTCGGGTGCTGCCGCCGTCACCTCCGGTAAGGGAATCAGGAAGCTTCTTCACTTCCTGGTTCCCTACTGTGCAATCCCGAATAGTCCCTGCTGTCTCTGGGACCTGTGTGTCTCCCAGCAGACAGCGGGTGGGGGGGGGAGTGGCGCAGCTCCCGCGGGAGTCTATGCCCGGAAGTGGGTGCAAATACTCGTATTATACAGGCATCTGCACCCCCCTCCCATCTGAACGGTGCAAATTTGACACCTGAGGGGGGAGGGGAGGGGTGCCAAAAAAGTGGAAGTTCCATTTTTGGGTGGACCTCCGCTTTAGGAGTTTCAATTTGTATGCAATCAGGCAGTGCCCCTCGCACTACATGGGTTTTGGTAAAGCTGAAGAAAAAGAAAAATCGGCAGAAAATTTAATAGTGTGTGTGTGTGGGGGGGGTCCAAAATGTCCAAAATGTATACAGCTTGTCTGAGCGTTCAGAAAACAGGGGGGGGGGGGCTGAAGTGACACTCCGCAGAATTCAGTGAGAGCTGATTGGAGGGAAGCGACACCCCCCCCCTCCATCACACAGCAACAGAGCTGAGGCTGTCAATCACAGGCTGTGTGCTGGTGCTCCCTCACCATCGCTCTCTTGGTGTCAGATGTGATTCATGCTGATAGCAGAGGGAAGGAGGCGACAGACAGAAATGACACTTAGTGCTCTGCAGTGAGATAAGTACACTCTATAGAGCAGGGGGGGAGGCAAGCTGGGGGGCCCTGCAGCTGTTGCAGAACTACAAGTCCCATCATGCCTCTGGGAGTGATTGTAACGGCCAGCCTTGCAATGCCTCATGGGAAATGTAGTTCCACAACAGCTGGAGGGCCCCTGCCCCCCAGGTTGCCTCCCCCCAGCTATAGAGGGATATGCTTTGTTCATATGGGAGGTTTACAACCACTTTAAAAGGCCCACCTACCTGCAACCTACCACAGACCCCGTGGGGATTGGATGCGGCTCCCGTCCCTAGGACTAGAACTGAACGCCCCCCCCCCAGTGTGCAAAGAGCCTACAGGTGCGTCCGGAATTCTGAACAAAGCTCGGCGCGCCATCTAGTGGACATAATGAGAATTACTATTTAACTGCTTGCCGCTCCATGAAACGCGTATGCGCAGCAGCAAAGAGGGTGGTCATGCTTACGCGCCACACATGTGCGCCTATGGGCGGCTGATGCTTCTGCGCCGACAATGCACTCATTGCTTGCTCCCAGCGCCCAGTAATGATTTTGGGGGGGGGGGGGCGGCTCCCAATCATGTGACAGCCAATAAAAGTGGTCACATGATCACACAGACCCCTCCCCTAGGCATAATAACCCAGTTAAAGGGACGCCCAGGGCTGACAAGTGGTAAGGATGGATGGTGGTTAAGGCCCCAAATTCACGTGACAAGTCGCCCCCCCCCCCAATGTTTCCCAACGAGTACCCTTCCTATCTGTGCCACTTTAAAGTCGCAGCGACTTTAACCCCTTGCTGACCCCGCCCCTTTTTCTGGCGCTTTTTTAAAATCAGTATTTGCTAGAAAATTACTTCGAACCCCCAAACATTATACAGCTTTGTTTTTTTTTTTTTAGCAGAGACCCCTAGGGAAAAAAATGGCAATTTTTTTTTATGTCACGCGGTATCTGCTCAGCCATTTTTGCGATTTTTTTTGGGGGGGGGGATACACTTTAAACCTCTTCCCGTCCGCCGGGCCGTCAAATGATGGAGCGGCTCTCGTTGCGGGTGGAAGTCGTATGACGGCCCTCCAGGATGACCGACATCGCGCAGCACAGCGATCGGGGCCGCGCCGCGTTGCTAGGATACGCCGCGACCAAGATCTGCGTGAAGAGCCGCAGCCTTGTGATTGGCTGTGTTCAATGACAGACAGTCAGATGTAAGCACGGAGATGCTGGTAATTGGCGCTCCTCACCCTGACAGAGGAGTGTGAGGAGAGGAGAGCCGATCAGCGGCATCTCCTCACCGGGGACAGCCAGGGATGTAATCAGGGCACTGATTACAATTAAGTGCCAACAATCACTACTCATCACTGCTCATCAATGCCCATCACTGCCCACCACTGCTCATCACTGCCCATCACTGCCCACCACTGCTCATCACTGCCCATCACTGCCCATCACTGCTCATTACTGCTCATTAATGCCCATCACTGCCCATCACTGCTCATCACTGCCCATCACTGCCCATCATTGCTCAATGCCCATCACTGCCCATCAATGCTCATTGCTGCCCATCACTGCTCATCACTGCCCATCATTGCTCAATGCCCATCACTGCTCATCACTGCCCATCATTGCTCAATGCCCATCACTGCCCATCAATGCTCATTGCTGCCCATCACTGCTCATCACTGCCCATCATTGCTCAATGCCCATCACTGCCCATCATTGCTCAATGCCCATCACTGCCCATTAATGCCCATCACTGCCCATCACTGCCCATCACTGCTCATCACTGCCCATCAATGCTCATCAATGCTCATCAATGTCCATCACTGCTCATCAATGCTCATCACTGCTCATCACTGCCCATTTAAGCCCATCAATGCCCATCACTGCCCATCACTGCTCATCACTGCTCATCACTGCCCATCAATGCTCATCGCTGCCCATCACTGCTCATCACTGCCCATCATTGCTCAATGCCCATCACTGCTCATCACTGCCCATCATTGCTCAATGCCCATCACTGCCCATCAATGCTCATCGCTGCCCATCACTGCTCATCACTGCCCATCATTGCTCAATGCCCATCACTGCTCATCACTGCCCATCATTGCTCAATGCCCATCAATGCCCATTAATGCCCATCACTGCTCATCACTGCTCATCACTGCTCATCACTGCTCATCAATGCCCACCAATGCTCATCACTGCCCATCACTGCTCATAAATGCCCATCACTGCCCATTAATGCCCATCACTGCTCATCAATGCCCATCAATGCTCATCACTGCTCATCACTGCCCATCACTGCCCATCAATGCCCATCAATTCCCATCACTGCTCATCACTGCCCATCACTGCCCATCACTGCTCATCAATGCCCATCACTGCTCATCAATGCCCATCAATGCCCATCACTGCCCATCACTGCCCATCAATGCTCGTCAATGCAAATCAATGCAAATCACTGCCCATCAATGCCCATCACTGCTCATAAATGCCTATCACTGCCCATCACTGCTCATCACTGCCCATCAATGCTCATCACTGCTCATCAATGCTCATCACTGTTCATCAATGCCCATCACTGCCCATCAATGCCCATCACTGCCCATCAATGCCCATCACTGCTCATAAATGCCTATCACTGCCCATCACTGCTCATCAATGCTCATCACTGCCCATCAATGCTCATCAATGCCCATCAATGCTCATCACTGCCCATCAATGCCCATCACTGCCCATCAATGCCCATCACTGCCCATCAATGCCCATCACTGCTCATCAATGCCCATCACTGCCCATTAATGCCCATCAATGCTCATCACTGCCCATCAATGCTCATCACTGCTCACCAATGCCCATCACTGCCCATCAATGCTCATCACAGCTCACCAATGCCCATCACAGCCCATTAATGCTCATCACTGCCCATCAATGCCCATCACTGCCCATCAATGCTCATCACTGCTCACCAATGCCCATCACAGCCCATTAATGCTCATCACTGCCCATCAATGCCCATCACTGCTCATCAATGCAAATCAATGCTCATCACTGCTCATCACTGCCCATCACTGCTCATCATTGCCCATCACTGCCCATCACTGCCCATCACTGCTCATCAATGCCCATCAATGCTCATCACTGCTCATCAATGCCCATCAATGCCCATCAATGCTTATCAATGCTCATCACTGCCCATCACTGCTCATCAATGCCCATTAATGCCCATCACTGCCCATCACTGCTCATCACTGCTCATCACTGCTCATCAATGCCCATTAATGCCCATCACTGCTCATCACTGCCCATCACTGCTCATCACTGCCCATCAATGCCCATCACTGCCCATCACTGCTCATCAATGCCCATCAATGCTCATCACTGCTCATCAATGCCCATCAATGCCCATCACTGCCCATCAATGCTTATCAATGCTCATCACTGCCCATCACTGCTCATCAATGCCCATTAATGCCCATCACTGCTCATCACTGCCCATCACTGCCCATCACTGCTCATCAATGCCCATTAATGCCCATCACTGCTCATCAATGCCCATTAATGCCCATCACTGCTCATCACTGCCCATCACTGCTCATCACTGCTCATCAATGCCCATTAATGCCCATCACTGCTCATCACTGCCCATCAATGCTCATCAATGCCCATTAATGCCCATCACTGCTCATCACTGCTCATCACTGCTCATAAATGCCCATCACTGCTCATCACTGCTCATCAATGCCCATCAATGCTCATCACTGCTCATCAATGCCCATTAATGCCCATCACTGCTCATCACTGCCCATCAATGCCCATTAATGCCCATCACTGCTCATCACTGCCCATCAATGCCCATTAATGCCCATCACTGCCCATCACTGCTCATCACTGCCCATCACTGCCCATCACTGCCCATCAATGCTCATCACTGCTCATCACTGCCCATCACTGCTCATCACTGCCCATCAATGCAAATCAATGCAAATCAATGCCCATCAATGCTCATCACTGCCCATCAATGAAGTGAAGGAGAAAAATTAATTATTTACAAAATTTTCTGACAGAAACTAAGAAAAACTTCTTTCTTTTTTTCAAAATTTTTTTTTTTTTTTTTAATAAAATGGGTTCAAAACACGTCGGGCACACGGAAATTAAACGCCGCGTTTTGCTGATGCAATCATTGCCCCCCCTCCTCCTCCTTCCCCCGTGTGTGTGTGTCTGCTATAGAGCAACGCGTTTCGCCTGCTGGTTGGGAATGCACACAATTCTGTACGGGTTCCTGACCCCCACAGACGGGCTCCTCGGCTTCGGGCTCTTCCACCCCTCCCCCCACAGCTGAGCCGTGCTTTTACCACCTTCCCAACAACTGCTCCTGTCTTTAGCTACAGGGGCCCTAAGGGGGGGGGGGAGGGGCACATGCTGCAGCCGGTGATTGTTTACATCGTCCATCACCGCACTACGGCCTTCAAGTGTGACCCAATCAAATCAATGCAGCCGCTCTGCCCCAAAAGCACGTGGTCGGGGGGGAGGGGGCGCTAGTGCGGGGGGTTCAAGCAGACGATGCGAGGCCCCCCTTACCGCCCGGTCACACACTCCCTGAAGAGCGATCCCCGAAAGCGTTTTTGCTCTTCGGCGGCCAAAGCTAGCACAAGCGCCGGGTTTGCGGTTTTTATGACTGAATAACGTTCGACCGCGGGCGGGAAACGGAAGGAGAACGTTCGACCTTTGCTCGGGACGAAAAACGTACGTTTAGATCGCTCTTTAGAGGCCGAGGGGAGTGTGAATGAGCCGGTAACCCCCTAAAAAGGGGGGAGGGGCTCTTTTTTTTCATGGCTGCAGCATCTGTACCCCCCCCAATTAAAAAGAGGGGGAGGGGCTTTCCTGGCTTCCCTTCTGTGCCTCTGGGATAAGTCTGAGGTCCTCAATCCTCATTATTCTATATAATGACCCCACCCCCTCCATTATTGTATATAAACAACCCTCCCACGTGACCCCAGGACCCCGCCCCCCTCCCCGGAGTCTCGGTCGGTCCCCCCCGAACTCTCACCGTTGCTCGGTCGGTCTCTCTCTCAGATGTACACAAAAACGCAGGTCAGCAAAACCACGCGAGAGTCCAGCGCCCAATCAGAACACAGACTCACGCAAAATGGCGACCGGAAGTCCCGGCCGCGGGCACGTTTTATACTCCCGCCCCGGAAGTAAAAGACGTCTCCCCCCCCGGTTATGGGTTACGGCGGCCATTTTGTCGGAGCCTGTGTTCTGATTGGGCGGTGTGTTCTCTGCGCTGTGAGCAATGAATAGGGAGTTCTGCCCCTCCACCCAGCCTGACAGAGTTCTCAGTGGGAGGGGGTTATATATCGACATTTCTGAACACTTCTTGTTGAAGGAACAGTCAATAAATGTTAAAGCGGAACCGAAATCTCGAAAGTAACAGCTATCAGATGCATTTTTTTTTGGCCATCTGTGTCCCATAGGGGAGATTTCTATTCATTTCCTGTCACATAGCAAAAACAGGAAGTGAGGGAAAAATCTCTGAACTGGTGTCCCCGTTGGAAGATTTCACTTCCTTTCCCATAACTAAAACAGGAAGTGAGAGGGAGAAGAGGGAGTCCCTGGTTGTCACCAGAACCATACTTACCAACTGTCCCGAATTTCCTGGGACATTTCCGGGATTTATTGCTTCCCAGGAAATGTCCCGAGAAATCAGTTTTTTCCGCCGCCGCCGCTAGAGGTCTGCGGCCGCCATTTTTAAAAAGACCAGTAACACGGCTGGGCGGCTAGACGGAGCTCCTGTGTCGCCACCCACCCTCCACCCCGCTCCGCCCTGCCCCACCTACCCGCCGCCCCACTTCGCTCCCACCACCCCCCAGCCCCACTCTGTCCCGTTCTATTGTAACCACACGGCCGGCGGAGACCTACCAGGAAAAAACCTGTTGTAAGGGGGGGCTCCGCTGGTGACATCTGATGTAAGGGGGGCTCCGCTGGTGACATCTGATGTAAGGGGGGGCTCCGCTGGTGACACCTAATGTAAGGGGGGCTCCGCTGGTGACACCTGATGTAAGGGGGGGCACTGCTGGTGACATCTGATGTAAGGAGGGGCTCCGCTGGGGACACCTGATGTAAGGGGGGCCCTGCTGGGGACATCTGATGTAAGGGGGGGCTCCGCTGGGCACATCTGATGTAAGGGGGGGGCTCCGCTGGTGACACCTGATGTAAGGGGGGCCCTGCTGAGGACATCTGATGTAAGGGGGGGCTCCGCTGGGCACATCTGATGTAAGGGGGGGCTCCGCTGGGGACATCTGATGTAAGGGGGGGCTCCGCTGGGGACATCTGATGTAAGGGGGGGCTCCGCTGGGCACATCTGATGTAAGGGGGGGCTCCGCTGGGGACATCTGATGTAAGGGGGGGCTCCGCTGGGGACATCTGATGTAAGGGGGGGCTCCGCTGGGGACATCTGATGTAAGGGGGGGCTCCGCTGGAGACATCTGATGTAAGGGGGGGCTCCGCTGGGGACATCTGATGTAAGGGGGGGCTCCGCTGGTGACATCTGATGTAAGGGGGGCTCCGCTGGTGACATCTGATGTAAGGGGGGGCTCCGCTGGTGACACCTAATGTAAGGGGGGCTCCGCTGGTGACACCTGATGTAAGGGGGGGCACTGCTGGTGACATCTGATGTAAGGAGGGGCTCCGCTGGGGACACCTGATGTAAGGGGGGCCCTGCTGGGGACATCTGATGTAAGGGGGGGCTCCGCTGGGCACATCTGATGTAAGGGGGGGGCTCCGCTGGTGACACCTGATGTAAGGGGGGCCCTGCTGAGGACATCTGATGTAAGGGGGGGCTCCGCTGGGCACATCTGATGTAAGGGGGGGCTCCGCTGGGGACATCTGATGTAAGGGGGGGCTCCGCTGGGGACATCTGATGTAAGGGGGGGCTCCGCTGGGCACATCTGATGTAAGGGGGGGCTCCGCTGGGGACATCTGATGTAAGGGGGGGCTCCGCTGGGGACATCTGATGTAAGGGGGGGCTCCGCTGGGGACATCTGATGTAAGGGGGGGCTCCGCTGGAGACATCTGATGTAAGGGGGGGCTCCGCTGGGGACATCTGATGTAAGGGGGGGCTCCGCTGGTGACATCTGATGTAAGGGGGGCTCCGCTGGTGACATCTGATGTAAGGGGGGGCTCCGCTGGTGACACCTAATGTAAGGGGGGCTCCGCTGGTGACACCTGATGTAAGGGGGGGCACTGCTGGTGACATCTGATGTAAGGAGGGGCTCCGCTGGGGACACCTGATGTAAGGGGGGCCCTGCTGGGGACATCTGATGTAAGGGGGGGCTCCGCTGGGCACATCTGATGTAAGGGGGGGGCTCCGCTGGTGACACCTGATGTAAGGGGGGCCCTGCTGGGGACATCTGATGTAAGGGGGGGCTCCGCTGGGCACATCTGATGTAAGGGGGGGGGCTCCGCTGGTGACACCTGATGTAAGGGGGGCCCTGCTGAGGACATCTGATGTAAGGGGGGGCTCCGCTGGGCACATCTGATGTAAGGGGGGGCTCCGCTGGGGACATCTGATGTAAGGGGGGGCTCCGCTGGGGACATCTGATGTAAGGGGGGGCTCCGCTGGGGACATCTGATGTAAGGGGGGGCTCCGCTGGAGACATCTGATGTAAGGGGGGGCTCCGCTGGGGACATCTGATGTAAGGGGGGGCTCCGCTGGGGACATCTGATGTAAGGGGGGGGCTCCGCTGGGGTCATCTGATGTAAGGGGGGGCTCCGCTGGGGACATCTGATGTAAGGGGGGGCTCCGCTGGGGACATCTGATGTAAGGGGGCACCTGATGCAAGAACGGACTCCGCTGGGGGCACCTGATGCAAGGACGGACTCTGCTGGGGGAACCTGATGTAAGGACGGACTCTGCTGGGGGAACCTGATGCAAGGACGGTCTGCTGGTGGCTAGTGACACGCTCAGGGATCCCACTAATTCGGCATTATGGTGAGTTGAATGATTTCATTTTATATAACAATGTAATAATAGAAATAATGCACTTCACTCATTCTGACACCATAACAACCATGGTGCCGGGATGATTGAAGCGTTAACACCAGGTGTTTGGAGTATCTTTATCTGCTGATTGTTAAACTTTCTAGAATACACATATTTCTATTGTTGTGTAGGATCTGGGCCTGCTGTCCCTCCATCCCTCTCTCTCCATCCCTCGTTCATCTCAGACGCTAACCACACCACCTTAGAGCCACGCCCACTCTTTCGCTAAAAAAACACGCCCATTTTCACTGGGTGGGATGGGGTCAAAAAGGAAGGGCGGGGTCTGGCGCCCCCCATCCTAAAACTTCACCAGCCACCACTGCCAGTCACCCTGTCTTCTCTCCGGTGGCTGAAAGGACTCCAGGAAGAAGGGCCAGTCCATGCTTCTCCCCAGCGGTGGGTGTGTTCTACGAGAGAGGCAGAGGCTGGCTGAGTAATGCTCTGTTCAGGTCTAGGTACTATGGACTGGGTACTATGGACTGGGTACTATGGACTGGGTACTGTGGATTGGGTACTATGGTCTAGGTACTATGGACTGGGTACTATGGACTGGGTACTGTGGATTGGGTACTATGGTCTAGGTACTATGGACTGGGTACTATGGACTGGGTACTGTGGATTGGGTACTATGGTCTAGGTACTATGGACTGGGTACTATGGACTGGGTAGTATGGTCTAGGTACTATGGACTGGGTACTATGGTCTAGGTACTATGGACTGGGTACTATGGACTGGGTACTATGGACTGGGTACTATGGTCTAGGTACTATGGACTGGGTACTATGGTCTAGGTACTATGGACTGGGTACTATGGTCTAGGTACTATGGTCTAGGTACTATGGACTGGGTACTATGGACTGGGTACTATGGTCTAGGTACTATGGACTGGGTACTATGGTCTAGGTACTATGGACTGGGTACTATGGACTGGGTACTATGGACTGGGTACTATGGACTGGGTACTATGGTCTAGGTACTATGGACTGGGTACTATGGTCTAGGTACTATGGACTGGGTACTATGGACTGGGTACTATGGACTGGGTACTGTGGTCTAGGTACTATGGACTGGGTACTATGGTCTAGGTACTATGGACTGGGTGCTATGGTCTAGGTACTATGGACTATAAACATCGCCCCTGATGTTAACCCCTTCCCAGCCAGTGTCCTTAGTATAGTGACAGTGCATATTTTTAACCCTGATCACTGTATTAGTATCACTGGTCCCCAAAAAGTGTCAGTTAGTGTTCAATTTGTCCACCGCAATATCGCAGTCCCGCTATAAGTCACCGATCGCCGCCGTTACTAGTAAAAAATTTTTTTTTACATCTCATGGTTTGTAGACTCGATAACTTTTGCGCAAAACAATCCACATACGCCTATTGGGATTTTTTTGACCAAAAATATGAAACAGAACCCATATTGGCCTAAATTGATGAAGAAATTTTTTTTTTTTATTGGTTTTATAGCAGAAAGTAAAAAATATTGTTGTTTTTTTTTTTTTTTTTTTTTCAAAATCGCCGCTCTTTTTTTGTTTATAGTGCAAAAAATAAAAACCTCCGAGGTGATCAAATACCACCAAAAGAAAGCTCTACTTGTGGGGGGAAAAAAAGGACGTACATTTTATTTGTGTGCAGCGTCGCACGACCGCGCAATTGTCAGTTAAAGCGACGAAGTGCCGAATCGCAAAAAATGGCCTGGTCAGGAAGGGGGTGGGGTAAAATCTCCTGGGGCTGAAGCGGTTAAACAGAGGGGGGGAGTGAAGGGGGGGGGGCAGAGGAGGACACTTCTATAGAACGGTAAAGGGGGGACAAAAGAAGACACCATACCCCCCCCCAGCAGGTTGTCCCCCTCCATCCCCAGTTCGGCCAACAGGGGGCTCTGTGTATGGAGGACTACATCTCCCAGCATGCCCGGCTCTCCCCATAAAGATCTGTGTTAATGTTGTGTAGATATGTGATGGGAATATAATATCCCCCCCCAACGGCGGCTCTCCGGGGTACACACACTATGGATGACTCCATGAGATCACATTATATTACTATAGATCAGGGATATGTAATTAGTGGACCTCCAGCTGTTGCAGAACTACAAATCCCATGAGGCATAGCAAGACTCTGACAGCCACAAGCATGACACCCAGAGGCTGAGGCATGATGGGACTTGTAGTTCTGCAACAGCTGGAGGTCCGCTAATTGCATATCCCTGCTATAGATCATGAGGAGAGAGAAGCTCAGACTGGCACCGGCCATTATCAAAGATGGCTGCCCGGGGGGGGGCAGTGAGGGGGAGGAGACTTCACATCCTGTCATGTGACATCCCCATGGCAACCAGGAAGTGGTGTGACAAGAACAGGAGGCGGCTGTGATTGGAGAGCCTGATGGCTCAGGTAGGAGGAGTAGTGACTAATTAGGAGTGGAGGGGGAGGAGCTACAGGTCCCAGCGCATGCGCTTGCGCAGTACGAACGACTACGGAGCCGCCGAAAGACTCCGAAGTTGAACATCTGATCGTCAGCTCTACACGGCGCCTGCGCACTGAGTCCAGGTTCAAGCTCCGCCATCCAAGTGGACAAAGAGTCTGAATAAAACTATGCCGAGCAGAGCGAGCCGGCGAGGGGCCCTGTTACAGGCGCTGTGTACAGCCGACTCTCACCTGTTCAGCTTTGGCTATTTTCGGCGGCTCGTACTGCGCAAGCGCTGCTCCTGCGCAGTACAGGGGAGTCCTTATCCGCCGGCGGGAACTTTCTCGGCAGAACACCGGGCCCGGGAGGAGGAATCCCCGGATGTGGAGTGCAGGAGATAGAGAGACCCCTCCCCCCACCTCTATAATAAACTATAGAACTCCCCCCCCACCTGTATAATAAACTATAGAACTCCCCCCCACCTCTATAGATCTACAGGACCCCTTCTCCACTGCTGTACTGAACTACAGGACCCCTCCATTAGAGAACTACAGGACCCCTTCCTCACCTCTATAGAACTACAGGACCCCATCCCCCAACTAGGTAATAAACTATAGAACTCCTCCCCCACCTGTATAATAAACTATAGAACTCCTCCCTCACCTCTATAATAAACTACAGTGGGGACGGAAAGTATTCAGACCCCCCTTACATTTTTCACTCTTTGTAATATTGCAGCCATTTGCTAAAATCATTTAAGTTCATTTTTTCCTCATTAATGTACACACAGCACCCCATATTGTACACACAGCACCCCATATTGTACACACAGCCCCCCATATTGTACACACAGCACCCCATATTGTACACACAGCACCCCATATTGTACACACATCACCCCATATTGTACACACAGCCCCCCATATTGTACACACATCACCCCATATTGTACACACAGCACCCCATATTGTACACACAGCACCCCATATTGTACACACAGCACCTCATATTGTACACACAGCACCCCATATTGTACACACAGCACCCCATATTGTACACACAGCCCCCCATATTGTACACACAGCACCCCATATTGTACACACAGCCCCCCATATTGTACACACAGCACCCCATATTGTACACACAGCCCCCCATATTGTACACACAGCACCCCATATTGTACACACAGCACCCCATATTGTACACACATCACCCCATATTGTACACACAGCCCCCCATATTATACACACAGCCCCCCATATTGTACACACAGCACTCCATATTGTACACACAGCACCCCATATTGTACACACAGCCCCCCATATTGTACACACAGCACCCCATATTGTACACACAGCACCTCATATTGTACACACAGCCCCCCATATTGTACACACAGCACCCCATATTGTACACACAGAACCCCATATTGTACACACAGCACCCCATATTGTACACACAGAACCCCATATTGTACACACAGCCCCCCATATTGTACACACATCACCCCATATTGTACACACAGCACCCCATATTGTACACACAGAACCCCATATTGTACACACAGCACCCCATATTGTACACACATCACCCCATATTGTACACACAGCACCCCATATTGTACACACATCACCCCATATTGTACACACAGCACCCCATATTGTACACACATCACCCCATATTGTACACACAGCACCCCATATTGTACACACAGCCCCCCATATTGTACACACAGCACCCCATATTGTACACACAGCACTCCATATTGTACACACAGCACCCCATATTGTACACACAGCCCCCATATTGTACACACAGCCCCCCATATTGTACACACAGCACCCCATATTGTACACACAGCCCCTCATATTGTACACACAGCACCCCATATTGTACACACAGCCCCCCATATTATACACACAGCACCCCACATTGTACACACAGCTCTCCATATTGTACACACAGCACCCCACATTGTACACACAGCACCCCATATTGTACACACAGCTCTCCATATTGTACACACAGCCCCCCATATTGTACACACAGCCCCCCATATTGTACACACAGCCCCCCATATTATACACACAGCACCCCACATTGTACACACAGCACCCCATATTGTACACACAGCACCCCATATTGTACACACAGCCCCCCATATTGTACACACAGCCCCCCATATTGTACACACAGCACCCTATATTGTACACACAGCCCCCCATATTGTACACACAGCCCCCCATATTGTACACACAGCACCCCATATTGTACACACATCACCCCATATTGTACACACAGCACCCTATATTGTACACACAGCCCCCCATATTGTACACACAGCCCCCCATAATGTACACACAGCCCCCCATATTGTACACACAGCCCCCCATAATGTACACACAGCCCCCCATATTGTACACACAGCCCCCCATATTGTACACACAGCCCCCCATATTATACACACAGCCCCCCATATTGTACACACAGCCCCCCATATTGTACACACAGCCCCCCATAATGTACACACAGCCCCCCATATTGTACACACAGCACCCCATATTGTACACACAGCCCCCCATATTGTACACACAGCACCCCATATTGTACACACAGAACCCCATATTGTACACACAGCACCCCATATTGTACACACAGAACCCCATATTGTACACACAGCCCCCCATATTGTACACACATCACCCCATATTGTACACACAGCACCCCATATTGTACACACAGAACCCCATATTGTACACACAGCACCCCATATTGTACACACATCACCCCATATTGTACACACAGCACCCCATATTGTACACACATCACCCCATATTGTACACACAGCACCCCATATTGTACACACATCACCCCATATTGTACACACAGCACCCCATATTGTACACACAGCCCCCCATATTGTACACACAGCACCCCATATTGTACACACAGCCCCCATATTGTACACACAGCCCCCATATTGTACACACAGCACCCCATATTGTACACACAGCACCCCATATTGTACACACAGCACTCCATATTGTACACACAGCACCCCATATTGAACACACAGCACCCCATATTGTACACACAGCCCCCCACATTATACACACAGCACCCCACATTGTACACACAGCTCTCCATATTGTACACACAGCCCCCCATATTGTACACACAGCCCCCCATATTGTACACACAGCCCCCCACATTATACACACAGCACCCCACATTGTACACACAGCACCCCATATTGTACACACAGCTCTCCATATTGTACACACAGCCCCCCATATTGTACACACAGCCCCCCATATTGTACACACAGCCCCCCACATTATACACACAGCACCCCACATTGTACACACAGCACCCCATATTGTACACACAGCACCCCATATTGTACACACAGCCCCCCATATTGTACACACAGCTCTCCATATTGTACACACAGCCCCTCATATTGTACACACAGCACCCCATATTGTACACACAGCCCCCCACATTATACACACAGCACCCCACATTGTACACACAGCTCTCCATATTGTACACACAGCCCCCCATATTGTACACACAGCCCCCCATATTGTACACACAGCCCCCCACATTATACACACAGCACCCCACATTGTACACACAGCACCCCATATTGTACACACAGCTCTCCATATTGTACACACAGCCCCCCATATTGTACACACAGCCCCCCATATTGTACACACAGCCCCCCACATTATACACACAGCACCCCACATTGTACACACAGCACCCCATATTGTACACACAGCACCCCATATTGTACACACAGCCCCCCATATTGTACACACAGCCCCCCATATTGTACACACAGCACCCTATATTGTACACACAGCCCCCCATATTGTACACACAGCCCCCCATATTGTACACACAGCACCCCATATTGTACACACATCACCCCATATTGTACACACAGCACCCTATATTGTACACACAGCCCCCCATATTGTACACACAGCCCCCCATATTGTACACACATCACCCCATATTGTACACACAGCACCCCATATTGTACACACAGCACCCCATATTGTACACACAACACCCCATATTGTACACACAGCCCCCCATAATGTACACACAGCCCCCCATATTGTACACACAGCACCCCATATTGTACACACAGCACCCCATATTGTACACACAGCCCCCCATAATGTACACACAGCCCCCCATATTGTACACACAGCACTCCATATTGTACACACAGCCCCCCATAATGTACACACAGCCCCCCATATTGTACACACAGCCCCCCATAATGTACACACAGCACCCCATATTGTACACACAGCACCTCATATTGTACACACAGCCCCCCATATTGTACACACAGCACCTCATATTGTACACACAGCACCTCATATTGTACACACAGCCCCCCATATTGTACACACAACACCCCATATTGTACACACAGCACCCCATATTGTACACACAGCACCCCATATTGTACACACATCACCCCATATTGTACACACAGCACCCCATATTGTACACACATCACCCCATATTGTACACACAGCACCCCATATTGTACACACAGCCCCCCATATTGTACACACAGCACCCCATATTGTACACACAGCCCCCATATTGTACACACAGCCCCCATATTGTACACACAGCACCCCATATTGTACACACAGCACCCCATATTGTACACACAGCACTCCATATTGTACACACAGCACCCCATATTGAACACACAGCACCCCATATTGTACACACAGCCCCCCACATTATACACACAGCACCCCACATTGTATACACAGCTCTCCATATTGTACACACAGCCCCCCATATTGTACACACAGCCCCCCATATTGTACACACAGCCCCCCACATTATACACACAGCACCCCACATTGTACACACAGCACCCCATATTGTACACACAGCTCTCCATATTGTACACACAGCCCCCCATATTGTACACACAGCCCCCCATATTGTACACACAGCCCCCCACATTATACACACAGCACCCCACATTGTACACACAGCACCCCATATTGTACACACAGCACCCCATATTGTACACACAGCCCCCCATATTGTACACACAGCTCTCCATATTGTACACACAGCCCCTCATATTGTACACACAGCACCCCATATTGTACACACAGCCCCCCACATTATACACACAGCACCCCACATTGTACACACAGCTCTCCATATTGTACACACAGCCCCCCATATTGTACACACAGCCCCCCATATTGTACACACAGCCCCCCACATTGTACACACAGCACCCCACATTGTACACACAGCACCCCATATTGTACACACAGCTCTCCATATTGTACACACAGCCCCCCATATTGTACACACAGCCCCCCATATTGTACACACAGCCCCCCACATTATACACACAGCACCCCACATTGTACACACAGCACCCCATATTGTACACACAGCACCCCATATTGTACACACAGCCCCCCATATTGTACACACAGCCCCCCATATTGTACACACAGCACCCTATATTGTACACACAGCCCCCCATATTGTACACACAGCCCCCCATATTGTACACACATCACCCCATATTGTACACACAGCACCCCATATTGTACACACAGCACCCCATATTGTACACACAACACCCCATATTGTACACACAGCCCCCCATAATGTACACACAGCCCCCCATATTGTACACACAGCACCCCATATTGTACACACAGCACCCCATATTGTACACACAGCCCCCCATAATGTACACACAGCCCCCCATATTGTACACACAGCACTCCATATTGTACACACAGCCCCCCATAATGTACACACAGCCCCCCATATTGTACACACAGCCCCCCATAATGTACACACAGCACCCCATATTGTACACACAGCACCTCATATTGTACACACAGCCCCCCATATTGTACACACAGCACCTCATATTGTACACACAGCCCCCCATATTGTACACACAACACCCCATATTGACAGAAAAACACAGAATTGTTGACATTTTTGAAGATTTATTAAAAAAGAAAAACTGAAATATCACATGGTCCTAAGTATTCAGACCCTTTGCTCAGTATTTAGTAGAAGCCCCTTTTGATGAGTCTTTTTGGGAAAGATGCAACAAGTTTTTCACACCTGGATTTGGGGATCCTCTGCCATTCCTCCTTGCAGATCCTCTCCAGTTCTGTCAGGGGGGATGGTAAACGTTGGTGGACGGCCATTTTTAGGTCTCTCCAGAGATGCTCAATTGGGTTTAAGTCAGGGCTCTGGCTGGGCCATTCAAGAACTTTCACGGAGTTGTTGTGAAGCCACTCCTTCATTATTTTAGCTGTGTGCTTAGGGTCATTGTCTTGTTGGAAGGTAAACCTTCGGCCCAGTCTGAGGTCCTGAGCACTCTGGAGAAGGTTTTCCTCCAAGATATCCCTGTACTTGGCCGCATTCATCTTTCCCTCGATTACAACCAGTCGTCCTGTCCCTGCAGCTGAAAAACACCCCCACAGCATGATGCTGCCACCACCATGCTTCACTGTTGGGACTGTATTGGACAGGTGATGAGCAGTGCCTGGTTTTCTCCACACATAGAGCTTAGAATTAAGGCCAAAAAGTTCTATCTTGGTCTCCTCAGACCAGAGAATCTTATTTCTCACCATCTTGGAGTCCTTCAGGTGTTTTTTTAACATATGGAAAAAAAAAAAAATACAGCGCTGCGTATGGTGTAGGTAAAACAGCAGCCAACACAGCTATAGACCCAAGTGATAAATGTTGAATGTGAAAGTGTAACGTTAAAAAACCTAAATAGACTGAAAATGTAAAAATCTGTGTCAAAACAGGAAATAAAGGCTACAAATACAAATAAAAATTAAATTAAAATAGAAAATTCGGTGAGAAAATTCACAATATAAAAATTCTTATAGATATGGTGTGATCATATCCTGTGCAAAATATACAAGACATTCAATATGTGCAAACTGGTGAAACAATATTAACTTAGAGGAGAAATCACCGAGGTGAATGAGAATATTAAAATACCCAACTAAAAAGAAATAATGAATATAAGCAGCAGTCCGGGCATATGTTGGTAAAAACCAATATATATTAAAGCCCAAAAATATAGAGAAAAAACCACGGAAGTCTGAGACCAACACAGGGGCGGACTGACAACTCATGGGGCCCCCTGCCCCCGCTCATGTGTTCCCACCCACATTTAAGCCACACCCATACAAATCCCCACCTACATTTTGCACTGCCCACACGACATGCGTTCGTCACAGAATTACATTAAAGAAAGTGCAACAACGTAACAATGTAAGGAACATTCTTCTCACTGATCACCAATGTAAGGAACATTCTTCTCACTGATCACCAATGTAAGGAACATTCTTCCCACTGATCACCAATGTAAGGAACATTCTTCTCACTGATCACCAATGTAAGGAACATTCTTCTCACTGATCACCAATGTAAGGAGCATTCTTCCCACTGATCACCAATGTAAGGAACATTCTTCTCACTGATCACCAATGTAAGGGACATTCTTCCCACTGATCATCAATGTAAGGGACATTCTTCCCACTGATCACCAATGTAAGGAACATTCTTCTCACTGATCACCAATGTAAGGAACATTCTTCTCACTGATCACCAATGTAAGGAACATTCTTCCCACTGATCACCAATGTAAGGGACATTCTTCTCACTGATCACCAATGTAAGGAACATTCTTCTCACTGATCACCAATGTAAGGAACATTCTTCTCACTGATCACCAATGTAAGGAGCATTCTTCCCACTGATCACCAATGTAAGGAACATTCTTCTCACTGATCACCAATGTAAGGAACATTCTTCCCACTGATCACCAATGTAAGGAACATTCTTCTCACTGATCACCAATGTAAGGAACATTCTTCTCACTGATCACTAATGTAAGGAACATTCTTCCCACTGATCACCAATGTAAGGAACATTCTTCCTACTGACCACCAATGTAAGGAACGTTCTTCTCACTGATCACCAATGTAAGGAACATTCTTCCCACTGATCACCAATGTAAGGGACATTCTTCTCACTGATCACCAATGTAAGGAACATTCTTCTCACTGATCACCAATGTAAGGAACATTCTTCCCACTGATCACCAATGTAAGTAACATTCTTCTCACTGATCACCAATGTAAGGAGCATTCTTCTCACTGATCACCAATGTAAGGAACATTCTTCTCACTGATCACCAATGTAAGGAACATTCTTCCCACTGATCACCAATGTAAGGAACATTCTTCCCACTGATCACCAATGTAAGGAGCATTCTTCTCACTGATCACCAATGTAAGGAGCATTCTTCTCACTGATCACCAATGTAAGGAGCATTCTTCTCACTGATCACCAATGTAAGGGACATTCTTCTCACTGATCACCAATGTAAGGGACATTCTTCTCACTGATCACCAATGTAAGGAACATTCTTCTCACTGATCACCAATGTAAGGAACATTCTTCTCACTGATCACCAATGTAAGGAACATTCTTCCCACTGATCACCAATGTAAGGAACATTCTTCTCACTGATCACCAATGTAAGGAACATTCTTCTCACTGATCACTAATGTAAGGAACATTCTTCCCACTGATCACCAATGTAAGGAACATTCTTCTCACTGATCACCAATGTAAGGAACATTCTTCCCACTGATCACCAATGTAAGGAACATTCTTCTCACTGATCACCAATGTAAGGAACATTCTTCTCACTGATCACTAATGTAAGGAACATTCTTCCCACTGATCACCAATGTAAGGAACATTCTTCCTACTGACCACCAATGTAAGGAACGTTCTTCTCACTGATCACCAATGTAAGGAACATTCTTCCCACTGATCACCAATGTAAGGGACATTCTTCTCACTGATCACCAATGTAAGGAACATTCTTCTCACTGATCACCAATGTAAGGAACATTCTTCCCACTGATCACCAATGTAAGTAACATTCTTCTCACTGATCACCAATGTAAGGAGCATTCTTCTCACTGATCACCAATGTAAGGAACATTCTTCTCACTGATCACCAATGTAAGGAACATTCTTCCCACTGATCACCAATGTAAGGAACATTCTTCCCACTGATCACCAATGTAAGGAGCATTCTTCTCACTGATCACCAATGTAAGGAGCATTCTTCTCACTGATCACCAATGTAAGGAGCATTCTTCTCACTGATCACCAATGTAAGGGACATTCTTCTCACTGATCACCAATGTAAGGGACATTCTTCTCACTGATCACCAATGTAAGGAACATTCTTCTCACTGATCACCAATGTAAGGAACATTCTTCTCACTGATCACCAATGTAAGGAACATTCTTCTCACTGATCACCAATGTAAGGGACATTCTTCTCACTGATCACCAATGTAAGGAACATTCTTCTCACTGATCACCAATGTAAGGAACATTCTTCTCACTGATCACCAATGTAAGGAACATTCTTCTCACTGATCACCAATGTAAGGGACATTCTTCTCACTGATCACCAATGTAAGGAACATTCTTCTCACTGATCACCAATGTAAGGGACATTCTTCTCACTGATCACCAATGTAAGGAACATTCTTCTCACTGATCACCAATGTAAGGAACATTCTTCTCACTGATCACCAATATAAGGAACATTCTTCTCACTGATCACCAATGTAAGGAGCATTCTTCTCACTGATCACCAATGTAAGGAACATTCTTCTCACTGATCACCAATGTAAGGGACATTCTTCTCACTGATCACCAATGTAAGGAGCATTCTTCTCACTGATCACCAATGTAAGGAGCATTCTTCTCACTGATCACCAATGTAAGGAACATTCTTCCCACTGATCACCAATATAAGGAACATTCTTCTCACTGATCACCAATGTAAGGAGCATTCTTCTCACTGATCACCAATGTAAGGAACATTCTTCTCACTGATCACCAATATAAGGAACATTCTTCTCACTGATCACCAATGTAAGGAACATTCTTCCCACTGATCACCAATATAAGGAACATTCTTCTCACTGATCACCAATGTAAGGAACATTCTTCCCACTGATCACCAATGTAAGGAACATTCTTCTCACTGATCACCAATGTAAGGAACATTCTTCTCACTGATCACCAATGTAAGGATCATTCTTCTCACTGATCACCAGAGACTGCGAATGTGACTACAGGAAATAACCAGACTGCGAATGCGACTACAGGAGATGACCAGACTGCGAATGAGACTACAGGAAGTAACCAGACTGCAAATGTGACTACAGGAGATGATCAGACTGCGAATGAGACTACAGGAAGTAACCAGACTGCGAATGTGACTACAGGAGATGACCAGACTGCGAATGTGACTACAGGAGATAACCAGACTGCAAATGCGACTACAGGAGATGACCAGACTGCGAATGCGACTACAGGAAATAACCAGAGACTGCGAATGTGACTACAGGAGATGACCAGACTGCGAATGTGACTACAGGAGATGACCAGACTGCGAATGTGACTACAGGAGATGACCAGACTGCGAATGCGACTACAGGAGATGACCAGACTGCGAATGCGACTACAGGAGATAACCAGAGACTGCGAATGCGACTACAGGAAATAACCAGACTGCGAATGTGACTACAGGAAATAACCAGAGACTGCGAATGTGACTACAGGAAATAACCAGACTGCGAATGTGACTACAGGAGATAACCAGAGACTGCGAATGCGACTACAGGAAATAACCAGACTGCGAATGCGACTACAGGAGATGACCAGACTGCGAATGCGACTACAGGAGATAACCAGACTGCAAATGCGACTACAGGAGATGACCAGACTGCGAATGTGACTACAGGAAATAACCAGAGACTGTGAATGTAACTACAGGAGATGACCAGACTGCAAATGCGACTACAGGAGATGACCAGACTGCGAATGCGACTACAGGAGATAACCAGAGACTGCGAATGCGACTACAGGAAATAACCAGACTGCGAATGCGACTACAGGAGATGACCAGACTGCGAATGCTACTACAGGAGATAACCAGAGACTGCGAATGCGACTACAGGAAATAACCAGACTGCGAATGCTACTACAGGAGATAACCAGAGACTGCAAATGCGACTACAGGAAATAACCAGAGACTGCGAATGTGACTACAGGAGATGACCAGACTGCGAATGCGACTACAGGAAATAACCAGACTGCGAATGCTACTACAGGAGATAACCAGAGACTGCGAATGCGACTACAGGAAATAACCAGACTGCAAATGCGACTACAGGAGATGATCAGAGACTGCGAATGCGACTACAGGAAGTAACCAGACTGCGAATGCGACTACAGGAGATGACCAGAGACTGTGGATGCGACTACAGGAGATGACCAGACACTGTGGATGCGACTACAGGAGATGACCAGAGACTGCGAATGCGACTACAGGAGATGACCAGGTAGCGGGTGACCGCGGGTGCTAAGTTGCCGTCCTGACCTAGGATCCACCGTGGCTGTCCAAGGAGATGTACCCTTTTGACCAGCTGGTCTCAGAGCCTTTGTGACTTGGGTGGCATAAGCCTCCCCAAGTCAACAACATCTGGTAAGCCTCCTTAGACCCTTGGTGGCGGCCTCTTCACCATTCTAGCCTTTCCTGAAACGCTGTTGGTCTCAAACTTCCGTCCAGACTTCCGTGGTTTTTCTCTATATTTTTGGACTTTAATATATATTGGTTTTTACCAACATATGCCCGGACTGCTGCTTATATTCATTATTTATTTTTAGTTGGGTATTTTAATATTCTCATTCACCTCGGTGATTTCTCCTCTAAGTTAATATTGTTTCACCAGTTTGCACATATTGAATGTCTTGTATATTTTGCACAGGATATGATCACACCATATCTATAAGGATTTTTGTATTGTGAATTTTCTCACCGAAATTCCTATTTTAATTTTATTTTTATTTGTAGCCTTTATTTCAGGTTTTGACACTGATTTTTACAGTTTTCAGTCTATTTAGGTTTTATAGCGCTACACTTTCACATTCAACATTTATGAAGTGTTTTTTTTAACAAACTCCATGCGGCTTTCATGTGTCTTGCACTGAGGAGAGGCTTCTGTCGGGCCACTCTGCCATAAAGCCCCGACTGGTGGAGGGCTGCAGTGATGGTTGACTTTCTACAACTTTCTCCCATCTCCCGACTGCATCTCTGGAGCTCAGCCACAGTGATCTTTGGGTTCTTCTTTACCTCTCTCACCAAGGCTCTTCTCCCCCGATAGCTCAGTTTGGCCGGACGGCCAGCTCTAGGAAGGGTTCTGGTCGTCCCAAACCTCTTCCATTTATGGATTATGGAGGCCACTGTGCTCTTAGGAACCTTAAGTGCAGCAGAAATTTTTTTTGTAACCTTGGCTAGATCTGTGCCTTGCCACAAGTCTGTCTCTGAGCTCTTCAGGCAGTTCCTTTGACCTTGTGATTCTCATTTGCTCTGGCATGCACTGTGAGCTGTAAGGTCTTATATAGACAGGTGTGTGGCTTTCCTAATCAAGTCCAATCAGTATAATCAAACACAGCTGGACTCAAATGAAGGTGTAGAACCATCTCAAGGATGATCAGAAGAAATGGACAGCACCTGAGTTATATATATGAGTGTCACAGCAAAGGGTCTGAATACTTAGGACCATGTGATATTTCAGTTTTTCTTTTTTAATAAATCTGCAAAAATGTCAACAATTCTGTGTTTTTCTGTCATTATGGGGTGCTGTGTGTACAATATGGGGTGCTGTGTGTACAATATGGGGGGCTGTGTGTACAATATGGAGTGCTGTGTGTACAATATAGGTTGCTGTGTGTACAATATGGGTGCTGTGTGTACAATATGGGGTGCTGTGTGTACAATATGGGGGGCTGTGTGTACAATATGGAGTGCTGTGTGTACAATATAGGTTGCTGTGTGTACAATATGGGTGCTGTGTGTACAATATGGGGGGCTGTGTGTACAATATGGGGTGCTGTGTGTACAATATAGGGGGCCGTGTGTACAATATGGAGTGCTGTGTGTACAATATGGGAGGCTGTGTGTACAATATGGGGAGCTGTGTGTACAATATGGGGTGCTGTGTGTACAATATGGGGTGCTGTGTGTACAATATGGGGGGCTGTGTGTACAATATGGGGTGCTGTGTGTACAATATGGGGTGCTGTGTGTACAATATGGGGGGCTGTGTGTACAATATGGGGCACTGTGTGTACAATATGGGGGGCTGTGTGTACAATATGGGGTGCTGTGTGTACAATATGGGGGGCTGTGTGTACAATATGGGGTGCAGTGTGTACAATATGAGGTGCTGTGTGTACAATATGGGGAGCTGTGTGTACAATATGGGGTGCTGTGTGTACAATATAGGGTGCTGTGTGTACAATATGGGGTGCTGTGTGTACAATATAGGGGGCCGTGTGTACAATATGGGGTGCTGTGTGTACAATATGGGAGGCTGTGTGTACAATATGGGGAGCTGTGTGTACAATATGGGGTGCTGTGTGTACAATATGGAGTGCTGTGTGTACAATATGGGGCACTGTGTGTACAATATGGGGTGATGTGTGTACAATATGGGGTGCTGTGTGTACAATATGGGGTGCTGTGTGTACAATATGGGGTGCTGTGTGTACAATATGGGGGCTGTGTGTACAATATGGGGTGCTGTGTGTACAATATAGGGTGCTGTGTGTGTACAATATGGGGTGCTGTGTGTACAATATGGGGTGCTGTGTGTACAATATGGGGGGCCGTGTGTACAATATGGGGTGCTGTGTGTACAATATGGGAGGCCGTGTGTACAATATGGAGTGCTGTGTGTACAATATGGGGTGCTGTGTGTACAATATGGAGTGCTGTGTGTACAATATGGGGGGCTGTGTGTACAATATGGGGTGCTGTGTGTACAATATAGGTTGCTGTGTGTACAATATAGGGTGCTGTGTGTGTACAATATGGGGTGCTGTGTGTACAATATGGGGTGCTGTGTGTACAATATGGGGGGCCGTGTGTACAATATGGGGTGCTGTGTGTACAATATGGGAGGCCGTGTGTACAATATGGAGTGCTGTGTGTACAATATGGGGTGCTGTGTGTACAATATGGGGGGCTGTGTGTACAATATGGGGCACTGTGTGTACAATATGGGGGGCTGTGTGTACAATATGGGGTGCTGTGTGTACAATATGGGGTGCTGTGTGTACAATATGGGGGCTGTGTGTACAATATGGGGTGCTGTGTGTACAATATGGGGTGCAGTGTGTACAATATGAGGTGCTGTGTGTACAATATGGGGTGCTGTGTGTACAATATAGGGTGCTGTGTGTACAATATGGGGTGCTGTGTGTACAATATAGGGGGCCGTGTGTACAATATGGGGTGCTGTGTGTACAATATGGGAGGCTGTGTGTACAATATGGGGAGCTGTGTGTACAATATGGGGTGCTGTGTGTACAATATGGGGGGCTGTGTGTACAATATGGGGCACTGTGTGTACAATATGGGGTGATGTGTGTACAATATGGGGTGCTGTGTGTACAATATGGGGTGCTGTGTGTACAATATGGGGTGCTGTGTGTACAATATGGGGGCTGTGTGTACAATATGGGGTGCTGTGTGTACAATATGGGGTGCAGTGTGTACAATATGAGGTGCTGTGTGTACAATATGGGGTGCTGTGTGTACAATATGGGGGCTGTGTGTACAATATAGGGGGGCTGTGTGTACAATATAGGGGGGCTGTGTGTACAATATGGGGTGCTGTGTATACAATATGGGGTGCTGTGTGTACAATATGGGGTGCTGTGTGTACAATATAGGGGGCCGTGTGTACAATATGGGGTGCCGTGTGTACAATATGGGGGGCTGTGTGTACAATATGGGGTGCTGTGTGTACAATATGGGGTGCTGTGTGTACAATATAGGGGGCCGTGTGTACAATATGGGGGGCCGTGTGTACAATATGGGGTGCTGTGTGTACAATATAGGTTGCTGTGTGTACAATATAGGGTGCTGTGTGTACAATATGGGGTGCTGTGTGTACAATATAGGGGGCCGTGTGTACAATATGGGGTGCTGTGTGTACAATATGGGAGGCTGTGTGTACAATATGGGGTGCTGTGTGTACAATATAGGGTGCTGTGTGTACAATATGGGGTGCTGTGTGTACAATATGGGGGGCTGTGTGTACAATATGGGGCACTGTGTGTACAATATGGGGTGATGTGTGTACAATATGGGGGGCTGTGTGTACAATATGGGGTGCTGTGTGTACAATATGGGGTGCTGTGTGTACAATATGGGGGCTGTGTGTACAATATGGGGTGCTGTGTGTACAATATGGGGTGCAGTGTGTACAATATGAGGTGCTGTGTGTACAATATGGGGAGCTGTGTGTACAATATGGGGTGCTGTGTGTACAATATAGGGTGCTGTGTGTACAATATGGGGTGCTGTGTGTACAATATAGGGGGCCGTGTGTACAATATGGGGTGCTGTGTGTACAATATGGGAGGCTGTGTGTACAATATGGGGGGCTGTGTGTACAATATGGGGTGCTGTGTGTACAATATGGGGGGCTGTGTGTACAATATGGGGTGCTGTGTGTACAATATGAGGTGCTGTGTGTACAATATGGGGGCTGTGTGTACAATATGGGGTGCTGTGTGTACAATATGGGGGGCTGTGTGTACAATATGGGGTGCTGTGTGTACAATATGGGGTGCTGTGTGTACAATATGAGGTGCTGTGTGTACAATATGGGGCGCTGTGTGTACAATATGGGGCGCTGTGTGTACAATATGGGGTGCTGTGTGTACAATATGGGGGGCTGTGTGTACAATATGGGGTGCTGTGTGTACAATATGAGGTGATGTGTGTACAATATGGGGTGCTGTGTGTACAATATGGGGTGCTGTGTGTACAATATGAGGTGCTGTGTGTACAATATGGGAGGCTGTGTGTACAATATGGGGAGCTGTGTGTACAATATGGGAGGCTGTGTGTACAATATGGGGAGCTGTGTGTACAATATGGGGTGCTGTGTGTACAATATGGGGTGCTGTGTGTACAATATGGGGTGCTGTGTGTACAATATGGGGAGCTGTGTGTACAATATGGGGTGCTGTGTGTACAATATGGAGTGCTGTGTGTACAATATGGGGTGATGTGTGTACAATATGGGGTGCTGTGTGTACAATATGGGGTGCTGTGTGTACAATATGGGGGCTGTGTGTACAATATGGGGGGCTGTGTGTACAATATGGGGGGCTGTGTGTACAATATGGGGTGCTGTGTGTACAATATGGGGGGCTGTGTGTACAATATGGGGTGCTGTGTGTACAATATGGGGTGCTGTGTGTACAATATAGGGGGCCGTGTGTACAATATGGGGTGCCGTGTGTACAATATGGGGGGCTGTGTGTACAATATGGGGTGCTGTGTGTACATTAATGAGGAAAAAAATGAACTTAAATGATTTTAGCAAATGGCTGCAATATAACAAAGAGTGAAAAATTTAAGGGGGTCTGAATACTTTCCGTCCCCACTGTATATAACTCCTCCCTCACCTCTATAATAAACTATAGAACTCCTCCCTCACCTCTATAATAAACTATAGAACTCCTCCCTCACCTCTATAATAAACTAGGTGGAGCAGTGGGGCTCGGGAGTGAGCATGTACGAGTGCCCCCCCCTCTATTGGAAGCGGCTTCCCATGGGGGGAGGGGGGTCACTGGACAGAGGGGAGGGGCCAGGAGTACCAGTGGGAGGACCTGAAAAGAGGAGGTTCCCGGGCCGCTCTGTGAAAATTCTGCACTTTATTTCTATAGATTTGGTGGCTCTATTATTTTATTGTATTTATGTGAGATCTGCCTATTGGGTGATCCTGGATTTGTGGCGCACTGCTTTGTGCGATTATCGCACTTCATATGCTGGAATTGGTGCAGAATACTTTATGTGTATAGAAGATACTTGTTCGTTAGGAAGGTTAAGTTTGCCTCTGTTCCAGCTTGGCTGACGTTGTGTGTGTCTCCGTGCTCCGGTGGGTGTCGCTGTTATCACTGGTTAGTCTTGGAAAGGCAACGTGTTGAAGCGTATGGATGCTCCTCTGTCTCGGAGACGAGCTCGGTGGAGGTGGTCCTCCGAGTTGCATTCTGGGAAGAGGGTATTTATGGGACAGACGCCATATTTTGGTGTTCGGTTTTTCAGCCACCTGCTGGCCCTCCTGGCCGACAGGTATGCGTTGAGGAGCTACCTCGTGGTCCTCCGTTCTGAAGGCCCACGATGCTACGGCGCAGGGGTGGGTCCAGAGGCTTGTCTGGGGGCCTACCACCGCGGCCGAGGAATGGTCCTGAGCTGTCTATCCCGTGTGAAGAAGCTGGACAACCGAGGAGATCCCAGGGGAGGACCCGTCTTGGAGGGATCACGCAGCGTGCTGGTCTATAGAGGGGCCTGGTGACTCGGTTGGAGGACGTATCCGAAAGTAACCATACAGCATAGTGTTGCCGGGTTGGCGTAAAGGTTCAGGCACTGTGATTGACATTCATTACAGAAAATCTGATACATCCTGTGGCAGAGGATCGTACGGGTTTTGTTCCCAAGCAAGTCTGTGGCAGAGACTTTGATTCATGCTGCGTACTGGCTGCTAGGCTAGTGAGAGAGGCCTATCCAGACGAGCGAGGAGTGGGTCCCACGAGGGGAGCGCATTCCATACAATATCTGAATTCTACACGAACATTTGTTGAAAGAACCCTAAAGGAAGATGTTTGAGTTTCTTCTGCAGTTTCCCTTTCGTCTCTTTCCTGCTATTTCCTAAGTCAGGTGTTTAATAAAGCATTGAAAATGTACTCCAGTGTTGGTGCGTGTGTCGTCCAGAGGTAAACTCAACGGAGCCCCTAGACCCGGTGCCGGTGAAGGAAGCAGAGTGAAGGTAACAGACCCGCTTAAACCAGCAGCTCCACCGAGAGTTATTGCTACAATACAATAAGATACAAGAGGATTAGGAGGGCCCTGCTCGGAAGAGCTTACAATCTAATAGGGTGGGGCAGGTGGTACAAAAGGTTGTAACTGCGGGGAATGAGCTGATGGAAGTGGTAGGAGATTAGTTGGAGACGTGATAGGCTTTCCTGAAGAGGTGAGTTTTCAGGGATCGCCTGAAGGTAGCAAGAGTAGGCGGTAGCCGGACAGGTGGAGGTAGCAAGTTCCAGAGGATGGGAGAGGCTCTGGAGAAATCCTGGAGACGAGCATGGGAGGAGGAGATGAGAGAGCTTGAGAGTAGGAGGTCTTGAGAAGAGCGGAGAGGACGATTTGGGTGATATTTGGAGACAAGATTGGTGATGTAGCTCAGGGCAGATTTGTGAATGGCTTTGTATTTTGTGGATAGTATTTTGAATTTAATTCGCTGGCTGATTGGGAGCCAGTGTAGGGATTGGAGGAGAGGGTTGGTGGTCAGTGTAGGGATTGGAGGAGAGGGTTGGTGGTCAGTGTAGGGATTGGAGGAGAGGGGTGGTGGTCAGTGTAGGGATTGGAGGAGAGGGGTGGTGGTCAGTGTAGGGATTGGAGGAGAGGGGTGGTGGTCAGTGTAGGGATTGGAGGAGAGGGTTGGTGGTCAGTGTAGGGATTGGAGGAGAGGGGTGATGGTCAGTGTAGGGATTGGAGGAGAGGGGTGGTGGTCAGTGTAGGGATTGGAGGAGAGGGGTGGTGGTCAGTGTAGGGATTGGAGGAGAGGGTTGGTGGTCAGTGTAGGGATTGGAGGAGAGGGGTGTTGGTCAGTGTAGGGATTGGAAGAGAGGGGTGGTGGTCATTGTAGGGATTGGAGTAGAGGGTTGGCAGACACTGAGCGGTTGGTAAGGTTGGTAAGTCTGGCAGCAGCATTTATGATAGACTGAAGAGGGGAGGAGCCTATGGAGAGGTAGGCCAATGAGAAGGGAGTTGCAATAGTCAAGGCGAGAGATAACGAGGGAGTGAATGAGGAGCTTGGTGGTTTCATTTGTTAAAAAGGGGCGAATTTTAGAGATGTTACCGAGGTGAATTCTACAAACTTTTGACTAGACATGTGCACAGCCAAAAAATTCGTTCATTTTCCTTTTCATTTCATTGGTTTATTTTTTTTTTTCGTTTGTCGGGTCATTCGTTATGATCGCGATTCGTAAATTCGTTCATTCGTAAATTCGTAAATGTGTTCGTTCGTACATTCGTACATTTTTACATTTGTTCATTCGTAAATTCGTACATTCGTAAATTCGTAAAATCGTACATTTGTAAATTAGAAAATTCGGAAATTTGTAAATTCGAAGTTTGAAAATCCAAAAACCCGAAAATTCAAAAATCTGAAATAGTAACTAACTATTAAATGATAGGTATTGTAATTTCCTTTCAAATTTGACTGTCAGTGAACGTAACAAATACAAATTTATTCAAAGTTACGAATTATCCAAAACGAATGCTGCATCTCAACAAATGGAACAGAACAAATTATTAATCAATAATAAACATAAAACGTTGTTATTATTATTATTGTTATTTATTATTATTAATTCATTACGTTCCATTCCATTTTTTCGGATCATTCATAACTTCGGATAAATTTGTATGTGTTACGTTCACTAACAGCCAAATTTTAAAGGAAATTACAATACCTATAATTTAAAAGTTACTAGTAATTACTAATAGTTAAGTTATTATTAGTTAACTATTTCAGATTTCCGAATTTTCGAATTTACAAATTTACTAATGTACGAATGTACGAATGCGCCGAATTTATGAATGTCCAATTTTATCGAATTTACGAATATTCGGAAAAAATTCGTTAAACAAGTTTTCGTTAATTCGGATATTCCCGAATTAACAAATTTGTCGAAATTCGTTAAAAAACGAATTCGGAACGAAACGAATTGCACATGCCTACTTTTGACAACGATTGGATTTGAGGCTGAAATGAGAAGTCAGAGTCTAGGATTACACCTAGTACCCTGGCGTGAGGGGAGGGACTGATGGCTGCATTGTTGATTTTGATGGAAAAGTCATGGAGGGGGGCACGGGCGGGGGGGGGGGGGGGGGGGAATATTAATAGCTCAGTTTTAGAGAGATATAGTTGAAGGAAGTGGTGCGACATCCATGCTGATATGTCAGTTAGTAAGTTAGTAATGCGAGAGGAGACTGAAGGAGTGAGGTGAGGAGTAGACAGATAGATTTGGGTGTCATCAGCATATAAGTGGTATTGGAAGCCGTAGGCGGTTATAAGTGACCGAGGGAGGAGGTGTAGATAGAGAAGAGAAGGGGGTCCAAGAACCGAGCCTTGGGGGACCCCCACAGAAAGGGGCAATGGAGAGGAGAAGACAGAGTTGTAGGTGACACTGAAGGAGCGCTGTGATAAATGGGCAGAGAACCAGGATAGAGCAGAATCTCGGAGGCCAAGGGAATGTAGGTTATTGAGAAGGAGCGGGTGGTCAACAGTATCAAAGGCCACAGAGAGGTCAAGTAGTAGGAGTATGGAGTACTGGCTGTTGGTTTTAGCAGTTAGTAAATCGTTAGTGAGTTTTAGTAAGGCAGTTTCTGTGGAGCGCTGTGAGCGAAAGCCAGACTGTAAAGCGTCAAGAAGGTTATTTTCATTGAGGTAGGAGCTAAGACGGTTGTAGACTAAGCATTCTAGAAGTCTAGAGGTGAATGGGAGCAATGAGATGGGTCTTAAGTTGTTCAGGTCGGTGGGGTCCAGTGAGGGCTTTTTAAGTATGGGAGTGATCTGTGCATGTTTTAGAGGGGAGGGGAAGGTGCCAGTAGAGAGGGAGAGATTGAAGATGTGGGTGAGGGAGCATAGGATAGAAGAAGAGGGTGACCGTAGGAGTTGTGAGGGAACAGGATTCAAGGGACAATTGGTTAAGTGGGCATCTGAGAAAAGTTTTGTAACCTCTTCAGTAGTAGCCAATTCAAAAGAGGAGAGTGTTGAATGTGCTGCTAGGCAAGGTATGTTGGGTGGGGAAGACGTACGCACAGTGGAGGTATCCTCGCATCGATCTTGTCTTTGAAGTGATTGGCAATCTCTTGGGCAGTGAGTGAGTTAGTGGGTAGAGGGGGTGGTGGACGAAGCAGAGAGTTAAAGGTTGAGAAGAGCCGACGGGGACTGGATGACAAGGAGTTAAAAGGAGAGACAAAGTAGGCTTGTTTGGCAGCATGGAGGCAGGAATTGTATTTTAGAAGGGCAGATTTATATAGGGTGAAGTCTTGCAGGCATTTGGTTTTACGCCACAGTGCGTTCAAGAGCACGGCAATGTCTCTTGAGATTTCTAGTGTTGTCAGTTTGCCAGGGTTGTAACGGTCGGGGCCTGATTCTGCGTGTGGTTAGAGGAGCAAGTGCATCTAGTGATGATGAGAGCGAACTGTTGTAGACAGAGGTGGCCAGGTCAGGACAGGACAGGGGAGAGATCATGTCATATAGGTGGTCAGTAGCAGAATAGAGAAGAGAAGGGTTAACGTGGCGAAGGTTTCTACAAGTAATTGTTTGCTGCTTGGAGGGATGGGTTGTTGGAGGCAAGGATACAGTGAAAGTAATGAGGTTGTGATCAGAAAGAGGAAAGGGGGTGTTGGTGAGGTTGCCAGGGTTGCAGAGATGGGAGAATACAAGGTCAAGGGTATTCTCATTGGAGTGAGTGGAAGTATGTGTCCATTGGGTTAGGTCAAAAGATGAGGTTTAGTCAAGAAGTTTAGCTGTAGTTGGGCTGTTAACATTGACAGGAATGTTGAAGTCACCAAGAATGATCGTGGGTATTTCAGAGGAGAGAAAGTAGGGTAGCCAGGCAGCAAAGTCATCAAGAAAGCGCGATACCGGCCCAGGAGGCCTATAAATTGCTGCAATCCTCAGCGAAATGTGAGAAAACAGACGAATACAGTGCATCTCGAAAGAAGAGAGAGATAGAGAGGGAGGGACAGGAAGGACTTGGAAGGTGCTTTGTGGGGATAGAAGGAAGCCAACTCCACCTCCTTTCTGTCTGTTGGGTCTGGGGGGGGAGTGAGTCCAATGGAGACCACCATGGGAGAGGGCAGCAAGAGAAGCGGAGTCAAAATTTTGAAGCCAGGTTTCTGTTATGGCGAGGATGTTCAAGCCATGAGAGATGAAGAGGCTCATGTACAGATGTTAGCTTGTTACAGATGGAGCGGGCGTTCCAAAGGGCGCATGAGATTGGTGGGCTGCTTTTGAGGAAGCAGGGGGGATAGAAATTACACTGAGTGGATTGCGGTGGTTGCCAGAGCGGGAGGGGTATTGGATATGTGGCTTGCAGTTGGAAAATGGCGGACCAGGATTAGGAGAAATGTCACCTGAGACTAGGAGAAGGAGGAGGGCGAGGAAGGCAAGGTGGGAGTGGGATGTGCATGAGCGCACGTGTCTAGTGGCCCTGGTGTTTATGTCAGCATGTGGACGCAGCAAGTGCAGGAGATGATGGGTGCCATAGTAGGGAGAGGGTAGGAGTGAGGGTGATATGTGCATGCTGCAGGGAAGAGATGAGGGGTAGAGTAAAGATAATTTGAGGATAGAAGACACCAATGTGAGAAGGAAGAGAATAAGGAGCATGTTAGTGGATAGAGAGTGCCATGATGTCTGCATCTTGCCCCTGTCTGCGGCACCCCATAGGATGCTTTAAATTTATAGGGGGACTAAGCAGGCATGCTTTTCTCAGCTGGTCATTATTGGGTCTGATTTGAGACACCTGAATATGAGAGAGGAGATGGCCAGGACCAGACCAGCTACAGACACAGGCTAGGGTCGTAAAGCTAATTACCTCTCTTGATCACTCAAGCCAAATGGGGTTGAGAATCAATCACCAGTAATATTGCTATTGCAGTGGGGCTGGTTTAGAGTTAGCATTAAATATAGAAGTTTAAAGATATGGCAGCAGAAGACATTTACCAAAAATGTTAAAGCAATGTCGGCAATGTCAGTTCAGTAGAGATGTACAGATGGATATGCTGGAAGACCCATCCATGAGCCATCTTCAATGTTCTGGCTGAGGGAAGAAGGTTCTCATCCAAGATTTTACAATACATGGCCCCGTCCATTGGCCCCTCAAAGCGGCAAAGTTGGCCTGTACCTTTTATCAGAGAAACAGCCCCAAAGCATCATGTTTCCACCTCCATGCTTGACTGTAGGGATGGTGTTCTTAGGGTCATTGTCAGCATTTTTCTTCCTCCAAACACGGCGAGTCGAGTTAATGCCAAAGAGCTCAGTTTTGGTCTCATCTGACCACAGCACTTTCTCCCAATCCTTCTCTGAATCATTTAGATGTTCGTTGGCAAACCACAGACGGACCTGTACATGTGTCTTCTTGAGGAGCGGGACTTTTCATGTTTGGAGGAAGAAAAATGCTGACAATGACCCTAAGAACACCAAGCCTACAGTCAAGCACGGAGGCGGAAACATGATGCTTTGGGGCTGTGTCTGTGCTAAAGGTACAGGCCGACTTTGCCGCTTTGAGGGGCCAATGGACGGGGCCACGTATTGTAAAATCTTGGATGAGAACCTTCTTCCCTCAGCCAGAACACTGAAGATGGGTCATGGATGGGTCTTCCAGCATGACAATGACCAAAAACATACCGCCAAGGCAAAAAAGGAGTGGTTCAAAAAGAAGCACATTAAGGTCATGGAGTGGCCTAGCCAGTCTCTAGACCTTAATCCTATAAAAAAAATTAGCTGAAACTTCGCGTTGCCAAGAGACAGCCAAGAAACCTTAAGGATTTAGAGAAGATCTGTAAAGAAGAGTGGACCAAAATCCCTCCTGAGATGTGTGCAGACCTGATCACCAACCACAAGAAACGTCTGACCTCTGTGCTTGCCAACAAGGGTTTCTCCACCAACTACTAAGTCATGTTTTGTTTGGGGATCAAATACTTATTTTACTCACTAAACTCCATTTATAACATTTGTATTGTGTGTTTTTTCTGGATTTTTGGTTGATATTCGGTCTCTATCATATAAAATACACCCATGATAACAATGATAGACCCTTGATTTCTTTGTAAGTGGGTAAACTTACACAATATGTAGGGGAGCAAATCATTATTCTCCCCAATGTATATATACGTGATTCGGTGTGAAGCCGTTATCCCGTGGCCATGGTTGCAGCTGCAGTCATGACCCCAGTATCATTATTATTTTTTTTCTAACCAGCAATGATGAGTAAAAGCGATCTGAGTGGATAAAAAGCCGCTGGATTCCTTTTACATGTGGCGGAAAGGGGTCCAGCCCCCCCGCTGTCTTCCGGGGCTTCCCTTCCCATCATGGAGTCCGGGACTGAAGCTGGCGGTTTCACTGACCATAGAGATGATGGAGGACTGAAACATCCCCAATCATCTCTATGGTCTAAGAAACCGGAAACAAGTATTTCATTCCGATGTAAACAAGCCGTTACCAGCCTGTGACAGCGGCTGATCAAACCGATATTTGTAACATTTATAAGTATTTCGTATAAAATGTTATCTCTGTTTTATTATCGTATTGTCAGACCGCGTCTGATTGAAGCTCCGGATGGAACCTCCCACACTGCACCGGGAGGGAGGGGGCGGAGTCAGTGCTCAGACTCATTCAGATCTGAAGAGCCTGAGAGCTATTGAGCTATATAGTAAACAGTCGACATTTTCTTCAGCCAAGCTGCTAAGGATAGCCTAGAAAATACATGAAAAGAATCCGAGTGCTCCACCTACTGGCTGAAAATGAGAATACAATGTAATCAGATCCCCCTGCAAGAAATACAGTATATTATTCAAAAGTGTTTAAGAAAATTTATGCAAACATACGACACATTCACTTCATTCGTTTTGATTAAAATTTTATTCCATCTCTAATATCGTAAAGAGTTTAATTTGTATAGCGCTCTTCTCCTTGGGGACTCAAAGCACTTAGCAGGCGAGGCAGCCATCTTGGCAATTGCGTTGGCCGGGAGTCGAACCCGGGTCAGCTGCTGGGAAGGCAGCTATGCTCACCACTGCACCACCAACGCGAAAGTAGCATGTCTTTGGGGTGTGGGAGGAAACCGGAGTACCCGGAGGAAACCCACGCAAGCACAGGGAGAACATGCAAACTCCATGCAGGTGTGGTGTCCTGGTCAGGATTTGAACCAAGGACCCCAGTGCTGCAAGGCTCACCACTAAGCCTCTGTGCTGCCCATATTTGGCCTTTTGTTCTCTAAGGCCCGCCCCTGCTGAGCAGGGTACATCAGTTGTGTCCAATAGAGCTTAGAGATGGTGCCTTCAGCTCTAGATTGTCACATGGACGGGTTAGGTGACCTCGTCCATCTTATGTCCCTCCTGAGTGTCCTGTCTGTGAAGATGAGGGGAACTCTTCTGTAGTGTTTGTCTGTGCAATGTAAAAAAAATTTGATCTCTATTCTCTAAGGCCCGCCCCCGCTGAGCAGGATAAACCAGTGATGTCTATTGGGGGTTATGCTGACCATACATGGATCAAAATTTAGCCGGTTCAGCAGGGACTATGTGTGGCCACCGCGGTTAAATATAAGACTTTGGCCGCCCTGTTGGCATATTTTCATTCGCTCAGTACTGCAGGTAATAGGCTGCAGCGCTAATCTGTGTATTCTGAAGGCAGGGGAGTCTCCTAATGTCAGAATACAATGACCCAGCGAGGAAGATCCCCCTCCACCTGAAATGTGTGTGTGTGTGTTGGTGTCTCCGCACTGACTAGCGATCCTCCATTCTGCTGCTGCAGATCTGCTGACCCGAGGAGTTCCCGGCAATGCACCAGCGGTAGGACGGTTTCCGGGTTCTTACTCCAACCTTTTCCCTATTCTAAAACCAGGAGTCTATAGGCTACATTCACACCTCCTGTAGCTCCATACCTCCCGTGCCTCCATACAATGGTTGGTGTCAGTAGGGCAGAGGACACTGTGCAACTCAAATTAATTATAAAGGAGTTGTGCTACCTAAAAATGACAATTCTAAACAACTCACTATGGGGGGGTGAAGGGGCGGCTATTTTAATTAGGCTAATTAGGCGGTCGCCTAAGGTCTCGCACTCCCAGGGGCCTCACGGCTGCCTAATTTGCCTAGTTAAAGAGCCGCCTCTGCTCGTACCTGGCTGCCAGCAAAGCCCACTCTTTAACCACTTAAGGACCGAGCCTCTTTCTGAGATTTGTTGTTTATAAGTTAAAAACTGTTTTTTTTGTTAGAAAATGACTTAGAACCCCCAAACATTATACATTTTTTTTCTAACACCCTAGAGAATAAAATGGTGGTCGTTGCAATACTTTCTGTCCCACCGTATTTGCGCAGCGGTCTTACAAGCGCATTTTTTTTTTTAAAAATACACTTTTTTTGAATTAAAAAAATAAGACAACAGTAAAGTTAGCCCAATTTTTTTTATATTGTAAAAGATAATGTTACGCTGAGTAAATTGATACCCAACATGTCACGCTTCAATATTGCGCCCGCCCGTGGAATGGCGACAAACTTTTACCCTTAAAAATCTCCAAAGGCAACGTTTAGAAAATTCTACAGGTTGCATTCTTTGAGTTACAGAGGAGATCTAGAATTATTGCTCTCGCTCTACCGATCGCAGCGTTACCTCACATGTGTGTATCGGCGGCAGGAGAGGGCCCCCCCCCTCTCCCGCCACCGATATAAGTCATGTTTTGGTGAATCCGCCGCAGAGACCACTTTTATCTTAAATATTTTGAATTAAAAAATAAGACAACAGTAAAGTTAGCCCAATTTTTTTTATACTGTGAAAGATAATGTTACGCCGAGTAAATTCATACCCAACTTGTCACGCTTCAAAATTGTGCCCGCTTGTGGAATGGCGACAAACTTTTACCCTTAAAAATCTCCATAGGCGACATTTAAAAAATTCTACAGGTGGCATGTTTTGAGTTACAGAGGTGGTATAGGTCTAGAATTATTGCTCTCGCTCTACCGATCGCAGCAATACCTCAGATGTGTGTATCGGCGGCGGGAGAGGGCCCCCCCCTCTCCCGCCGCCGATAAAAGTGATCTTGCGGTGAATCCGCAGCAGAGACCACTTTTATCTGAATCCGGGCCGCTGACTGAGGAAGAGGATACCGGGGTTATGGTAACTAGCTGCTGCCATAACAACGATATTCCCCTTCAAAGTACCGACCTATAACGACGGTGGGCGGTCCGGAAGTGGTTAACTAGGCAAAGTAGGCAGCCGCCAAGGCCCCTGTAAGCACGAGGCCTTAGGCGACCATCTAATTAAAAGAGCCGCCTCTGCCGTTCACCCCCCACAGTGAGTTGTTTAGAACTGTCATTTTTAGGTAGCGTGACTCCTTTATGATTATTTTGAGATGCACGGTGTCCTTTGCCCTACTGACACAAACCACTGCTCTACTTACACCGTCTTGCTTCATCTGGGGTGAAGGACTTGATGGTAGATTGCTGTTATTTCAATGGTGGGGTGTTGCCATCCGTCTTTCGTTGGGTGATAGGATGGGCAATAGCGCTGGCTCACCTGAGCCTGCTGTTTTTCCTGAGCTCTTGATAGTGAGGGGATGTCATCTCTTGTTGATGGTCTTGCTTTTCTGACCATGTCCACTGTTCTGCTGACATCGTCGTCTTCCATACTGGCACCGTCCATTGCTCTAAGCATAGCATCCAGTGCTCTACTGACACTGTCCGCTGTCCACACACTGTCCGCTGGTGTAGTGATGCCATCCACTGCTTTCCTGACAATGACCACTGATTTGCTGACACTGACCACTTGACCTACTTGTTGATAGTCTTGCTTTCCTGACCATGTCCAGTGCTCTGCTGACACGGTCATCTGTCTTAATGGCACTGTCCATTGCCCAAATCATAAGTTCCAGTGCTCCACTGACCATGTCCCCTGCTCTACAGACAGTGTCCTCTGTCCACTCGCCGTCCGCTTCTGTACTGATACCATCCTCTGCTTTACTGACACTGACCATTGATCTGAGGACATCAACCTCTGCCATACTGACACCATCTACTGCTCTACGGACACCGTCCTCTGCTCCATTGACATCATCTACTGTTCTATTGGCATCGTCCACTGCCCCGGTGACACCGTCCAGTGCCCCCGTGACACCGTCCAGTGCTCCAGTGACACCGTCCAGTGCC
>JBBGZY010002423.1:150000-331251 GCA_037952925.1 Lithobates clamitans
GAAAGAAATCCCCGATTAGTTGTCACCCAAAACACTTTTCTCTATCGAAAGATCGATCGTCAACCATCCGTTTCCCGTGACAACCAAAATCTGGATTTCCTGTCGCTTCCTGTCCCCGACGACCAATGGGGGGGGGGGGTCACCCGACACAATTCACCCCCTCCCCCCCAGACTCTTTATTGACACTTTGTTATTTACAAATTAAGATTTTTTTTTTTGCTAGAAAATTAATGAGAACCCCCAAATATTATATATATATATTTATTAGTCAGAGACCCCTAGAGAATAAAATGGCGGTCGTTGCGATACTTTCTGTCACACCGTATTTGCGCAGCGGAACGTCACTTCCGCCCGTAGCTCTTAAAGAGACGTTTGTTTATTTACTTTTTTTTTTTTTTTTCAAATGACATAAACATATATATACATTTTTTTTTTTACTGTATTTTAGTGTAAATATGAGATCTTTTTGACCCCCCCGGATCTCATCTATAAGAGGACCTGTCATGATTTTTTTTTTTTTCTATTACAAGAGATATTTTACATTCCTTGTGATAGGAATAAAAGTGACACAATTTTTTTTTTTTTAAAAAAACAGTGTAAAAATTAAAAATGAAAGGTAAAATAAAATAAGAAAAAAAAAAAAGTAAATAAACAAACGTCCCTTTAAGAGCTATGGGCGGAAGTGACGTTCCGCTGCGTAAATACGCGCAGAAGCGAACGAACGCCTTTACGTTGAGCAGCGCCCGCATCTCAGAAAAACGGCGTTCAAACCACACACGTGTGAGGTATCGCCGCGATCGGTAGAGCGAGAGCAATAATTCTAGCCCTGGACCTCCCCTGTAACTCTAAACATGCGACCTGTAGAAATTTTTTTTTTTGTAAACCTCGCCTTGAGGCTGACGATTTTTAAGGGTAAACGTTTGTCGCCATCCCGCGAGCGGGGGCGCAACTTTGAAGGGTGACGTGTTGGGTATCGATTTACTCGGCGTAAAAATGATCTTTCGCAGAAAAAAAAAGATTGGGCTAACTTTACCGTTGTCTTATTTTTTTTTTTATTAAAAAAAAAGTGAATTTGTTTAAAAAAAAAAAAGTGCGCTTGTAAGACCGACGCGCAAATATGTTGTGACAGAAAGTATTGCAATGGCTGTAATTTTATTCTCTAGGGTGTTTAAATAAATAAATATATATATATTTATATTATATTATTATTATATTTATATATTATTATATTTATATTTATATGTATATATACATATACACATACACACATATATATATATATAAATTTTCTTTTTAAACACCATTGGTCAACCATGTTCTCTATCCCGTCGCTCGGGCATAGTGAATTAGCCGTTGCTGTTTTAATTCCATCCTCCCTTCACCTTTACCCCTATGTCCCAATCAATAATCAATGCTCAACAATATATGTTCTGTTTTATAGATTGTATTTACCAAGATTATAAAAAAAAATAAAAAAAAACCTTCCCTGAAGAAGGAGCTCTTTTGACTCCGAAACGTGTTGGTGTCCAGTTTTCTGTAACATCACTGAGCGTTACGAACTATTTATATACTATGTTTTTTTTTTAATACACAATTTTGATACTAATAAAAATACGTTTCATACAATATTGATTGTTTGCACCTTCCTCGAGCCTTTGAAGTCCCATATGTGTGCGGAGTTTTTCTTTTCTCCCATGGACTTGGTACTATGGTCTAGATATTATGGACTGGGTACTATGGACTGGGTACTATGGACTGGGTGCTATGGACTAGGCACTATGGATCGTGGACTGGGTACTATGGCCTAGGTACTATAGACTGGGTACTATGGTCTACGTACTATGGATTGGGTACTATAGTTTAGGGACTATGGACTGGGTACTATGGATTGTGGACTAGGTACTATGGTCTAGGGACTATGGATTGTGGACTGGGTACTATGGGATAGTTACTATGGACTGGGTGTTATGTAGGGTGCCCACGTGTCCCGGATTGCCCGGGATTGTCCCTTAATGCATATTTGTGTCCAGGGTCCCGGGCACCTTCATCCTGGGACAATACAGTGTCCCGGAATGGAAAAAAAACATACCGCCAGTCCGCCACCCTGATAAACATTGCATCGCTCAGCCGAACTAGCTGGTTGCTAGGGCTGCCCCGCATCGCGTCTAGCAACCAGTGACGTCTGCTGAGCGAGGCTTACCCAGTGCTGCCCTGGGCTGAGCAGCGCGCCTCCGTGTTCACCACGCTCCTCTGTCCACCTCAGCTCCGCCCCCTAATTCCGGCTCCCTCAGTCCCTCTCTCTGCATGCAGAGCAAAGCAGCCCTGATCCCCTCCCCCTGTCAATGCAGCGCTCTTGCAGGAGTCCAGCAGAAGGAGCAGCCAGTGTACAGGGAGCAAGTGCAACCCACAGCTTACAGAACAGGAGAGAGGTATGTACAGTCCATTACTGTCCCCCTGTCCATCCCACTGTCCCTCTGTCCACCCCCACTGTCCCTCTGTCCATCCCACTGTCCCTCTGTCCATCCCACTGTCCCCCTGTCCTTCCCTCTGTCCCCCTGTCCTTCCCTCTGTCCCCCTGTCCTTCCCTCTGTCCCCCTGTCCTTCCCTCTGTCCCCCTGTCCATCCCACGGTCCCCCTGTCCATCCCACTGCCCCCCTGTCCATCTCACAGTCCCCCTGTCCATCCCACTGTCCCCCTGTCCATCCCACTGTCCCCCTGTCCTTCCCTCTGTCCCCCTGTCCATCCCACTGCCCCCCTGTCCATCTCACAGTCCCCCTGTCCATCCCACTGTCCCCCTATCCATCCCTCTGTCCATCCCACTGTCCCCCTGTCCAACCCACTGTCCCCCTGTCCAACCCACTGTCCCCCTGTCCATCCCACTGTCCCCCTGTCCATCCCACGGTCCCCCTGTCCATCCCACGGTCCCCTGTCCATCTCACTGTCCCCCTGTCCGTCCCACTGTCCCTCTGTCTATCCCTCTGTCTATGCCGCTTTCCCACGGTCCCCCTGTCCATCCCACGGTCCCCCTGTCCATCCCATGGTCCCCCTGTCCATCCCACGGTCCCCCTGTCCATCTCACGGTCCCCCTGTCCATCCCACGGTCCCCCTGTCCATCCCACGGTCCCCCTGTCCATCCCACGGTCCCCCTGTCCATCCCACTGTCCCCCTGTCCATGCCACTGTCCCTCTGTCCATCCCACTGTCCCCCTGTCCATGCCACTGTCCCTCTGTCCATCCCACTGTCCCCCTGTCCATGCCACTGTCCCTCTGTCCATCCCACTGTCCATCCCTCTGTCCATCCCACGGTCCTCCTGTCCATCCCACGGTCCCCCTGTCCATCCTACTGTCCCACTGTCCATCCCACTGTCCCTCTGTCCATCCCTCTGTCCATCCCACTGTTCCCCTGTCCATCCCACTGTCCCTCTGTCCATCCCACTGTCCCCCTGTCCATCCCACGGTCCCCCTGTCCATCCCACGGTCCCCCTGTCCATCCCACGGTCCCCCTGTCCATCCCACTGCCCCCCTGTCCATCTCACAGTCCCTCTGTCCATCCCACGGTCCCCCTGTCCATCCCACTGTCCCCCTGTCCTTCCCTCTGTCCCCCTGTCCATCCCACGGTCCCCCTGTCCATCCCACGGTCCCCCTGTCCATCCCACTGCCCCCCTGTCCATCCCACTGTCCCCATGTCCATCCCACTGTCCCCTTGCCCATCCCACTGTCCCCCTGTCCATCCCACTGTCCCCCTGTCCTTCCCTTCGTCCCCCTGTCCATCCAACGGTCCCCCTGTCCATCCCACGGTCCCCCTGTCCATCCCACGGTTCCCCTGTCCATCCCACGGTTCCCCTGTCCATCTCACAGTCCCCCTGTCCATCTCACAGTCCCCCTGTCCATCCCACTGTCCCCCTGTCCATCCCACTGTCCCCCTGTCCATCCCACTGTCCCCCTGTCCATCCCACTGTCCCCCTGTCCTTCCCTCTGTCCCCCTGTCCATCCCACGGTCCCCCTGTCCATCCCACTGCCCCCCTGTCCATCCCACTGCCCCCCTGTCCATCTCACAGTCCCCCTGTCCATCCCACTGTCCCCCTATCCATCCCACTGTCCATCCCACTATCCCTCTGTCCATCCCACTGTCCCCCTGTCCATCCCACTGTCCCCCTGTCCAACCCACTGTCCCCCTGTCCATCCCACGGTCCCCCTGTCCATCCCACGGTCCCCCTGTCCATCCCACGGTCCCCCTGTCCATCCCACGGTCCCCCTGTCCATCTCACTGTCCCCCTGTCCGTCCCACTGTCCCTCTGTCTATCCCTCTGTCTATGCCGCTTTCCCACGGTCCCCCTGTCAATCCCACGGTCCCCCTGTCCATCCCACGGTCCCCCTGTCCATCCCACGGTCCCCCTGTCCATCTCATGGTCCCCCTGTCCATCTCACGGTCCCCCTGTCCATCTCACGGTCCCCCTGTCCATCCCACGGTCCCCCTGTCCATCCCACGGTCCCCCTGTCCATCCCACGGTCCCCCTGTCCATCCCACTGTCCCCCTGTCCATGCCACTGTCCATCCCTCTGTCCATCCCACGGTCCTCCTGTCCATCCCACGGTCCCCCTGTCCATCCTACTGTCCCACTGTCCATCCCACTGTCCCTCTGTCCATCCCTCTGTCCATCCCACTGTTCCCCTGTCCATCCCACTGTCCCTCTGTCCATCCCACTGTCCCTCTGTCCATCCCACTGTCCCTCTGTCCATCCCACGGTCCCCCTGTCCATCCCACGGTCCCCCTGTCCATCCCACGGTCCCCCTACCCATCCCACTGTCCCCCGTCCCCCTGCCCATCCCACTGTCCCCCTGTCCATCCCACGGTCCCCCTGTCCATCCCACTGTCCCCCTGTCCATCCCACTGTCCCCCTGTCCATCCCACGGTCCACCTGTCCATCCGACGGTCCCCCTGTCCAACCCAACTTCTCTCCTCCTGAGCCTCCTCCCGCCCATGAGGGCTGCGACCCGAGCCGCCAGCCAGACTTCCAGGTTTGTACACTACTCACTCACTAATACTATTCTATGAGAACATGCATGCTTGCTATGAATCATGTGTTGCTTTTAACAATGTTCCTTCTAGAATCTGATACTGTATGTTCGTAACAATAAAATTGCCTTTTTTTTTTCTTTTTTCTTTTTTTTTCACATATGTATTTCTGTGTGGCGGAAAGTCTGGCTATCTTATTCCAAATCCAAATTATTCCATCTTATTCCAGGGTGACCACCTTGGTATTAGACCCCTTTCACACTGTGCCGCCCCGGGCGTTACCGGTAAAGTGGCGCTATTTTTTAACCCCCCACTTGCGGCTGAAAAGGGGTTAAATCCGCCTGCAAAATGCTGCCGCAGGGGCATTTTGCCGGCGGTATAGCAGCGCTGCCCCGTTGATTTTTTGGGGGGGGGCGCGGGGGGGGGGGGGTCCCTGAATGGCAGTTTGGAAATGTGGTCACCCTAGTGGTATGTAGGGGTGCAATGGATCGTCATCGATCCGTGATCCGTACGGGTCAACCTCGATCCGCGGAGGCCTGGGTGGACTGGGTACTATGGCCTAGGGACTATGGACTGGGTACTATGGGCTAGTTACTATAGACTGGGTACTATGGGCTAGGTACTATGGACTATGGACTGGGTACTATGGGCTAGGTACTATGGACTGGGTACTTTGGCCTACGTACTATGGACTATGGACTGGGTACTATGGGCTAGGTACTGTGGTCTGGGTGCTATGTAGGGGTGCAACGGATCGTCATCGATCCGTGATCCGTACGGGTCAACGCTCTGTGGCCTCGGCCATAGGAAAGGCCGCGGCTTCGGCCTAGCTCCGGAGCGGTGGCCATCTTGGTACACCCGGCAGCCGTTTACCACGTGATCGCTTCGTCAAATGACGGAGCGATCACTTGTAAACAAACCGGCGTCATGTCAGGACGCCGGTTCCTCTCTCCCCTCTGTGTACTGATCTGTACAGTGGAGGGGAGAGATCGGATGGCAGCAGTGCCAATACTCTGCAATACTCTGCCATACCCTGCCAATACCCTGCCATACCCTGCCAATACTCTGCAATACCCTGCCAATTCCCTGCCATACCCTGCCAATACCCTGCCAATACCCTGCCATACCCTGCCAATACTCTGCCATACCCTGCCAATACTCTGCAATACCCTGCCAATACTCTGCCATACTCTGCAATACCCTGCCAATACCCTGCTATACCCTGCTATACCCTGCTAATATATTATTACAGTGGGGGAGATTGTGAATATTACAGTGGGGGAGATTTTTTTTTGTTGATCCGAAAATGATCCAAACCGTGACTCCTGATCTGAGGAACGATCCGAACCATGGGTTTTTTGATCCGTTGCACCCCTAATGCTATGGTCTAGGTACTATGGACTGGGTGCAATGATCTAGGGACTATGGACTGGTTACTTTGGTCTACCTACTATGGACTATGGACTGGGTACTATGGTCTAGGTACTATGGATTGTGTACTATAGTTTAGGGACTATGGACTGGGTACTGTGGACTGGGTACTATGGATTGGGACTAGGTACTATGGTCTAGGGACTATGGACTGGGTACTATGGTCTAGCGACTATGGACTGGGTACTTTGGTCTACCTACTATGGACTATGGACTGGGTACTATGGTCTAGGTACTATGGATTGGGTACTGTGGACTGGGTACTATGGATTATGGACTAGGTACTATGGTCTAGGTACTATGGACTGGGTACTATGGTCTAGGTACTATGGATTGGGTACTTTGGACTGGGTACTATGGATTATGGACTAGGTACTATGGTCTAGGTACTATGGACTGGGTGCTATGGTCTAGGTACTATGGACTGGGTGCTATGGTCTAGGGACTATGGACTCGGTACTGTGGTTTGGGTACTATGGTCTAGGTACTATGGACTGGGTGCTATGGTCTAGGTACTATGGACTGGGTGCTATTGGTCTAGGGACTATGGACTTGGTACTGTGGTTTGAGTACTATGGTCTAGGTACTATGGACTGGGTGCTGTGGTCTAGGTACTATGGACTGGGTGTCCGATCCACGGAGGACTGGGTGGACTGAGTACTATGGCCTAGGGACTATGGACTGGGTACTATGGGCTAGTTACTATAGACTGGGTACTATGGGCTAGGTACTATGGACTATGGACTGGGTACTATGGGCTAGGTACTATGGACTGGGTACTTTGGCCTACGTACTATGGACTATGGACTGGGTACTATGGGCTAGGTACTGTGGTCTGGGTGCTATGTAGGGGTGCAACGGATCGTCATCGATCCCTGATCCGTACGGGTCAACGCTCTGTGGCCTCGGCCATAGGAAAGGCCGCGGCTTCGGCCTAGCTCCGGAGCGGTGGCCATCTTGGTACACCCGGCAGCCGTTTACCACGTGATCGCTTCGTCAAATGACGGAGCGATCACTTGTAAACAAACCGGCGTCATGTCAGGACGCCGGTTCCTCTCTCCCCTCTGTGTACTGATCTGTACAGTGGAGGGGAGAGATCGGATGGCAGCAGTGCCAATACTCTGCAATACTCTGCCATACCCTGCCAATACCCTGCCATACCCTGCCAATACTCTGCAATACCCTGCCAATTCCCTGCCATACCCTGCCAATACTCTGCAATACCCTGCCAATACCCTGCCATACCCTGCCAATACTCTGCCATACCCTGCCAATACTCTGCAATACCCTGCCACTACTCTGCCATACTCTGCAATACCCTGCCAATACCCTGCTATACCCTGCTATACCCTGCTAATATATTATTACAGTGGGGGAGATTGTGAATATTACAGTGGGGGAGATTTTTTTTTGTTGATCCGAAAATGATCCAAACCGTGACTCCTGATCTGAGGAACGATCCGAACCATGGGTTTTTTGATCCGTTGCACCCCTAATGCTATGGTCTAGGTACTATGGGCTGGGTGCAATGATCTAGGGACTATGGACTGGTTACTTTGGTCTACCTACTATGGACTATGGACTGGGTACTATGGTCTAGGTACTATGGATTGTGTACTATAGTTTAGGGACTATGGACTGGGTACTGTGGACTGGGTACTATGGATTGGGACTAGGTACTATGGTCTAGGGACTATGGACTGGGTACTATGGTCTAGCGACTATGGACTGGGTACTTTGGTCTACCTACTATGGACTATGGACTGGGTACTATGGTCTAGGTACTATGGATTGGGTACTGTGGACTGGGTACTATGGATTATGGACTAGGTACTATGGTCTAGGTACTATGGACTGGGTACTATGGTCTAGGTACTATGGATTGGGTACTTTGGACTGGGTACTATGGATTATGGACTAGGTACTATGGTCTAGGTACTATGGACTGGGTGCTATGGTCTAGGTACTATGGACTGGGTGCTATGGTCTAGGGACTATGGACTCGGTACTGTGGTTTGGGTACTATGGTCTAGGTACTATGGACTGGGTGCTATGGTCTAGGTACTATGGACTGGGTGCTATTGGTCTAGGGACTATGGACTTGGTACTGTGGTTTGAGTACTATGGTCTAGGTACTATGGACTGGGTGCTGTGGTCTAGGTACTATGGACTGGGTGTCCGATCCACGGAGGACTGGGTGGACTGAGTACTATGGCCTAGGGACTATGGACTGGGTACTATGGGCTAGGTACTATGGACTGGGTACTATGGGCTAGGTACTATGGACTGGGTACTTTGGTCTACGTACTATGGACTATGGACTGGGTACTATGGGCTAGTTACTGTGGTCTGGGTGCTATGTAGGGGTGCAACGGATCGTCATCGATCCGTGATCCGTACAGGTCAACGCTCTGTGGCCTCGGCCATAGGAAAGGCCGCGGCTTTGGCCTAGCTCCGGAGTGGCGGCCATCTTGGTACACCCGGCAGCTGTTTACCACGTGATCGCTTCGTTAAATGACGGAGCGATCACTTGTAAACAAACCGGCGTCATGTCAGGACGCCGGTTCCTATCTCCCCTCTGTGTACTGATCTGTACAGTGGAGGGGAGAGATCGGATGGCAGCAGTGCCAATACTCTGTCATTCCCTGCCAATACTCTGCCAATACTCTGCCAATACTCTGCCATACCCTGCCAATACTCTGCCATACCCTGCCAATACTCTGCCATACCCTGCCAATACCCTGCCAATACTCTGCCAATACCCTGCCAATACTCTGCCAATACTCTGCCATACCCTGCCAATACCCTGCCAATACCCTGCCAATACTCTGCCATACCCTGCCAATACTCTGCCATACCCTGCCATACCCTGCCAATACTCTGCAATACCCTGTCAATACTCTGCCATACCCTGCCAATACTCTGCCATACCCTGCCAATACTCTGCCATACCATGCCAATACTCTGCCATACCCTGCCATACCCTGCCAATACTCTGCAATACCCTGCCAATACTCTGCCATACCCTGTCAATACCCTGCCATACCCTGCCAATACTCTGCAATACCCTGCCAATACTCTGCCATACTCTGCCATACCCTGCCAATACCCTGCCAATACTCTGCCATACTCTGCAATACTCTGCAATACCCGCCAATACCCTGCAATACCCTGCAATACCCTGCTAATATATTATTACAGTGGGGGAGATTGTGAATATTACAGTGGGGGAGATTTTTTTTTGTTGATCCGAAAATGATCCGAACCGTGACTCCTGATCCAAAGAACGATCTGAACCATGGGTTTTTTGATCCGTTGCACCCTTAATGCTATGGTCTAGGTACTATGGACTGGGTGCAATGGTCTAGGGACTATGGACTGGTTACTTTGGTCTACCTACTATGGACTATGGACTGGGTACTATGGTCTAGGTACTATGGATTGGGTACTATAGTTTAGGGACTGGGTACTGTGGACTGGGTACTATGGATTGTGGACTAGGTACTATGGTCTAGGGACTAAGGACTGGGTACTATGGTCTAGGTACTATGGATTGGGTACTATAGTTTAGGGACTATGGACTGGGTACTGTGGACTGGGTACTGTGGACTGGGTACTATTGATTATGGACTGGGTACTATTGATTATGGACTAGGTACTATGGACTAGGTACTATGGTCTAGGTACTATGGACTGGGTACTATGGTCTAGGTACTATGGACTGGGTGCTATGGTCTAGGTACTATGGACTGGATGCTATGGTCTAGGTACTATGGACTGGGTGCTATTGGTCTAGGGACTATGGACTCGGTACTGTGGTTTGGGTACTATGATCTAGGTACTATGGACTGGGTACTATGGTCTAGGGACAATGGACTGGGTGCTATGGTCTAGGTACTATGGACTGGGTACTATAGTCTAGGGACTATGGACTTGGTACTGTGGTTTGGGTACTATGGTCTAGGTACTATAAACTGGGTGCTGTGGTCTAGGTACTATGGACTGGGTGCTATGGTCTAGGGACTATGGACTCGGTACTGTGGTTTGGGTACTATGGTCTAGGTACTATGGACTGGGTGCTATGGTCTAGGTACTATGGAATGGGTGCTATGGTCTAGGTACTATGGAATGGGTGCTATGGTCTAGGGACTATGGACTCGGTACTGTGGTTTGGGTACTATGGTCTAGGTACTATGGACTGGGTACTATGGTCTAGGTACTATGGACTGGGTGCTATGGTCTAGGTACTATGGACTTGGTGCTATGGTCTAGGTACTATGGACTCGGTATTGTGGTTTGGGTACTATGGTCTAGGTATTATGGACTGCGTGCTATGGTCTAGGTACTATGGACTGGGTGCTATGGTCTAGGGACTATGGACTCGGTACTGTGTTTTGGGTACTATGGTCTAGGGACTATGGACTGGGTACTATGGGCTAGGTACTATGGACTCGGGATTGTGGTTTGCTTACTATGGTCTAGGTACTATGGACTGGGTGCTATGGTCTAGGTACTATGGACTGGGTACAGTGGTCTGGGTACTATGGACTGGGTACTATGGTCTAGAGCAAGGATATGCAATTAGAAGACCTCCAGCTGTTGCAGAACTACAAGTCCCATGAGGCATAGCAAGACTCTGACAGCCACAAGCATGACACCCAGAGGCAGAGGCATGATGGGAGTTGTAGTTTTGCAACAGCTGGAGATCCGCTAATTGCATATCCCTGGTCTAGGGACCATGGACTGGGTACAGTGGTCTAGGGATTATGGTCTAGGTAGTATGGACTTTGGACTTGGTACTATGGTCTAGGTACTATAAACTGTGGACTGAGTTCTATGGTCTAGGGACTATGGGCTGGGTACTATGGTCAAGGTACTATGGACTATGGACTTGTTACTGTGGACTGGGTACTATGAACTATGCACTGGGTACTATGGTCTAGGTACTATGGACTTGGTATTATGGTCTAGGTACTATGGACTGTAGACTGGGTACTTTAGTCTAAGTACTATGGACTGGGTACTATGGTCTAGGACAGTGATGGCGAACCTTGGCACCCCAGATGTTTTGGAACTACATTTTACATGGTGCTCAAGTACACTGCAGAGTGAGTGAGCATCATGGGAAATGTAGTTCCAAAACATCTTGGGTGCCAAGGTTCACCATCACTGGTCTAGGGGCTATGGACTGGGTACTATGGGCTAGGTACTATGGATTGTGGACTGGGTACTATGACCTATGGACTTTATGGACTGGTTGCTATGGTCTGGGTACTTTGGTTTAGGTATTATGGACTATGGACTGGGTGCTATGGTCTAGGGACTATGGACTGGGTGCTATGATCTAGGTACTATGGAAAGGGTACTTTGGTTTATGTATTATGAACTGGGTGGTATGGTCTAGGGACTATGGACTGGGTACTATGGACTGGGTACTATAGTTTAGGGACTATGGATTGGGTACTATGGTCTAGGTACTATGGACTGGGATCTTTGGTCTACATACTATTGACTATAGACTATGGACAGGGTGCATGATCTAGGGACTATGGACTGGGTACTATGGTCTAGGGACTATGGACTGGGTACTATGGTCTAGGGACTATGGACTCAGTACTGTGGTTTGGGTACTATGGTACTAGGTACTATGTTCTGGGTGCTATGATCTAGGTACTATGGACTGAGTACTATGGTCTAGGTACTATATGGATTATGGACTGGGTACTATGGTTTAGGGACTATGGACTGGGTGCTATGGTCTAGGTACTATGGTCTGGATCCAGTGGTCTGGGTACTATGGACTGGGTGCTATGGTCTAGGTACTATGGACTGGGTGCTATGGTCTAGGGACTATGGACGCGGTATTGTGGTTTGGGTACTATGGTCTAGGTACTATGGACTGGGTGCTATGGACTGGGTACAGTGGTCTGGGTACTATGGTCTAGGTACTATGGTCTAGAGCAGGCATATGCAATTAGCAAACCTCCAGCTGTTGCAGAACTACAAGTCCCATGAGGCATAGCAAGACTCTGACAGCCACAAGCATGACACCCAGAGGCAGAGGCATGATGGGAGTTGTAGTTTTGCAATAGTTTTTGCATATCCTTGGTCTAGGGACCATGGACTGGGTACAGTGGTCTAGGGACTATGGTCTAGGTAGTATGGACTTTGGACTTGGTACTATGGTCTAGGTACTATAAACTGTGGACTAAGTTCTATGATGTAGGGACTGTGGGCTGGGTACTATGGTCTAGGGACTATGGACTCAGTACTGTGGTTTGGGTACTATGGTACTAGGTACTATGTTCTGGGTGCTATGATCTAGGTACTATGGACTGAGTACTATGGTCTAGGTACTATATGGATTATGGACTGGGTACTATGGTTTAGGGACTATGGACTGGGTGCTATGGTCTAGGTACTATGGTCTGGATCCAGTGGTCTGGGTACTATGGACTGGGTGCTATGGTCTAGGTACTATGGACTGGGTGCTATGGTCTAGGGACTATGGACGCGGTATTGTGGTTTGGGTACTATGGTCTAGGTACTATGGACTGGGTGCTATGGACTGGGTACAGTGGTCTGGGTACTATGGTCTAGGTACTATGGTGTAGAGCAGGCATATGCAATTAGCAAACCTCCAGCTGTTGCAGAACTACAAGTCCCATGAGGCATAGCAAGACTCTGACAGCCACAAGCATGACACCCAGAGGCAGAGGCATGATGGGAGTTGTAGTTTTGCAATAGTTTTTGCATATCCTTGGTCTAGGGACCATGGACTGGGTACAGTGGTCTAGGGACTATGGTCTAGGTAGTATGGACTTTGGACTTGGTACTATGGTCTAGGTACTATAAACTGTGGACTAAGTTCTATGATGTAGGGACTGTGGGCTGGGTACTATGGTCAAGGTTAGAGGTCAACCGATATATCGATATTTGGCGTTTTTTACTTAATCGGCAGATTGTGCTGATAAAAAAGGCATAAAAAAGGCGTGACTTGCAAATGACTTCTGTAATAGAAGTTAATGGAAGTTTCCTGAGGTTATCTATGGAGAGGATTCTCTCCTCCTCTGGGCAGCCTGCCAAGTCTGATAAGAAAATACATTTGTATCTTTCAGGTTCTTTTTATCAATAGGCTGAACTCCGTGGAGAAGTTCTCAGTTTAACCATTTAAAGACTAAATCTTTTCTGACACTTGTTGCTTACAAGTAAAAATCCTGTATTTTCTGCTAGAAAATCACTTAGAACCCCCAAACATTATATATATATATATTTTTAGCAGAGACCCTAGGGAATAAAATGGTGATTGTTGCAATATTTTATGTCACACGGTATTTGCGCAGCGGTCTTTCAAACGCAATTTAAAAAAAAAAAAAATACACTAATGAATTAAAAAAAAACTTAGGCCTCTTTCACACGAGGGATCCGTATGTCCGTTTTTCATCCTTCCGTTTTCGGATGAAAAACGGACATACATGTATCCCTATGGAGCGTCGGATGTCAGCGGTGACATGTCCGCTGACATCCGACCCGCTCCGATCCGAAAAGTGTAACGGAGGAAAAACCTACTTTTTCCTCCGTTTTCGGATCGGATCGGATGACGACGGACACTACGGTCCGTCATCATCCGATCCCCCCATAGGGGAGAGCGGCGCTCTGACAGGTCCGTCGCTGCACAGCGTGCAGCGATGCACCTGTCATCTTCCTGCTCAGCGGGGATCGGCGGAGCTATCCCCGCTGAGCAAGCGGATGTTCACGGGGCGGATCATCACTGATCTGCCCCGTGTGAAAGAGGCCTTAAGCAGTAAAGTTAGCCCATTTTTTTTCGTCCAAAAGTTTTGATTACCTGTTTTTGTGTATTTATTATTTAAGATAGTTTTTTTTTTTTTTTCTAAATTATACATACAAGTGAACTGATTGAAGGTTTGTTTTGTTTAATGTTTAAATGAAAAAAAAAAATTTCTGCATTACTTAAGGTTGCTTTCACACTGGAGCGGGCATGCGTTGATGGTAAAACGCTGCTAGTTTTAGCGGCGCTTTACTGTCATTTTAGAGGCGCTATTCGGCTGCTAGCGGGGCGCTTATAACCCAACTAGCGGCCGAGGAAGGGGTTAAATGCGCCCCTGAAGCGCCGCTGCCAAAACGCTTTGCAGGCGCTTCGGCAGCGGTGCGCATTCATTTCAATGGGCAGGAGTGGTGGAGGAGCGGTATACACCGCTCCAAAGATGCCGCTTGCAGGACTTTTTTTTTACATCCTGCCAGCGCATCGCCTCAGTGTGAAAGCACTCAGGATATCACACTGAGACTGCAGGGGAGCCGCTTTACAGGCACTTTACAGGCGCTATTTTTAGCCCAAAAGCGTCTGAAAATCGCCCCAGTGTGAAAGGGGTCTAACTGTTTTTATGAGATGAAGGGAAAAAAGAAAGGAAAAAAAAAAAGGAAAAAAAAAAATCAGCCAAATATATCGGCCCAAAAAAAATCGGCATCACGTATCGGCCATCGGCCACTGCGATTTCTAAATATCGGCATCGGCCAGAGAAAAACCCATATCGGTCGACCTCTAGTCAAGGTACTATGGACTTGTTACTGTGGACTGGGTACTATGAACTATGCACTGGGTACTATGGTCTAGGTACTATGGACTTGGTATTATGGTCTAGGTACTGTGGACTGTAGACTGGGTACTTTAGTCTAGGTACTATGGACTGGGTACTATGGTCTAGGGCAGTGATGGCGAACCTTGGCACCCCAGATGTTTTGGAACTACATTTTACATGGTGCTCAAGTACACTGCAGAGTGAATGAGCATCATGGGAAATGTAGTTCCAAAACATCTGGGGTGCCAAGGTTCACCATTACTGGTCTAGGGGCTATGGACTGGGTACTATGGTCTAGGGGCTATGGACTGGGTACTATGGTCTAGGTACTATGGATTGTGGACTGGGTACTATGACCTATGGACTTTATGGACTGGTTGCTATGGTCTGGGTACTTTGGTTTAGGTATTATGGACTATGGGCTGGGTGCTATGGTCTAGGGACTATGGACTGGGTACTATGGACTGGGTACTATGGTCTAGGTACTATGGCCTATGGACTGGGTGCTATGATCTAGGGACTATGGACTGGGTACTATGGTCTAGGTACTATGAACGGGGTACTATAGTTTAGGGACTATGGATTGGGTACTATGGTCTACATACTATTGACTATAGACTATGGACAGGGTGCATGATCTAGGGACTATGGACTGGGTACTATGGTCTAGGGACTATGGACTGGGTACTATGGTCTAGGGACTATGGACTCAGTAATGTGGTTTGGGTACTATGGTACTAGGGACTATGTTCTGGGTGCTATGATCTAGGTACTATAGACTGAGTACTATGGTCTAGGTACTATATGGATTATGGACTGGGTACAATGGTTTAGGTACTATGGTCTATGTGCTATGGATTGGATACTATGGTCTAGGCATTATGGTCTAGGACTGTAGACTGGGTAGTGTGGTGTAGGTACTATGGGCAGTGATGGGTCTAGGGCAGTGATGGCGAACCTTGGCACCCCAGATGTTTTGGAATTACATTTCCCATGATGCTCAAGTACACTGCAGAGTACATGGAGCATCATGGGAAATGTAGTTCCAAAACATCTGGGGTGCCAAGGTTCGCCATCACTGGTCTAGGAACTATGGACTGGGTACTGTGGTCTAGGTACTAGGGACTATGGACTGGATACTATGGCCTAGGTACTATGGATTGTGGACTGGGTACTATGGCCTAGGGACTATGGTCTGGGTACTATGGTCAACGTGCTATGGACTATGGACTGGGTACTCTGGTCTAGGTACTATGGATTGGGTACTATAGTTTAGGGACTATGGACTGGGTACTGTGGACTGGATACTGTGAACTGGGTACTATGGATTGTGGACTAGGCACTATGGTCTAGGTACTATGGACTGGGTGCTATGGTCTAGGTACTATGGACTGGGTACTATGGTCTAGGTACTATGGACTGGGTGCTATGGTCTAGGTACTATGGACTGGGTACTATGGTCTAGGTACTATGGACTGGGTACTATGGTCTAGGTACTATGGACTGGGTGCTATGGTCTAGGTACTATGGACTGGGTACTATGGTCTAGGGACTATGGACTCAGTACTGTGGTTTGGGTACTATGGACTGGGTGCTATGGTCTAGGTACTATGGACTGGGTACTATGGTCTAGTTACTATGGACTGGGTACTGTGGTCTGGGTGCTATGGTCTAGGTACTATGGACTGGGTACTATGGACTGGGTGCTATGGTCTAGGTACTATGGACTGGGTGCTATGGTCTAGGTACTATGGACTGGGTACTATGGTCTAGTTACTATGGACTGGGTACTGTGGTCTGGGTGCTATGGTCTAGGTACTATGGACTGGGTGCTATGGTCTAGGGACAATGGACTGGGTACTATGGTCTAGGTACTATGGACTCTGTACTATGGTCTAGGTACTATGGATTGGGTACTATAGTTTAAGGACTATGGACTAGGTACTGTGGACTGAGTGCTATGGTCTGAGTGCTATGGTCTAGGGACTGTGGACTCGGTACTGTGGACTAGGTACTATGGTCTAGGTACTAAGGACTGGGTGCTATGGTCTAGGTACTATGGACTGAGTGCTATGGTCTAGGGACTATGGACTCGATACTGTGGTTTGGGTACTATGGTACTAGGTACTAGGGACTGGGTACTATGGGCTAGGTACTGTGGTCTGGGTGTTATGTAGGGTGGCCACGTGTCCCGGATTGCCCGGGATTGTCCCTTAATGCATATTTGTGTCCAGGGTCCCGGGCACCTTCATCCTGGGACAATACAGTGTCCCGGAATGGAAAAAAAAAATACCGCCAGTCCGCCACCCTGATAAACATTGCATCGCTCAGCCGAACTAGCTGGTTGCTAGGGCTGCCCCGCATCGCGTCTAGCAACCAGTGACGTCCGCTGAGCGAGGCTTACCCAGTGCTGCCCTGGGCTGAGCAGCGCGCCTCCGTGTTCACCACGCTCCTCTGTCCACCTCAGCTCCGCCCCCTAATTCTGGCTCCCTCAGTCCCTCTCTCTGCATGCAGAGCAAAGCAGCCCTGATCCCCTCCCCCTGTCAATGCAGCGCTCTTGCAGGAGTCCAGCAGAAAGAGCAGCCAGTGTACAGGGAGCAAGTGCAACCCACAGCTTACAGAACAGGAGAGAGGTATGTACAGTCCATTACTGTCCCCCTGTCCATCCCACTGTCCCTCTGTCCATCCCACTGTCCCTCTGTCCATCCCACTGTCCCCCTGTCCATCCCACTGTCCACCCCACTGTCCCTCTGTCCACCCCACTATCCCTCTGTCCACCCCACTGTCCCTCTGTCTGTCCCTCTGTCCATCCCACTGTCCCTCTGTCTATCCCCCTGTCCATCCCACAGTCCCCCTGCCCATCCCACGGTCCCCCTGTCCATCCCACGGTCCCCCTGTCCATCCCACGGTCCCCCTGTCCATCCCACGGTCCCCCTGTCCATCCCACAGTCCCCCTGTCCATCCCACGGTCCCCCTGTCCATCTCACTGTCCCCCTGTCCATCCCACGGTCCCCCTGTCCATCCCACGGTCCCCCTGTCCATCCCACGGTCCCCCTGTCCATCCCACGGTCCCTCTGTCCCTCTGTCCATCCCACGGTCCCCCTGTCCATCCCACGGTCCCCCTGTCCATCCCACGGTCCCTCTGTCCATCTCACTGTCCATTCCACTGTCCCTCTGTCCATTCCACTGTCCCTCTGTCCATTCCACTGTCCCTCTGTCCATTCCACGGTCCCCCTGTCCATCTCACTGTCCCCCTGTCCATCCCACGGTCCCCCTGTCCATCCCACGGTCCCTCTGTCCCCCTGTCCATCCCACGGTCCCCCTGTCCATCCCACGGTCCCCCTGTCCATCTCACTGTCCCCCTGTCCATCCCACGGTCCCCCTGTCCATCCCACGGTCCCCCTGTCCATCCCACAGTCCCTCTGTCCCTCTGTCCATCCCACGGTCCCCCTGTCCATCCCACGGTCCCCCTGTCCATCCCACGGTCCCTCTGTCCATCTCACTGTCCATTCCACTGTCCCTCTGTCCATTCCACTGTCCCTCTGTCCATTCCACTGTCCCTCTGTCCATTCCACGGTCCCCCTGTCCATCTCACTGTCCCCCTGTCCATCCCACGGTCCCCCTGTCCATCCCACGGTCCCTCTGTCCCTCTGTCCATCCCACGGTCCCCCTGTCCATCCCACGGTCCCCCTGTCCATCTCACTGTCCCCCTGTCCATCCCACGGTCCCCCTGTCCATCCCACGGTCCCTCTGTCCCTCTGTCCATCCCACGGTCCCCCTGTCCATCTCACGGTCCCCCTGTCCATCTCACTGTCCATCCCACGGTCCCCCTGTCCAGCCCAACTTCTCTCCTCCTGAGCCTCCTCCCACCCACGAGGGCTGCGACCCGAGCCGCCAGCCAAACTTCCAGGTTTGTACACTACTCACTCACTAATACTATTCTATGAGAACATGCATGCTTGCTATGAATCATGTGTTGCTTTTAACAATGTTCCTTCTAGAATCTGATACTGTATGTTCGTAACAATAAAATTTCCTTTTTTTTTTGTTTTTTCTTTTTTTTCACATATGTATTTCTGTGTGGCGGAAAGTCTGGCTATCTTATTCCAAATAGGGTGACCAGCTGGGTATTAGACCCCTTTCACACTGTGCCCCCCGGGTGTCACCGGTAAAGTGGTGCTATTTTTTAACCTCCCACTAGCAGCCGAAAAGGGGTTAAATTCGCCTGCAAAATGGTGCCGCAGGGGCATTTTGCCGGCGGTATAGCAGCGCTGCCCCGTTGATTTTTTTGGGGGGGCGTGGGGTGGGGGGGGGTGTCCCTGAATGGCAGTTTGGAAATGTGGTCACCCTAGTGGTATGTAGGGGTGCAACGGATCATCATCGATCCGTGATCTGTACAGGTCAACCTCCGCGGATCAGGACACCTGGGATCCCGGGAGCGATCACTTGTAAACAAACCGGCGTCAGTTCCTCTCTCCCCTCTGTGTACTGATCTGTACAGTGGAGGGGAGAGATCGGATGGCAGCAGTGCCAATACTCTACCATTCCCTGCCAATACTCTGCAATACTCTGCCAATACTCTGCCATACCCTGCCAATACTCTGCCATACCCTGCCAATACTCTGCCATACCCTGCCATACCCTGCCATACTCTGCCAATACTCTGCCAATACTCTGCCATACTCTGCAATACTCTGCAATACCCTGCCAATACTCTGCCATACCCTGCCAATACTCTGCCATACCCTGCCAATACTCTGCCAATACTCTGCCATACTCTGCAATACTCTGCAATACCCTGCCAATACCCTGCCAATACTCTGCCAATACTCTGCAGTACTCTGCAATACCCGCCAATACTTTGCCAATACTCTGCCAATACCCTGCCAATACCCTGCTAATATATTATTACAGTGGGGGAGATTGTGAATATTACAGTGGGGGAGATTTTTTTTTGTTGATCCGAAAATGATCCGAACCGTGACTCCTGATCTGAGGAACGATCCGAACCGTGAGTTTTTTGATCCGTTGCACCCCTAATGCTATGGTCTAGGTACTATGGACTGGGTACTATGGTCTAGGGACTATGGACTGGGTACTTTGGTCTACCTACTATGGACTATGGACTGGGTACTATGGTCTAGGTACTATGGATTGGGTACTATAGTTTAGGGACTATGGACTCGGTACTGTGGACTGGGTACTATGGATTGTGGACTAGGTACTATGGTCTAGGTACTATGGACTGGGTGCTATGGTCTAGGTACTATGGACTGGGTGCTATGGTCTAGGTACTATGGACTGGGTGCTATGGTCTAGGGACTATGGACTCGGTACTATGGTTTGGGTGCTATGGTCTAGGTACTATGGACTGGATGCTATGGTCTAGGTACTATGGACTGGGTGCTATTGGTCTAGGGACTTTGGACTCGGTACTGTGGTTTGGGTACTATGGTCTAGGTACTATGGACTGGGTACTATGGTCTAGGTACTTTGGACTGGGTACTATGGTCTAGGGACAATGGACTGGGTGCTATGGTCTAGGTACTATGGACTGGGTACTATGGTTTAGGAACAACGGACTGGGTGCTATGGTCTAGGGACTATGGACTCGGTACTGTGGTTTGGGTACTATGGTCTAGGTACTATGGACTGGGTGCTGTGGTCTAGGTACTATGGACTGGGTGCTATGGTCTAGGGACTATGGACTTGGTACTGTGGTTTGGGTACTATGGTCTAGGTACTATGGACTGGGTGCTATGGTCTAGGAACTATGGACTGGGTGCTGTGGTCTAGGTACTATGAACTGGGTGCTAAGGTCTAGGGACTATGGACTCGGTACTATGGTCTAGGTACTATGGACTGGGTGCTATGGTCTAGGTACTATGGACTGGGTGCTATGGTCTAGGGACTATGGACTCGGTACTGTGGTTTGGGTACTATGGTCTAGGTACTATGGTCTAGGTACTATGGACTGGGTGCTATGGTCTAGGTACTATGGACTGGGTACTATGGTCTAGGTATTTTGGACTGGGTACTATGGTCTAGGGACAATGGACTGGGTGCTATGGTCTAGTGACTATGGACTCGGTACAGTGGTTTGGGTACTATGGTCTAGGTATTATGGACTGGGTGCTATGGTCTAGGTACTATGGACTTAGTGCTATGGTCTAGGTACTATGGACTGGGTGCTATGGTCTAGGGACTATGGACTGGGTACTGTGGTCTGGGTACTATGGACTGGGTACTATGGTCTAGGTACTATGGACTGGGTGCTATGGTCTAGGGACTATGGACTGGGTACTGTGGTCTGGGTACTATGGTCTAGGTACTATGGACTGGGTACTATGGACTGGGTACTATGGTCTAGGTACTATGGACTGGGTGCTATGGTCTAGGGACTATGGACTGGGTACTGTGGTCTGGGTACTATGGACTGGGTACTATGGTCTAGGTACTATGGACTTAGTGCTATGGTCTAGGTACTATGGACTGGGTACTATGGACTGGGTACTATGGACTGGGTACAGTGGTCTGGGTACTATGGACTGGGTACTATGGTCTAGGTACTATGGTCTAGAGCAGGGATATGCAATTAGCAGACCCCCAGCTGTTGCAGAACTACAAGTCCCATGAGGCATAGCAAGACTCTGACAGCCACAAGCATGGAAGGAGAGAGTGCCAGCACCTGCCTAACGAAGCTCAATTAATCGCCCCCTTTTTAGTCAATCTGCACTATTGGAGTCCCTTTTGTTTTTCTCTTGGGATCTGTGGCTCATCTATATCTGCCCCCCCCCCCCCCCCTGAGAAGGAGTACTGAAGGTATCTATGGGAGCACCTTTTTCACATTGGAGTCTCCGTTGCTGAGGACCATTTGTCTGGTGAGAAGAACGGAGAACGGTCCAGGGAATACACCATCTCTAAGCCTGTATTGACCCCCTGAGTAAGGGCGGTCGCAGGCTTTCTGGTAAGCCTTTAATTTTACCATCTGGTGGTGGGCTGCACTAAAGGTGGATCATGTAACCCTGAACCCTGCAATAGCCCTCTTAGGATTTTTTTTGATTCAGTTTTTTATTTGATACACTTATGAACTTTATTGTCCATTTTTTTGTACTTTTTTGTACTCTTTTCTTTATGTACACTTTTTAGGGTACGGACTCACATTTATAAGGACCATCACTTTGTGTATGTGTTTTTATTATTTCATGATGATGTAGATTTCAGATGAATAATTCACACGTGTTTTCATTATATATGCACATCTGATTACTTTAAACCAGTATCACACTGATTATTGTTTAGTATCACCTATTAACTCATGATAACTTTATGGGTCCTTGTATAACTACAGACACCAGTATATGTGTCCCTTTTTATTAGTCCAGCGCTACACTGTTCTTCTTTTTGTATATTTCATGTGCCCTTGTATTGGGGTTATTGTGTTTTAGCTGCAGGACTTCCTTCACGGTCCCCCATTTCAGTTTTTATTATCATTTATATTTAACACCTAGCGCAATTTCTTTTCTTTTTTGTTGTAGCCACAAGCATGACACCCAGAGGCAGAGGCATGATGGGAGTTGTAGTTTTGCAACAGCTGGAGGTCCGCTAATTGCATATCCTTGGTCTAGGGACCATGGACTGGTTACAGTGGTCTAGGGACTATGGTCTAGGTAGTATGGACTTTGGACTTGGTACTATGGTCTAGGTACTATAAACTGTGGACTGAGTTCTATGGTCTAGGGACTATGGGCTGGGTACTATGGTCAAGGTACTATGGACTATGGACTTGTTACTGTGGACTGGGTACTATGAACTATGCACTGGGTGCTGGGTACTATGGTCAAGGGACTATGGATTTGTTACTATGGATTGGGTGCTATGGTCTAGGGACTATGGACTCTGTACTGTAGTTTGGGTACTATGGTCTAGGTACTATGGACTGGGTGCTATGGTCTAGGTACTATGGACTGGGTGCTATGGTCTAGGTACTATGGACTGCGTTCTATGGTCTAGGTAATATGGACTGGGTGCTACTGTCTAGGGACTATGGACTGGGTGCTACTGTCTAGGGACTATGGACTGGGTGCTATGGTCTAGGTACTATGGACTGGGTGCTATGGTCTAGGTACTATGGACTGGGTGCTACTGTCTAGGGACTATGGACTCGGTACTGTGGTTTGGGTACTATCGTCTAGGTACTATGGACTGGTTGCTATGGTCTAGGTACTATGGACTGGTTGCTATGGTCTAGGGACTATGGACTCGGTATTGTGGTTTGGGTACTATGGTCTAGGTACTATGGACTGGTATCTATGGTCTAGGTACTATGGACTGGGTGCTATGGTCTAGGGACTATGGACTCGGTACTGTGGTTTGGGTACTATGGTCCAGGTACTATGGACTGGGTGCTATGGTCTAGGTACTATGGACTGGGTACTATGGTCTAGGTACTTCGGACTGGGTACTATGGTCTAGGGACAATGGACTCGGTACTGTGGTTTGGGTACTATGGTCTAGGTATTATGGACTGGGTGCTATGGTCTAGGGACTATGGACTCGGTACTGTGGTTTGGGTACTATGGTCTAGGTATTATGGACTGGGTGCTATGGTCTAGGGACTATGGACTCGATACTGTGGTTTGGGTACTATGGTTTAGGTATTATGGACTGGGTGCTATGGTCTAGGTACTATGGACTGGGTGCTATGGTCTAGGGACTATGGACTCGGTACTGTGGTTTGGGTACTATGGTCTAGGTACTATGGACTGGGTGCTATGGTCTAGGTACTATGGACTGGGTGCTATGGTCTAGGGACTATGGACTCGGTACTGTGGTTTGGGTACTATGGTCTAGGTACTATGGACTGGGTGCTATGGTCTAGGGACTATGAACTCGGTATTGTGGTTTGGGTACTATGGTCTAGGTACTATGGACTGGGTGCTATGGTCTAGGTACTATGGACTGGGTGCTATGGTCTAGGTGCTATGGTCTAGGGACTATGGACTGGGTGCTATGGTCTAGGGACTATGGACTCGGTACTGTGGTTTGGGTAATATGGTCTAGGTACTATGGATTGGGTGCTATGGTCTAGGTACTATGGACTGGGTGCTGTGGTCTAGGGACTATGGACTCAGTACTGTGGTTTAGGTACTATGGGCTAGTTACTATGGACTGGGTACTATGGGCTAGGTACTATGGACTGGGTACTGTGGTCTGGGTGCTATAGTCTAGGTACTATGGACTGGGTACTATGGTCTAGGGACTATGGACTGGGTACTATGGTGTAGATACTATGGACTGGGTACTTTGGTCTGGTCTACGTACTATGGACTATGGACTGGGTACTATGGTCTAGGTACCATAGATTGGGTACTATAGTTTAAGGACTATTGACTAGGTACTGTGGACTGGGTGCTATGGTCTAGGTACTATGGACTGGGTACTTTGGTCTAGGTTCTATGAACTGGGTGCTATGGTCTAGGTACTATGGACTTGGTGCTATGGTCTAGGTACTATGGACTGGGTGCTAGGGTCTAGGGACTTTGGACTCAGTACTGTGGTTTGGGTACTATGGTCTAGGTACTATGGACTGGGTGCTATGGTCTAGGTACTATGGACTGGGTGCTATGGTCTAGGTACTGTGGACTGGGTGCTATGGTCTAGGTACTATGGACTGGGTGCTATGGTCTAGGGACTATGGACTCGGTACTGTGGTTTGGGTACTATGGTCCAGGTGTTATGGACTGGGTGCTATGGTCTAGGTACTATGGACTGGGTGCTATGGTCTAGGGACTACGGACTCAGTACTGTGGTTTGGGTACTATGGTCTAGGTACTATGGACTGGGTACTTTGGTCTACGTACTATGGACTATGGACTGGGTACTATGGTCTAGGTACTATGGATTGGGTACTATAGTTTAGGGACTATGGATTCGGTACTGTGGACTGGGTACTATGGATTGTGGACTAGGTACTATGGACTGGGTGCTATGGTCTAGGTACTATGAACTGGGTGCTATGGTCTAGGTACTATGGACTCTTTGCTATGGTCTAGGTACTATGGATTGGGTGCTATGGTCTAGGTACTATGGACTGGGTGCTATAGTGTAGGGACTATGGACTCGGTACTGTGGACTGGGTACTATGGATTGTGGAACTAGGTACTATGGTCTAGGTACTATGGACTGGGTGCTATGGTCTAGGTACTATGGACTGGGTGCTATGGTCTAGGTACTATGGACTGGGTGCTATGGTCTAGGTACTATGGACTGGGTGCTATGGTCTAGGGACTATGGACTCGGTACTGTGGTTTGGGTACTATGGTCTAGGTATTATGGACTGGGTACTATGGTCTAGGTACTATGGACTGGGTACTATGGTCTAGGTACTATGGACTGGGTACTATGGTCTAGGTACTATGGACTGGGTACTATGGTCTAGGGACTATAGACTGGCTACTATGGTCTAGGTACTATGGACTGGGTGCTATGGTCTAGGTACTATGGACTGGGTGCTATGGTCTAGGTACTATGGACTGGGTGCTATGGTCTAGGTACTATGGACTGGGTGCTATGGTCTAGGTACTATGGACTGGGTGCTATGGTCTAGGGACTATGGGCTGGGTACTATGGTCTACGTACTATGGACTATGGACTGGGTACTATGGTTAGGGTACTATAGTTTAGGGACTATGGACTCGGTACTGTGGACAGGGTACTGTGGACTGGGTTCTATGGATTGTGGACTAGGTACTATGGTCTAGGTACTATGGACTGGGTACTATGGTCTAGGTACTATGGACTGGGTGCTATGGTCTAGGTACTATGGACTGGGTGCTATGGCCTAGGTACTATGAACTGGGTGGTATGGTCTAGGGACTATGGACTCAGTACTGTGGTTTGGGTACTATGGTCTATGTATTATGGACTGGGTGCTATGGTCTAGGTACTATGGACTGAGTGCTATGGTCTAGGGACTATGGACTGGGTGCTATGGTCTAGGTACTATGGTCTAGGTACTATGGACTGGGTGCTATGGTCTAGGTACTATGGACTGGGTGCTATGGTCTAGGTACTATGGTCTAGGTACTATGGACTGGGTGCTATGGTCTAGGTACTATGGACTGGGTGCTATGGTCTAGGTACTTTGGACTGGGTACTATGGTCTAGGTACTATGGTCTAGGTACTATGGACTGGGTGCTATGGTCTAGGTACTATGGACTGGGTGCTATGGTCTAGGTACTATGGACTGGGTGCTATGGTCTAGGTACTATGGACTGGGTGCTATGGTCTAGGGACTATGGGCTGGGTACTATGGTCTAGGTACTATGGACTGGGTACTTTGGTCTACGTACTATGGACTATGGACTGGGTACTATGGTTTGGGTACTATAGTTTAGGGACTATGGACTCGGTACTGTGGACAGGGTACTGCGGACTGGGTTCTATGGATTGTGGACTAGGTACTATGGTCTAGGTACTATGGACTGGGTACTATGGTCTAGGTACTATGGACTGGGTGCTATGGTCTAGGTACTATGGACTGGGTGCTATGGCCTAGGTACTATGAACTGGGTGGTATGGTCTAGGGACTATGGACTGGGTGCTATGGTCTTGGTACTATGGTCTAGGTACTATGGACTGGGTGCTATGGTCTAGGTACTATGGACTGAGTGCTATGGTCTAGGGACTATGGACTGGGTGCTATGGTCTAGGTACTATGGTCTAGGTACTATGGACTGGGTGCTATGGTCTAGGTACTTTGGACTGGGTACTATGGTCTAGGGACTATGGACTTGGCACTGTGATTTGGGTACTATGGTCTAGGTTCTATAGACTGGCTACTATGTCTAGGGACAATGGACTGGGTGCTATGAACTTCAAACATCGCCCCTTGATGTTAACCCCTTCCCAACCAGTGTCATTAGTACAGTGACAGTGCATATTTTTAGCCCTGATCACTGTATTAGTATCACTGGTCCCCAAAAAGTGTCAGTTAGTGTTGAATTTGTCCACCACAATATTGCAATCCCGTTATAAGTCACTGATCTCCGCCGTTACCAGTACATTTTTGTTTCTTAAATCTCATAGTTTGTAGATGCGATAACTTTTGCGCAAAACAATCAATATACACTTATTGGGATTTTTTTACCAAAAATATATGTAACAGAATACATATTGGCCTAAACTGATGAAGAAATTTTGATTTTTTTTTAAGTTTTTTTTTTTTTTATTGGATGTTTATTATAGCAAAAAGTAAAAAATATTGTTTTCATTTTTTCAAAATTGGTGCTTTTTTTAATTTATAGCACAAAAACTAAAAACCGCAGAGGTGATCAAATACCACCAAAGGAAAGCTCTATTTGTGGGGAAAAAAAAGGACATACATTTTATTTGTGTGCAGCGTCGCACGACCGCGCAACTGTCAGTTAAAGTGACGCAGTGCCGTATCGCAAAACATGGCCGGGTCAGGAAGGGGGGGGGGGTAAATCTTTTGGGGTGGAAGTGCTCATCAAAGGAAAACTGGCCCCAAAATAGTAAAAAAAAAAAAAATATAGCTGTATATTTCTTGCTACTACCATAACCTTCCACCAGAGAACCACCCAAAATAAATTCTCCTGCTCCAGATGATCACAGCGATATCACATCTGTGTGTGTTAGTTGTTGTTTGTAGCCGTAGTACAGCCCAGAAGTAATAGTGCGCATTTTGCTTTTTTTATTTTTTTTATTACCTAAAACTAGTAATTAAAAAAAAAAAAAAAAACAATCCCGTCCAAAATATTCTGACCCTGACCTTTGACCCTTACTTGGCGCAAACACAAACTCTGACACTGACCTCGATCAAACCTTGATCTAGATATTTTTTTACTTTAAAAAAAAAAAAAAAAAAAAATATATATATATATATATATATATATATATATATATATATATATATATATATATATATATATATATATATATATATATATATATAAATATTATTATTTTTCTTTTTAAAAAGTAAAAAAAATCTAGATCAAGGTTTGATCGAGGTCAGTGTCAGAGTTTGTGAAAAAAAAAAAAAATATATATATATATATATTTTAATTTCAAGAAAGAAGAGAAGTACAAATCACATACATAAAGAAATGATTTATATTTTTAAATTTTTTATTTTTTATTTTTTTACTCACCTTTTTTTTTTTTACTCTCTGCAAACAGAGAGAGAGAGAGATACAATATATCTTTCCTCTCTATTCAGAGAGAGAGAGAGAGAGAGAGAATCAGGGGGGCGGGCTTCACAGTGATTGATCACGATGGTGGCCAATCAGAGGTTACCACATCAAGGGTTCTGAGTCCCGAACGTTAGTACGGGGCCCGGGGGCTCTCGGTGAGCACAAAGGCAGATTCTTCCCTACAGAAGTTCAAAGTCCATAATTTATACAGCTTCGTCAGAAAACTGGGGGGGGGGGGGGAGTGGAGAGAGTATAAGATGTCACATGTTCCAAAAAGCGAACTTATCCTTTAAATAAAATAATCATTCCCTCCTCACTGGCTGTAAATGACAGCAGCGGGAGCCAATGAGGAGGCAAAGAGGAGCAGCTGCTCTCGTGCACGTCGCTGGATTGAGATCGGGCTCAGGTAAGTATTAGTGGGGGGGAGGGGCTGGGGGGTGGAGCTTCATACTGAAGGTATCTTGCGGTTTGGTGCAGCACAATCTTGATCACTTCCTGCAGAAGGTCTTACCCGTACATCCTCTGGTTGCAGCTGACCCCGGTATCGTGTTTTTTTTTTTCAGCCAGTGATCCTGAAAAAAGTAAAAGCGATCCGAGCGGATAAATAGCCCCTGGATCACTTTTATATGTGGCGGAAAGGTGTCCACCCCCCTCCTCCTGCTGCCTTCCTGGTCTTTCCTGTTCGGGATTGAAGCCATCGGTTCTGTCGGCTGACCTTAGCGATGGCCGAGGACCGGAACGTCCCCGATCACCTTTATGGTCCAAGAAACTGGAAACGGCGAGTATTTGGTCACTTTCGGTTTCAGTCTGATGTAAACAATCCGTTACCAGCCTGTGACAGCGTCTGATCAAACCGATATTTGTAACATTTATAAGTATTTTATAGAAAATGTTATCTCTGATTTATCAGTTTGTGGTCAGACCGCGTCTGAATGAGGCCCTGGATGGAACCGCCGAAACGGAACCGGCAGGGAGGGGGCGGAGTCAGTGCTTAGACTCATTCAGATTGGAATATCAGCCTGAGAGCTATTGAGCTATATAATAAACAGCCGACATTTTTTTTTTCAGCCAAGCTGCTAAGGATAGCCTAGAAAATACATAAAAAGGAGCCGAGTGCTCCACCTACTGGCTGAAAATGAGAATACAATGTATTTAGATCTCCCTGCAAGAAATATATTATTCAAAAGTGTTTAAGAAAATTCATGCAAACATACAAAACGTTCACTTCATTCGATTTGGTTAAAATTATGTTCCATCGCCAATAAATACTCAGAGTTTAATTTGTATAGCGCTCTTCTCCCTGTGGACTCAAAGCAATTAGCAGGCGAGGCAGCCATCTTGGCAATTGCGTTGGCCGGGAGTCGAACCCGGGTCAGCTGCTGGGAAGGCAGCTATGCTCACCACTGCACCACCAACGCGAAGTAGCATGTCTTTGGAGTGTGGGAGGAAACCGGAGTACCCGGAGGAAACCCACGCAAGCACAGGGAGAACATGCAAACTCCATGCAGGTGTGGTGTCCTGGTCAGGATTTCAACCAAGGACCCCAGTGCTGCAAGGCTCACCACTAAGCCTCTGTGCTGCCCATATTTGGCCTTTGTTCTCTAAGGCCCGCCCCTGCTGAGCAGGGTACATCAGTTGTGTCCAATAGAGCTTAGAGATGGTGCCTTCAGCTCTAGATTGTCACATGGACGGGTTAGGTGACATCGTCCATCTTATGTCCCTCCTGAGTGTCCTGTCTGTGAAGATGAGGGAAACTCTTCTTCTGTAATGTTTGTCTGTGCAATGTAAAAAAATGTGATCTCTATTCTCTAAGGCCCGCCCCCGCTGAGCAGGATAAACCAGTGATGTCTATTGGAGGTTATGCTGTCCATACATGGATCAAAATTTAGCCGGTTCAGCAGGGACTATGTGTGGCCACCGCGGTTAAATATAAGTCTTTGGCCGCCCTGCTGGCATATTTTCGTTCGCTCAGTACTGCAGGTAATAGGCTGCAGCGCTAATCTGTGTATTCTGAAGGCGGGGGAGTCTCCTAATGTCAGAATACAATGACCCAGCGAGGAAGATCCCCCTCCACCTGAAATGTGTGTGTGTTGGTGTCTCCGCACTGACTAGCGATCCTCCATTCTGCTGCTGTAGATCTGCTGACCAGAGGAGTTCCCGGCAATGCACCAGCGCCGGTAGGTCGGTTTCCGGGTTTTTACTCCAACCATTTCCCCATTCTAAAACCAGGATTCTATAGGCATACATTCACACCTCCTGTAGCTCCATACCTTCCGTGCCTCCACGGAGGGAGCGATGGATGGAGAGAGGGAGTGATGGATGGAGAGAGGGAGTGATGGATGGAGAGAGGGATGGAGGAAGGAGGAAAGGAAAGGTACCCCTTACATCAGAGTACTCACTGGGAATTGTGAGAGAGAATGGAGGGAGTGGATGGATGGATCAGGCTCCATCTTTCCTCTTCTGGTTTCTGTGTTTCAAACTTCCCGCCGACACATCCCCTTCAATTGGGCAGAACACTGTCAGGGAGTGTGGGCGGGGCAGACACAGGAGGAGAGGGCGGAAGGAGGAGGAGCAGAAGCAGCTCTCTCTCCTCTCCTGTCTGTGTGGGAGGCGAGGGAAACTGTCAGTGCTGATTCTGATGGCTGTGAGGGAGGGATAAAGAGAGGGGGAAAAGAAGGGATAAAGCGGGATGGAGTTTGAGAAAGAGAGAGAGAGGGGGGGAGCGAGAGAGAGAGATGGGAAGAGAGAACGAGAGAGACGGAGAGAAGAGGGGGTAGAGAGAGAGAGAGGGGTGAAGAGAGGGATGGACAGAGCAAGGGAGAGGGGTGGAGAGAGAGAGAGAGAGAGAGAGAGAGAGATGGGGAGAGGGGAGAGAGAGATGGGATGGGGAGAGAGAGAGGGGGGAGGAGAGAGAGGGGGAAAAGAAGGGATAGAGAGGGATGGAGTGTGTGAGAGAGAGAGAGAGAGAGAGGGAGGGATAGAACGAGAGAGAGAGAGGGAGGGATAGAATGAGAGAGAGAGAGGGAGATGGGGAGAGAGAAGGAGAGGGGGTGGAGAGAGGGATGGACAGAGCGAGGAGAGGGTGGAGAGAGAGGGATAGAATGAGAGAGACGGAGAGAATGACAGAGGGATGGAGAAAGAGAGAGGGATAGAAGGAGGGAGAGATGGAGATGGGATGGGGAAAGAGAGAGAGGGTGGGGGTGGAGAGAGAGGGATGGACAGAGCCAGGGAGAGGGTGGAGAGAGAGAGAGAGATGGGGAGAGGGAGGTGGAGAGAGAGGGAGGGATAAAGAGAGGGGGAAAAAGAAGGGATAGAGAGGGATGGAGTGTGAGAGAGAGAGAGAGAGAGAGGGATAGAGAAGGAGAGGGGGTGGAGAGAGGGATGGACAGAGCGAGGGAGAGGGTGGAGAGAGAGAGAGAGATGGGAGGAGGGAGGTGGAGAGAGAGGGAGGGATAAAGAGAGGGGGAAAAGAAGGGATAGAGAGGGATGGAGTGTGAGAGAGAGAGAGAGAGAGGGATAGAGCAGAGAGGGAGATGGGGAGAGAGAAGGAGAGAGAGAGAAGGAGAGATAGAGAAGGAGAGATAGAGAAGGAGAGGGGGTGGAGAGAGGGATGGACAGAGCGAGGGAGAGGGTGGAGAGAGAGGGATAGAATGAGAGAGACGGAGAGAATGACAGAGGGATGGAGAGAGCGAGGGATAGAAGGAGAGAGAGATGGGATGGGAGAGAGAGAGGGGGGGTGGAGAGAGAGGGATGAAGAGAGGGATGGACAGAGCGAGGGAAAGGGTGGGGGAGAGAGAGAGAAACAGGGAGCGATGGATGGAGAGAGGGAGCGATGGATGGAGAGAGGGAGCGATGGATGGAGGGAGGGAGCGATGGATGGAGGGAGGGAGCGATGAATGGAGAGAGGGAGCGATGAATGGAGAGAGGGAGCGATGGATGGAGAGAGGGAGCGATGGATGGAGAGAGGGAGCGATGGATGGAGAGAGGGAGCGATGGATGGAGAGAGGAGCGATGGATGGAGAGAGGGAGCGATGGATGGAGGGAGGGAGCGATGGATGGAGGGAGGGAGCGATGAATGGAGAGAGGGAGCGATGAATGGAGAGAGGGAGCGATGGATGGAGAGAGGGAGCGATGGATGGAGAGAGGGAGCGATGGATGGAGAGAGGGAGCGATGGATGGAGAGAGGGAGCGATGGATGGAGAGAGGGAGCGATGGATGGAGAGAGGGAGCGATGGATGGAGAGAGGGAGCGATGGATGGAGAGAGGGAGCGATGGGGGAAGGAGCTCATTCCCCACAGTTACAACCACTTAAGGACCGAGCCTCTTTCTGCGATTTGTTGTTTATAAGTTAAAAACAGTTTTTTTGATAGATTACTTAGAACCCTCAAACATTATACATTTTTTTTTCTAACACCCTAGAGAATAAAATGGCGGTCGTTGCAATACTTTCTGTCACACCGTATTTGCGCAGAGGTCTTACAATCGCACTTTTTTTTAAATTAAAAAAATAAGACAACAGTAAAGTTAGCCCAATTTTTTTTATACTTTGAAAGATAATGTTACGCCGAGTAAATTGATACCCAACTTGTCACGCTTCAATATTGCGCCCGCTCGTGGAATGGCGACCATCTTTTACCTTTAAAAATCTCCATAGGCGACATTAAAAAAATTCTACAGGTTGCATTTTTTGAGTTACAGAGGTGGTCTAGAATTATTGCTCTCACTATACCGATCGCAGCAATACCTCACATGTGTGTATCGGCGGCAGGAGAAAGGCCCCCCCCCCTCTCCTGCCGCCGATAAAAGTGATGTTGTGGTGAAGCCGCCGCAGAGACCACTCTTATCTTCAATCTTTTGAATTAAAAAAATAAGACAACAGTAGTTAGCCCAATTCTTTTTTATACTTTGAAAGAAAATGTTACGCTGGGTAAATTGATACCCAACTTGTCAGGCTTCAATATTGCGCCCGCTCGTGGAATGGCGACAAACTTTTACCCTTAAAAATCTCCATTGGCGACGTTTAAAAAAATTCTACAGGGTGCATTTTTTGAGTTACAGAGGAGATCTAGAATTATTGCTCTCGCTCTACCGATCGCAGCGTTACCTCACATGTGTGTATCGGTGGCAGGAGGAAGGCCCCCCCCCTTCTCCCGCCACCGATAAAAGTGATGTTGTGGCGAAGCCGCCGCAGAGACCACTCTTATCTTCAATTTTTTGAATTAAAAAAATAAGACAACAGTAAAGTTAGCCCAATTTTTTTTTTTATACTGTGAAAGATAATGTTACGCCGAGTAAATTGATACCCAACTTGTCACGCTTCAATATTGCGCCCGCTCGTGCAATGGCGACAAACTTTTACTCTTAAAAATCTCCATAGGCGACGTTTAAAAAAAATTCTACAGGTTGCATTTTTTGAGTTACAGAGGAGGTCTAGAATTATTGCTCTCACTATACCGATCGCAGCGTTACCTCACATGTGTGTATCGGCGGCGGGAGAGGGCCCCCCCCTCTCCCGCCGCCGATAAAAGTGATGTTGTGGTGAATCCGCCGCAAATACTGCAGCTGCAGACTTTTAAAATAAGGTCACTCACCTTTCCTGGAGTCCAGCGATGTCGGCACCCTAGACCGAACCGTCCCTCGGTCCTCGGGTGCTGCCGCCGCCATTCTCAGTGAGGGAATCAGGAAGTGAAGCGTTGCGTTCCCGGTTCCCTTCCAGGAGACAGCGGGGGGAGTGCAGGAGGGGGCGTGACTTCCGCGGGAGTCTATACAGGTATCTGCGCACCCCTCCCCGCTGAAAGGTGCCAATTGTGACACCGAAGGGGGGGGAGGAAATTCGCGTTAAGAACCAGCGTGCTACTGACGCTTTCCACCGCTCTACCGAGAGTGCCACCGCTGTACTGACGCTGACCACTGATCTGAGGAGGTCGACCGCTACCATACTGACAGCATCCACTGCCCTACTCGCAACACCCACTGCTCTACGGACACGGTCTTCTGCTCCATTGACATCATCTACTTCTATTGACATCGTCCAGTGCCCCAGTGACACCATCCACTGCCCTACTGACACATCCACTGATGGTGGAGTGCTGTTATCAGATGGCGGGGTCATGCCATCCATCTCTTGTGCAGTGATAGAACTTATAATAGCACTGGGTTGCCTGAGGCTGCTGTTGTTCCCGAGCTCATTCACCTGGGGTGCTTCAGCACGTGATGGTGGGGTGCCGCTGCCAATCTGTGTGGTGACGTCTTCAGTCGTTCGTGGGGTGATAAGACGTGGAATAGCACTGGGTCGCCTGCTGTTTTTCTTGAGCTCAGTCAACCAGGGCAAAGCACGTAATGGTGGCGCGCTGTTACCACATGGTGGGGTGATGCCACCCGTCTTTCGTGGGCTGATAGGACAGGGAATAGCACTGGGTCGTCTGAGGCTGTTTTTCTTGAGCTCATTTATCTGGGGTGAAGCACGTGATGGTGGGGCGATGTCCTCACCTGATGGTGGGGCGATGTCCTCACGTGATCGTGGGGGGAAGTCCTCACGTGATGGTGGGGCAATGCCCTCACGTGAGGCAATGTCCTGTGTGGTGCTGTCCTCAGTCTTTCGTGGGGTGATAAGACGGGGAATAGCACTGGGTCGCTTGCTGTTCTTCTTGAGCTCAAGCAGCCAGGGCAAAGCACGTAATAGTGGAAAGCTGTTACCACATGGTGGGGTGATGCCACCCGTCTTTCGTTGGCTGATAGGACGGGGAATAGCACTGGGCCGTCTGAGGCTGTTTTTCTTGAGCTCATTTATCTGGGGTGAAGCACGTGATGGTGGGGCGAGGTCCTCACGTGATGGTGGGGCGAGGTCCTCACATGATGGTGGGGCAATGCCCTCACGTGATGGTGGGGGGAAGTCCTCACGTGATGGTGGGGGGAAGTCCTCACGTGATGGTGGGGCAATGTCCTCACGTGATGCCGGAGGGATGACCTTCCGTGATGTTGTGGAGAATCGGTTGAACGACTTGAAGAATACTACCAGCAGTATTACGAGCAGCAGCATCGCAGGCAGCACCGGCTGTATCGTGACAAGCCCCGGAGAGTATTCTGACCAGATCTCCACCACAATATTTGTAAGCAGGGGCAGGCCTATATTGTCTAAGACCAGCCCCTCGCTGGACCAGCAGAAGTCAGATCTGACCAGCCCTTCATAAAAAAATTCCATCAGCTGCAGGAGCATCAGAAGTTTTCCTAATATCTTGGCCAGAACATCTCTGCGCAGGATGTATTTCAGAATGATAAAACTTATCCAGAGGGTCAACTTTACCCAGAATGCACTGCTGGCCAGTAATGGGAACCAGCCAGAGGGTTCCGGCGGCTCATTTGCCATTTCTCTGACCATTTCCTCCACAGGTTCCTCCATGGGCTTGATGGTTGCATTCTTCTCTGCCATGAGAATCTCTGGAGGTACGTTTTCCAATGTGCTGACCATTTCTTGGGACAATTCCTGGGCGAAATGAAAGAACATATAAAAGATTAATGGAGCCGTTTGCAATACAGATTCTCATCAGGTAAACTTATTACATATGCGCTCGGTGCAGATAGATCTATAATATCGTCAACAACTTCAACAACTGTTGCATTTATGATTGAGTATTAATAATCTGCTTTGAAGTAAAAAAAATTAACAAGTATATATGCTGACATCTCACCAAAGCCCCCCAAAAAATATAAAAAAAAATATAAAAAAAATTAAAAAAAATTAAAAAGTGTAAAGAAAAATAAAAAACTACTGACACCACTGTCCCCTGCCCCAACCCCCTCCCTCCCCCCAAAAAGCATTGGGAGAATAAAAATGAAGAAACAAATTGGAGAACAAACGTTCTTCTTGTGTTGCGTCGGGGGCCGGAGACTCAACACAAGAAGAACGTTTGTTCTCTAGCGTTTGAGAATTCTCCCATTAAAATCAATGCAATTTGGTCCACCAGAAAATGGCCGCCAGCCGGAGCCCTAATTGCAATGACAGGTTGTTTAGCGTTGACGGGGATGCTAGGCGTGAAACCTGTTTGCAGAGACGTCTGCGGTCGGTCTTCACAGCTGCTCCCCCGCCGCACCGATCGTTCCCGGGAGATCGGGAGGCGCTTGTGGGTGTGTGCGGGAGCCGCCGCGGAAACGCGGGAGTCTCCCGCACCTGGCGGGAGACTTGAGATGTCTGTATGCTTTAGGGAAATATTTGGGATATGGGGGTGGAATTTTTCCAGACTGGAAATGTGTTTCTTGTAAAAAAAAAAACGAAAGCGGGTTTCACTTTAAGGTCCCTCAGGAGGGAAGTCCGTTTTTTCTGGAGAGTGTAACCCGCGTCCGTTATGGGATATCAACGTGGGGCCATGATGTCCTTGTGCAACTATACCTATGGGGCAGCAAAAAAAAATAAATAAAAAGTGGGGGATAAAAAATGTAGAAAGTGCTTACAATGTCCTCCACTGGCCGCTCCGTTGTTCTGATAATCGCCCCCTTATCCAGCATGTGGATATCTGGGGGGTCTTTGGTGACGTCCCGTCTTCCTCCCCATTGGAGGAAAAACATAAGAATCAAGGTGAGGGTTGGACTCCTCATTCTTGTACGAGTTGTAATTATATAATATAAATTTAATAGAAATAAATCAGCTCTCGCCGATCGCTATCAATCAATAAGAACCGACTGACACTAAATTCAAATCACTGGAGTTCCAATGAAACACACAGAAATCTGAGGAGCTTCTCTAAGTAGAACTTGTCTCTTTAGAGATGCGAGTCAAATGACACGGCTGTGCGGCTTCAACGGCTGTTCATAGCCTGCGGGGGAGGAGGACACGTGACCAAGTGTGACGTCATAGAGAGCGTGCATGTGACTTCCTTATAAGGAAGTCCCATAGAGCTCCATACTGACTGAGAAATGTGTCACGTTTCCTATTGGATGTTTCCTATTGGATGGAATAGATATCATTGGGGGAATTTAGGAGAATAATGGGGTCGTGGAGGGAAATAAAAACGAGTTTTAGATCTCCTCTGTAAATCTAAACTGCTAATTCGTTTGCAATTAAAAAAAAAAAAAAATTCTATGAAACCCATGTGATCAATCGGACCTATCAATGAGTAGATTGCAGAAGCTCCTCCCCTCTACGGAGCAGTTCGGCCAGCAGGGGGCTCTGTGTATGGAGGACTACATCTCCCAGCATGCCCCGCTCTCCCCATAGAGATCTGTGTTCATTGTTGTGTACATGTGTGATGGGAATATAATATCCCTCCCCCATCATGGCGGCTCTCCGGGGTACACACACAATGAGATCACATTATATCACTATATAGATCATGAGATAGAAGGTCAGTCTGGCATAGCCGTTATCAAAGATGGCCGCCGGGGGGGACAGTGAGGGGGCGGAGACTTCACTGTGACGTGACATCCCCATGGAAACCAGGAAGTGGTATGACAATAACGGAGGCGGCTGTTGATTGGAGATCCCGATGGCTCAAGGAGGAGTAGTGACCAATCAAGAGCGGATGGGGAGGAGCCACAGGTCCCAGCAGTACCGCACAGCACAGGAGGAGGAAGCCCCGGATGTAGATATGTGAACCACCAAGGCCCCGGACCTCCCCGCACACCACACAGCAGATAAAGTCTCTTTATTTTGGGAATTTTTTTTTATTTTTTTGGGCTGTGGATAGTGAAGGACAGGGGGGAGGCAACCTGGGGGCCCTGCAGCTGTTTGTAGAACTACAAGTCCCGTCATGCCTCTGAGAGTCATTGTAACTGCCAGCCTCGCAATGCCTCATGGGAAATGTAGTTCCACAACAGCTGGAGGGTTACTGGTTGCCTCCCCCCTGGTGTAATCCCCCCCCCCCCCCCCAATGCTGTGTGTTTTTTATGGGATATCTCCAGTCACTTCCTGTCCCAGAGACACAACAGGAAGGCGAGAAAGAAATCCCCGATTAGTTGTCACCCAAAAACAGGTTTCTCTATCGAAAGATCGATCCTGTCCCCGGCGACCAATGGGGGGGTCACCTGACACAATTCACCCCCCCCCCCCCCCAGACTCTTTATTGACACTTTGTTATTTACAAATTAAAATCTGTTTATTTTTTTTGCTAGAAAATGAATGAGAACCCCCAAATATTATATATATTATTCAGACACCCCTAGAGAATAAAATGGCGGTCGTTGCAATACTTTCTGTCACACCGCAGCGGTCCTACAAGCGTCATTTTTTTTTTTATTTTTTTTGGAAAAAAAATATACACTTTTTTTTTTAAATTAAAAAAAATAAGAAATTTAATTTAATTAAAAAAAATAAGACAACGGTAAAGTTAGCCCAATTTTTTTTTTTTTATATTGTGAAAGATGACGTTACGCCGAGTAAATTGATACCCAACACGTCACGCTTCAAAATTGCCCCCCCGCTGGCGGAATGGCGACAAACTTTGACCCTTAAAAATCTCCATAGGGCGACGTTTTAAAAAAAAAAAAAAATTCTACAGGTTGTATGTTTTGCGTGGCAGAGGAGGTCTAGGGGCTATAGAATTATTGCTCTCGCTCTACCGATCGCGGCGATACCTCACATGCGTGGGTTTGACCGCCGTTTTTCGTACGCGGGCGCTGCTCACGTAAGGCGTTCGCTTCCGCCGCGCGAGCTCGACGGGACGGGGTCTCTGTATTAAAAAAAAAAAAAAAAACGGCGGCGCTTCGGCTGGGAAGCCGCGATCGTTTTTTTTTTTTTTTTGGCTTCCCAGCCTAGAGGTGAGATGTGGGGTCTTTATTGACCCCCCAAATCTCACTGTAAAGAGGACCTGTCATGTCCTATTACAGGGGATGTTCACATTCCCTGTAATAGAATTAAAAGTGATCGAAAAAAAATTTTTTTTTTGGGGAGGGGGGGGGGGGGGGGGGAGTGTCAAGCTAAAGTAAAATTAACAATAAAAAAAGAAAAAAAATTTTTTTAAAGCGCCCCGTCCCCGTGAGCTCGCACGCAGAAGCGAACGCACACGTAAGTCGCGCCCGCATATGAAAACAATGTTCAGACCACACATGTGAGGTATCGCCGCGAACGTTAGAGCGAGAGCAATCGTTTTGGCCCTAGACCTCCTCTGTAACTCAAAACATGTAACCAGTAAAAAATTTTTTAAAGCGTTGCCTATGGGGGATTTTTAAGTAGTTTGGCGCCGTTCCGCGAGCGCGCGCAAATTTTGTAGCGTGACATGTTAGGTATCTATTTACTCGGCGTAACGTCGTCTTTCACATTATGCAAAAACATTGGGCTGACTTTACCGGTTTTTTTTTTTGTTTTTTTTTAAAGCGCGAAACTTCCCCCCCCCCCCCCAAAAAAAAAACGCATTCGAAAAATTGCTGCGCAAATACCGCGCGAGATAAAAAGTTGCAATGACCGCTATTGTATTCTCTGGGGTCTTTGCTAAAAAAAAAATATATATATATATATAAAATGTTTGGGGGGTTCTGTGTATTTTTCTAGCAAAAAAAAAAAAAAAATGATGATTTTTACGTGTAGAAGAGAAATGTCAGAAGTGGCCCAGGTGGCAAGGGGTTAAAAAAAAAAAAAATTCTACAAGTACGCCGAGTAAATCGATACCCAACACGTCACACTTCAAAATTGCGCCCTCGCTCATGGAATGGCGACAAACTTTGACCCTTAAAAATCTCCATAGGCGACGTTTAAAAAAATTCTTCAGGTCGCATGTTGTGAGTTACAGAGGAGGTCTAAGGGCTATAGAATTATTGCTCTCGCTCTACCGATCGCGGCGATACCTCACGTGTGTGGTTTGAATACCATTTTCATATCCGGGGGGGGGGGGGAGGGGACTCACGTATGCGCTCGCTACTGCACGCGAGCTCACCCCCTCCTCCTGCCCAGGGCGCCAATGTTCCGCTTTCAGCGCTCTCGCACTTTGAATGACAATGACGCGGTCGTGTGACACTGTACACAGAGGACATTTTTATTATTTTCTTCACACAAATAGAGCTTTTTTTTTTTTTCGGTGGTATTTAATCACCGCTGTTTTTTATTTTTTATTTTTTATTTTTTTATAAATAAAAACACAAAAAAAAGAAAATGTTGGAAAAAAAAAGTTATTCTTAGTTTCTGTCAGTAAATTTTGTAAATAAGTAATTTTTCCCCTTCACTGATGAGGTGGCACTTATATGTGGCACTGGTGAGCAGCACTGATAGCCGGCATGGATAGGCGACACTGATGGGCTTCACTGATAGGTGGCACTTATTGGCACTAATGGGCATTGATGGGTGGCACTAATGGGCATGGATGGGTGTCACTGATGGGCATTGATGGGTGGCACTGATAGGCAGAATTAATGGGCATTGATGGGTGGCACTGATAGGCAGCACTGATGGGCGGCATTTATCAGCACTGATGGGCAGCACTGATAGACACTAATGGACACTGATGGGCGGCACTAATGGACATGGATGGGTGTCACTGATGGGCAACACTGATAGGCAGCACCGATAGGTGGCATTTATCGGCACTGATGGGCGACACTAATGGGCATTGATGGGTGGCACTGATGGGCATCACTGATAGGCAGCACTTATGCGCATTGATGGGTGGCACTAATGGGCATCGCTGATAGGTGGCACTTATATGTGGCACTGGTGAGCACTGATAGCCAGCATGGATAGGTGACACTGATGGGCAGAACTAATGGGCATTGATGGGTGGCACTGATAGGCAGCACTTATCGTCACTGATGGGCGGCACTAATGGGCATTGATGGGTGGTACTGATGGGCATTGATGGGTGGCACTGATAGGCAGCACTTATGGACAGTGATGGGTGGAACTAATAGGCATTGATGGGCATCACTGATAGGTGGCACTGATGGGCACTAAAACCCAGCACTGACTGGCATCACTAATGGGCACCGATTTCTGGCACTGGTGGGCACTGGTGGCGCTCTAATGTAATCGTTGCCCTGATTACATCTCTCACTGTCCCCTGCGAGGAGATGCCGCTGATCGGCTCTGTCAGTGTGAGGCGAGGAGCTGTGCCGTGTCCTAGCAACACGGCCTGACCGCGATTTCCGCAGGCGCGCAGGAGCGGCCGTTTGGCTGCGCCGTCATGTGACGTCCACCCAGAACGAGAGCCGCACCGTCTCGCCGTCATGTGACGGTGGGCGGGCGGCAAGCGGTTAAAGAGGAACTCCAGTCTGCTCAGACAATCTGTAATAAAAAAAAAAACATCTTTGCCATTCTGAAGCTTCCCTCCAACCACTTTGCATATTATTTTATATATACTGCAATTCTGTACTTGCCAAATAATGCCGCAGAAATCTCCCTCCACTGAGTCTGGCTGCAGCCATTTTAACTGTGGGCAGCTGAAGCTTCTGCCTGTTCACTTCCTGGATTTACACAGAGGCACACCTCCAGCTCTGCAGCTCTCATTGGCCCTCTTATGACTCACCCCCCCCCCTCCCTTCCTGGCAAACTTTTACCAGAGTGGTAGAGAGAGCTGTGTGTGATGTCATAAGCCTAGGCTAGTGATGGTAAACCTTGGCACTACTGAAACTTTTGGAACTCCATTTCCCATGATGCTCAGGCACTCTGCAGTGTAGTTGAGCATCATGGGAAATGTAGTTCCAAAACATCTGGGGGTGCCGAGGTTCTCCATCACTGGACTAGGCCAATGACCAGACAAGAGACAAGAAGTGGGCTGTATGAGGGATTTACTGGCAGAAAAAAAAGAAGCGTTGTACTATCCAAAGAAAAAACAACAACAACAACAAGAAGGGCAGAAGATTTAATAGACGGAAAGATGAAAAAATGTCTGAAGGTTCCGCTTTAATGACCAGGCCATGTTTTTTTTTTTGCGATGTGGCACTGCGTCGCTTTGACTGACAATTGCGCGGTCGTACGACGCTGTACCCAAACAAAATTGACGTTGTTTCCCCCCCCCCCCCCCACACACACACACACACAAATAGAGATTTCTTTTGGTGGTATTTGATCACCTGTGTGTTTTTTTTTTTTTTTTTTGCGCTGTAAACAAAAAAAGCGACAATTTAATTTAAAAAAAAAATATTTTATTTTTTTTTTTTTTACTTTTTGCTATAATACATATCCAAAAAAACAAATCTATTTGTCAGTTTAGGTCGATATATATTTTTCTACATATTTGTTTGTAAAAAAAAAAAAAAAAAAAATGGCGCATACTGATTTGGTTTGCACAAAATATATCGCATCTACAAACTACGGGATTAAATCTATCCCGTAGTTTGTAGACGCGATACATTTTGTACAAACCAATCAATGTGCGCCTATTGCGATTTTTTTTTTTTTTTATATACCAAAAATATGTAGAAAAATATATATATTTTTTATTATTAAATTGTCGCTTTTTTTGGGGGGACTTTTATTTATTTTTTATTGTTTTTTTACTGGTAATGGCGGCGATCTGCGATTTTTAGCAGGACTGCGACATTGCGACGGACATATCTGTCCCCCAAATGACACTTTTGGGGGGACCAGTGACCTTATTACATTCATCAGTCCTATAAAAAATGCCCCGGTCAATGTATAAATGTCACTGGCAGGGAAGAGGTTAACACTAGGGGGGCGATCAAGGGGTTAAATGTGTTCCCTGTGTGTGTTCTAACTGTAGGGGGGGGGATGGGCTTACAGGAAGATGACATAGATCGCTGTTCCTGGTCGCTGCTGGCTTCCTGCGGCCGAGTGCAGGGTGTACCAAGATGGGCGTCGGGATGTTCAACCGCTGAAGGCAACACAGAGCGTCACTTCCGTTCTGCCCGATGACTTCCGGTTGCGCCGCCTCTCCCGGGTATCGGATTGGGCATCGGGAGCATTTGACATTCCCTCACATTTGTGGTTCAATCGCCGTTTACATATGAGTAACGTATGCGTTCGCATTAAGCACAGTGGGGCGGGGGGCGTTCGTCAATCACAGACCGCACCCCTGGGGTGTGTGGGCAGCACGACTGGTTAAGCCCGAGAGGCAGAAGTGTCGTCCGTTGTCGCTCTGGTCCTCCAAGGGCATAGAGCCAAGTGGGGAGCCATCTTGCCCTCACTTGATTTCCTACCCAGCCACCAATCTGACCTCCTGCCCAGCCACCAGTCTGACCTCCGGTCCAGCTACCAATCTGACCTCCTGCCCAGCCACCAATCTCACCTCCTGCCCAGCCACCAATCTGACCTCCTGCCCAGCCACCAATCTGACCTCCTGCCCAGCTACCAATCTGACCTCCTGCCCAGCCACCAATCTGACCTCCTGCCCAGCCACCAATCTGACCTCCTGCCCAGCTACCAATCTGACCTCCTGCCCAGCCACCAATCTGACCTCCTGCCCAGCCACCAATCTGACCTCCTGCCCAGCTACCAATCTGACCTCCTGCCCAGCCACCAATCTGACCTCCTGCCCAGCTACCAATCTGACCTCCTGCCCAGCCACCAATCTGACCTCCTGCCCAGCCACCAATCTGACCTCCTGCCCAGCTACCAATCTGACCTCCTGCCCAGCTACCCATCTGACCTCCTGCCCAGCTACCAATCTGACCTCCTGCCCAACCACCAATCTGACCTCCTGCCCAGCCACCAATCTGACCTCCTGCCCAGCTACCAATCTGACCTCCTGCCCAACCACCAATCTGACCTCCTGCCCAGCCACCAATCTGACCTCCTGCCCAGCTACCAATCTGACCTCCTGCCCAACCACCAATCTGACCTCCTGCCCAACCACCAATCTGACCTCCTGCCCAGACACCAATCTGACCTCCTGCCCAGCTACCAATCTGACCTCCTGCCCAGCTACCAATCGGACCAGATCACTTCTGGGTTTACCAACGGCTCCGGTAAACCTGGAAGACACCGGGAAGCGGAAGCCATAACTCCCGATATTTTACTATCAAAGTAATTCTGTAATTTTTCAGTTATTCGGTCAGCAAGTGGCTATAGAGATAGAAATACGAATGAGATGATATCGGATGACAGATCCTTCTCTCCTCCAGGATCAGGATACAAATACAGAGGAGGAGCCGCCATCTGACGTCACCCTCCACCCATCACCATAGAGACGCTCTGCTGCTCCAGACCGGCCCGGCTGGTCTATCCCTCGGAGGACTCGGGGAGGGGAACTGTAGGAGCTCATCCTCCACCTGCTGGTCAGTGTGAGAAACGACTGAATGAGCTGAATGTGTCCATGCCGGGCTTCCTGCGCAGATGTCGATCATTTAACCTTTTAGCTGCCAGAGCCAATTGATGCTTTTTGTTGCACTCATGTTTAACCACTTCAGCCCCGGTAGGTTTTACCCCCCCCCTTCATGACTGGGCCATTTTTTGGGTCGCTTTAACTGACAATTGCGCAGTCGTGCGACACTACACAAACAAAATTGATGTCCGTTTTTCCCCACAAATAGAGTTTTCTTTTGGTGGTAGTTGGTCACCTCTGCGGTTTTTATTTTTTGCGCTATAAACAAAAAAAGAGCAACAATTTAAAAAAAAAATAATATATATATTTTTTTACTTTCTGCTATAAAACACGTCGTATAAAAAAAAAATCGAATTTCTTCATAGACCCCTTTCACACTGAGGCCATTTTTTTAGGCGTTTTAGCGCTAGAAATAGCGCCTGTAAAGCGCCTGAAAACTGCCTCACATGCCGCCCGAGTGCGCTCACACTGGGGGGCGGTCCGCTTGCGGGACGTTAGAAAAAGTCCTGCAAGCAGCATCTTTGGGGCGGTTTGCGCCCCTGCCCATTGCAATGAATGGGCAGCGCTTCCGAAGGGGTTAAAAACGCCCGTGTTGCGGCGCTCCGGAAGCATTTTTAACCCCTTCTTTGGGGTTAAAAGTTCTAACGGCCAAAAAAAGCGCCTCTTAAATAGCGCTAAAGCATCGCTAAAACAAGCATCACTTTACTGCTAACACACGGGCGGCCCCAGTGTGAAAGGGGTCTAAATTTAGGCCAATATGTATTCTGCTACATATTTTTGGTAAAAAAATCCCAATAACCGTATAGTGCGCAAAAGTTATCACATCTACAAATGGGATAGATTTATGTAATTTTTACTTCTTTATTTTTACTAGTAATGGCGGCGTTCAGTGATTTTTAGCGGGACTGCGAGATTGTGGTGGACAAATCGGACACCTAACTGACACTTTTGACACTTTTTCGGGAACCAGTGACATTATTACAGTGATCAGTGCTAAGTAGCGGAACTGCCATGGTCACAAAGGTCGCACTTGCGACTGAGCTCTGACATTTCGCTGTCGGGCTCGAAGGGCGGGCCCCTGCCGTGGGTCAGGGGGTCCCTTCATGGTGTCTTCCACTGGGCCCTGAAGGTTCTAGATACACCTCTGTTATGACTCACTGATTAAGAAAGGGGTGATGGTTATCCGGTGAGTGCTCTGGTATGGAGGTGATGGTTTTCCGGTGAGTGCTCTGGTGTGGAGGTGATGGTTATCTGGAGGGTGCTCTGGTGTGGAGGTGATGGTTATCTGGAGGGTGCTCTGGTGTGGAGGTGATGGTTATCCGGTGAGTGATCTGGCGTGGAGGTGATGGTTATCCGGTGAGTGCTCTTGTATAGAGGTGATGGTTAACCAGTAAGTGATCTGGTGTGTTGGTGATGGTTATCTGGTGAGTGCTCTGGTATGGAGGTGATGGTTTTCCGGTGAGTGCTCTGGTGTGGAGGTGATGGTTATCTGGAGGGTGCTCTGGTGTGGAGGTGATGGTTATCTGGAGGGTGCTCTGGTGTGGAGGTGATGGTTATCCGGTGAGTGCTCTGGTGTGTTGGTGATGGTTATCCAGTGAGTGATCTGGTATGGAGGTGATGGTTATCTGGTGAGTGCTCTGGTGTGAAGGTGATGGTTATCTGGTGAGTGCTCTGGTGTGGAGGTGATGGTTATTCGGTGAGTGATCTGGTATGGAGGTGGTGGTTATCCAGTAAGTGATCTGGTGTGTTGGTGATGGTTATCCAGTGAGTGCTCTGGTATGGAGGTGATAGTTATCTGGTGAGTGCTCTGGTGTGAAGGTGATGGTTATCTGGTGAGTGCTCTGGTGTGGAGGTGATGGTTATCCGGTGAGTGCTCTGGTATGGAGGTGATGGTTTTCCGGTGAGTGCTTTGGTGTGGAGGTGATGGTTATCTGGAGGGTGCTCTGGTGTGGAGGTGATGGTTATCTGGAGGGTGCTCTGGTGTGGAGGTGATGGTTATCCGGTGAGTGATCTGGCGTGGAGGTGATGGTTATCCGGTGAGTGCTCTTGTATAGAGGTGATGGTTAACCAGTAAGTGATCTGGTGTGTTGGTGATGGTTATCTGGTGAGTGCTCTGGTATGGAGGTGATGGTTTTCCGGTGAGTGCTCTGGTGTGGAGGTGATGGTTATCTGGAGGGTGCTCTGGTGTGGAGGTGATGGTTATCTGGAGGGTGCTCTGGTGTGGAGGTGATGGTTATCCGGTGAGTGCTCTGGTGTGTTGGTGATGGTTATCCAGTGAGTGATCTGGTATGGAGGTGATGGTTATCTGGTGAGTGCTCTGGTGTGAAGGTGATGGTTATCTGGTGAGTGCTCTGGTGTGGAGGTGATGGTTATTCGGTGAGTGATCTGGTATGGAGGTGGTGGTTATCCAGTAAGTGATCTGGTGTGTTGGTGATGGTTATCCAGTGAGTGCTCTGGTATGGAGGTGATAGTTATCTGGTGAGTGCTCTGGTGTGAAGGTGATGGTTATCTGGTGAGTGCTCTGGTGTGGAGGTGATGGTTATCCGGTGAGTGCTCTGGTATGGAGGTGATGGTTTTCCGGTGAGTGCTCTGGTGTGGAGGTGATGGTTATCTGGAGGGTGCTCTGGTGTGGAGGTGATGGTTATCTGGAGGGTGCTCTGGTGTGGAGGTGATGGTTATCCGGTGAGTGATCTGGCGTGGAGGTGATGGTTATCCGGTGAGTGCTCTGGTATAGAGGTGATGGTTAACCAGTAAGTGATCTGGTGTGTTGGTGATGGTTATCTGGTGAGTGCTCTGGTATGGAGGTGATGGTTTTCCGGTGAGTGCTCTGGTGTGGAGGTGATGTTTATCTGGAGGGTGCTCTGGTGTGGAGGTGATGGTTATCTGGAGGGTGCTCTGGTGTGGAGGTGATGGTTATCCGGTGAGTGCTCTGGTGTGGAGGTGATGGTTATCCGGTGAGTGCTCTGGTGTGGAGGCGATGGTTATCCAGTAAGTGATCTGGTGTGTTGGTGATGGTTATCCAGTGAGTGATCTGGTATGGAGGTGATGGTTATCTGGTGAGTGCTCTGGTGTGAAGGTGATGGTTATCTGGTGAGTGCTCTGGTGTGGAGGTGATGGTTATTCGGTGAGTGATCTGGTATGGAGGTGGTGGTTATCCAGTAAGTGATCTGGTGTGTTGGTGATGGTTATCCAGTGAGTGCTCTGGTATGGAGGTGATAGTTATCTGGTGAGTGCTCTGGTGTGAAGGTGATGGTTACCTGGTGAGTGCTCTGGTGTGGAGGTGATGGTTATTCGGTGAGTGATCTGGTATGGAGGTGGTGGTTATCTGGTGAGTGATCTGGTGTGGAGGTGATGGTTATCCGGTGAGTGATCTGGTGTGGAGGTGATGGTTATCCGGTGAGTGATCTGGTGTGGAGGTGATGGTTATCCGGTGATCACACTCTGCAAAGCTCAGTGGGGAGAGCCCTGAGAACTGATTGGAGGGAAGGGACACACCTCTTTTCACACAGCACACTTGAACAGAGCTGCGGTTGTCAATCACAGGTTGTGTGCTAGAGCTCCCTCCCCTGTCACCTTTGATCTCTTGGTGTCAGGAAAACTTGTCAAAAGTGACTGATGCAGACAGCAGAGGAAGGAGGCAGCAGACAGAAATGACACTTAGTGCTCTGAACTGAGACAAGTACACATTATAGAGGGATGTGCTTTCTTCATATTTCATCTCTGAGGTTTACAACCACTTTAATGTCGGTGCGCTAATCTCCCCATCCTGCTAATGACCCGGAAACCATGTGTAATGTCTCCTAAACATCTCCTGTACTATGTCTGCAGTCTCTGATCATCTCCTGTATTATGTCTGCAGTCTCTGATCATCTCCTGTACTATGTCTGCAGTCTCTGATCATCTCCTGTACTATGTTTGCAGTCTCTGACCATCTCCTGTATTATGTCTGCAGTCTCTGATCATCCCCTGTACTATGTTTGCAGTCTCTGACCATCTCCTGTATTATGTCTGCAGTCTCTGACCATCTCCTGTATTATGTCTGCAGTCTCTGACCATCTCCTGTATTATGTCTGCAGTCTCTGACCATCTCCTGTATTATGTCTGCAGTCTCTGATCATCCCCTGTACTATGTTTGCAGTCTCTGACCATCTCCTGTATTATGTCTGCAGTCTCTTATCATCTCCTGTAGTATGTCTGCAGTCTCTGACCATCTCTTGTACTATGTCTGCAGTCTCTGATCGTCTCCTGTACTATGTCTGCTCTCCCTGACCATCTGCTATACTATGTCTGCAGTCTCTAAACATCTCCTGTAACATGTCTGCAGTCTCTGATCGTCTCCTGTACTATGTCTGCAGTCTCTGATCATCTCCTGTAACATGTATGCAGTCTCTGATCATCTCCTGTAACATGTCTGCAGTCTCTGATCATCTCCTGTAACATGTCTGCAGTCTCTGATCGTCTCCTGTACTATGTCTGCAGTCTCTGATCGTCTCCTGTATTATGTCTGCAGTCTCTGATCATCTCCTGTAACGTGTCTGCAGTCTCTGACCATCTTCTGTACTATGTCTGCAGTCTCTGATCATCTCCTGTAGTATGTCTGCAGTCTCTGATCATCTCCTGTAGTATGTCTGCAGTCTCTGACCATCGAAAGGGGGGGGTGGAGTTTCAATCGAGTAGAGTAGAGTAGAGTAGAGTAGAGTAGAGTAGAGTAGAGTAGAGTAGAGTAGAGTAGAGTAGAGTAGAGTAGAGTAGAGTAGAGTAGAGTAGAGTAGAGTAGAGTAGAGTAGAGTAGAGTAGAGTAGAGTAGTGTAGAGTAGAGTAGTGTAGTGTATTGGAGTAGAGTAGAGTAGAGTGTAGAGGTTATATATATATTTGTTCCAAGTTCTCATTTCGGGATGCCCGGTGAGAAAGTCCTCGGTGTCTATTGCTGACTTCATGTCCCGATCCAAGGTGAAGATGACCCAAGAGCCGACGTGCTGCCAAAATCCATCTTGGAACAAGCAGGAGAAACTTCTCCACCAGCGATCACATCTGCTACACAACAGCCGCCATCACTCCACGTCCAACGAGCTTCTCCTCCTCTTCTGGAGGTACAACCAATTCCCAAACCAATAAAGACACCCGAGTCCTAGAATCCGGTTCTTCAAAGTCACCACCATGACCTCTGCTGGTCCCTAAAACCGAATATAAGAGAATGAAGTGATACTAAACACACTATAACTTACATTCTCCCTTCTATTTCTGTATGTGGATCACGGCACTGTAATTATTTTAATTAAAAAAAAACCTTTTTCCTAATGGATGTCCAGCTGTCACATGACCCGGCTCTCTCCCAGCCTGTCTGCAGGGAAACATAAGCAGGAGGAGCTTCTAGTGCTCTGCTGCTGGTCACATGTTCAAAAAAAAAACAGCATTTGGAATACAGTAAAATGAAATAATATTAATAAATTGTCATAAAATATATATTTGAAATCAAATCTTTATTATTTTTTGGCAATAACATGGTGTGGGCGGATTTCTTCACAGGTTGTGTCACTCCCCTCCCACCTGTGTCTTAGAATAAAGGGGAGGTGAAGCCTCCATCAATACATGTAATATCCCGCCCCTATTGTGTTTAGCTGGTTAGTGGGCATGGAGGAGGAGGAGGCGGGAGGGGGTGGGCTGTTATTGTGTATACGCCCACATGTGTGACTCTATAGTCACATGGGCTGCTCAGATGTGATAGGGAGGAAATGCTCAGCATAGAAACTCACTGACTGGCACTAACTGTCACCAGCTGTGTCCACGACGGATCAGTGTACCGGCCCGCTGCCAGCACCATGTGACCTCTGTGGCCGGTCACAGCAGATCACATGACAATTCTAAACAATTCTAAACAATGGATGGCTTCCTTTCATGTGTTGCTTGCTGTGATGCTGTAATCACAACAAAACACATGGAAGGAGTCAGTTTTATTCAGTAAAAACGGTTGCTTATAGCAATGGAATTCACTGGAATAAGCAATCATAATGTGTAAAAAATATATAAAAAATCACTTCCCCAGAGTAGTACAATGTTACTATGGTAATACTGACTGTATTGTTCTGGTCACAGTTCTTATTTTTTGTTAAAAAAAAATTGTTAAAAAAAAAAAAATTGTTAAAAAAAAAATAAATTTTTTTTTTTTTTTACAGTACATACTGTCACCAGTCAGTATCCCTGATCATCCGCCACACCAGTTATATGATGACGCCGTACTGCACTGGTGACAGTATGTAAAAAGAAAAAAAATTGTGAAACATTTTTTTTTTTTGTAATTTCTTCCTTTTTCTAAAAAATTGTGAAAAAAAAATGACAACTTCAAAAAAACTCACCGTGCCTCTTACTAAATACCTTGGACTGTCTACTGTGCAAAAAAAGGGGTAATTTGGGAGGGGGGGGGGGTATTTTGTACTGTCCTGACGTTTTTTGGGCCCTAAGAAATGAGATCGGCCGTCAGTACATCAGGATCGATCGATTGTCAGATATATATATCCCATAGGTTACGGATTCTATAACTTTCCTACAGATCTAAATAATATGCACCGATTTGGGTTATTTTCACCAAAGAAATGGAGCGGAATAGATTTTGACCTCAATTTATGAAGATTGATTATTTATTTACAAAATTTTATAACAGAAACGAAGAAAAACACGTTTTTTTTCAAAATTTTCAGTCTTTTTCTGTTTATTTAGCAAAAAAATAACCCCCCCCAGCGGTGATTAAATACCACCAAAAGAAAGCTCTTTCTGTGTGAAATAAAAGATAAAAATGTCATATGGGTACAGTGTTACATGACCGCGTAATTGTCATTCAAAGTGTGACAGCGCTGAAAATTGGCGCCTGGGCAGGAAAGGGGAAAAGTGCCCGGTAAGTACATTTTATTCATATAGATTATGCAGGATAGGTGGTGGGAAGTCTCGGGTTAGTAAGTATCGATGTTGAAGGGTCTGGCTGCCCAGGTCTTCCACCGTAGCTTTGCTGTGGCTCAGGGCGGTTTAGCAGTCAGCCAGCAGTGTTGATGAGGATTTTGAGGTTGCAGGTTCAAACCTGATGGCATCATTTGAAATTTGTGATCACATTCTAGGGACTAGGCCTTGATTTCCTGTCTCTTCCTGTCTTCCTGTCTTCCTGTCTTCCTGTCTTCCTGTCTTCTTGTCCTCCTGTCTTCCTGTCTTCCTGTCCTCCTGTCTTCCTGTCCTCCTGTCCTCCTGTCTTCCTGTCCTCCTGTCCGGTTGGCTGAGGGGTTTAGGAACCTTCCCCCCAAGCCAGCAGAGATGTTAGAGTTGCTGGTTCATATCTAGAGGCATCTTTTTGAATTTGCGGTGACTTTACCTCCTGAAATAGAAGAATGCACCCATGTTGATGAGGATTTTGAGGTTGCAGGTTCAAACCTGATGGCATCATTTGAAATTTGTGATCACGTTCCAGGGACTAGGCCTTGATTTTCTGTCCTCCTGTCCGCCAGGCTGGTTGGCTGAGGGGTTCAAGAGCCTTCCCCCTAAGCCAGCAGAGATGTTAGTAGTTGCTGGTTCATATCTAGAGGCATTGTTTTTGAATTTGCGGTGACTTTATCTCCTGAAATAGAAGAACGCACCCATGCACTTCGGAGCAGTGTTGAGTAACTCAGAGGTTAAGAGTGAGGCCCCCAGATGCCACAACTTGAGTTCAAATCCCCGAGTATGCTGCAGACGACCAAGGGCAAATCTGCAAGAGCAATGTAGACCCTGGAGGACATGTCATTGAAAGTCCTGGAGACCTCCAAGGGCAGATTCCTGGAAGCACAGTAGATCCTGAGTGAAAACTTGGATGTCATGGACAACCCACCAGTCCTGGTCCCCCAGAGGCCCATAACACATGTGGCCATCGCATTAGGTTTTGGAGTGTGGCCCCCAGATGCCACAACTTGAGTTCAAATCCCTGAGTATGCTGCAGACCACCAAGGGCAAATCTGCAAGAGCATTGTAGATCCTGGAGGACATGTCATTGAAAGTCCTGGAGACCTCCAAGGGCAGATTCCTGGAAGCACAGTAGATCCTGAGTGAAAACTTGGATGTCGTGGACAACCCACCAGTCCTGGTCCCCCAGAGGCCCATAACACATGTGGCCATCACATTAGGTTTTGGACACCCCACTTCTTCGGGCCATGGTCTGTAACATCTTAAAGTAGAATGGGCTGTCTTACTGAGGCAGCCCATTAAAAAAAATGTGAATGCAGACTTAGCTTTTTCTTGGCCTCATCCCATATATATATATACATACCTCTCCCAGCCAGGAAAGCACCTGACACCCCCCCAAGGGGTATAAGGTAATGGAACATTTCCTACATGGGGGTTCAAGTACTATACAGCAGCCAGGACACACATGGCTATCCCTCAGAGGGATTTGAACTCAGGTCTCCAGCAAACCAGGCAGCACTACCACCCATGTTTAGGTAATAAGGGTCTAGTTAAAAAAGAAGAAAATCAAACAAGTAAAAAAACAAAGAAAAAAGAAAAATCAAACAACTAAATAAAAGAAGAAAATCCACAAGTAAAAGAAAAAAACTAACTAAAAAAAAGGAAAAAAAACAAAACAACTATATAAAAAGAGAAAATCAAACAAGCAAAAGAAAAAAAAAAATCAAACAACTATATAAAAAGAGAAACTTAAACAAGCAAAAGAAAAAAAAATCTAACAAACAACTAAATAAAAAAAATCAAATAAGTAACAGAAACAAAAAGAAATAAAACAAACAAAATAAAAGAAGAAAATCAAACAAATAAAAGAAAAAACAAGCTATCACGTAACATAACATATATAACAATTGCTCAAATTACAGGTACTAGGGCTTGATTTTGTCCAAGGCTGGTTGGCTCGGAGGTTAAGAACCCCTCACCACTGAGCCAGCGGAGATGTTAGAGTTGCCGGTTCAAATCCAGATTCATCTTTTTGAATTTGCAATGACTTTAACTCCTGAAATAGGAGAACGAACCCATAAGTTCCTGAGCAGAGGAAAGTAGCTCAAAGGATGAGAGTGTTGACCCCAGGTGCTGTAGACTCAAGTTCAAATCCTTACAAGTGCTGCAGATCACCAAGGGCAATTCCATGAGAGTGCTGAAGACCCCAGAGGATGCATCAAAGAAAGCACTGGAGACCTCCAAGGGCAAATTCCTGAAAGTGCAGTAGACCCTGAGTGAAAGCTTGGAGGCCATGGACAACCCACCAGTCTGCTCCAGTCCCAGGCCACCACAGGCCTGTAAAATGTGTGGGCATCACATTAGGTTGTGGACACCCTGCCTCTTCGGTCCACCATCTGTGACATCACTGCAACATCTATAAATAGAATGGGCTGTCTTACTGGGGCAGCCCAATCGAAAAACAGGACTTAGGTTTTTCTTGGCCTCACCCCATTATATATATATACATACATACACACACCTCCCACCCCAGGTACTGCCTAGCACCTGAACTCCCCTGCTGGTGGGACACTTCCCACTAATAGGGGGTTCAAGTGCTGCACAGCACCCAGGACACACATGACTTTTACCTCAGGGGGATTTGAACTCAGGTCTCCAGCAGCACAGGCAGAGCTCTTACCTCTGAGCTACCACCCATGTTCAGGAACTGACACTCTGGTTCTTTTATTTCAGGAGTTGACAAAATGCCCACATTAATAAAAAAAAAACACAAAGAAGAAAAAATAAAATAAAAACACAACTAAATAAAAGAAGAAAATCAAACAAGTAAAAAATAAAAATATATAAAAGAAAATCAAACACTAAAGAGAGAAAAAAAATCAAACAACTAAATAAATGAAGAAAATTAAACAAGTAAAAAATAAATAAATAAAATAAGGTAATCAAACACTAAAGAGAGAAAAAAAAATCAAACACTATAGAAAGAAAAAAAATCAAACAAACAACTAAATGAAATAAGAAAATTAAACAAGGAAAAAATAAAGGAAAAATCAAACACTAGAGAGAGAAAAAAAAATCAAACTCTAAAGAAAGAAAAAAATCAAACAAACAACTAAATAAAAGAAGAAAAAAAAAGGAAAACAAACAACAACAAAAAAGATCAAACAACTAAATAAAAGAAGAAAATCAAACAAGTAAAATAAATAAATAAAAGAAAATCAAACACTAAAGAGATAAAAAAAACAAACAACTAAATAAATGAAGAAAATTAAACAAGTAAAAAATAAACAAATAAAATAAGGAAATCAAACACTAAAGAGAGAAAAAAAAATCAAACACTATAGAAAGAAAAAAAATCAAACAAACAACTAAATGAAATAAGAAAATTAAACAAGGAAACAATAAGGGAAAAATCAAACACTAAAGAGAGGGAAAAAAATCAAATTCTAAAGAAAGAAAAAAATCAAACAAACAACTAAATAAAAGAAGAAAAAAAAGGAAAACAAACAACAACAAAAAAGATCAAACAACTAAATAAAAGAAGAAAATCAAACAAGTAAAAAAAAAAAATAAGTAAAAGAAAATCAAACACTAAAGAGAGAAAAAAATCAAACAACTAAATAAATGAAGAAGATTAAACAAGTAAAAAAATAAATAAAATAAGGTAATAAAACACTAAAGAGAGAAAAAAAATCAAACACTATAGAAAGAAAAAAATCAAACAAACAACTAAATAAAAGAAGAAAATCAAACAAGTTTAAATAAAAAACCTAAATTAAAAGAAGGAAATCAAACAACCCCACAGCTGGGTCCAATTCATATGATAGGAAACTGTGACCAGCTCTCAATGGAGCCGCCTCACGCAGCTCCGGAGCGGTCGCAGAGCGCACGGAAAAAGGGTCCTGTGCATCTTTGGCTCTGTTTTAGGTCCGAATTCAGGCAAAAATTTGAACCTGATTCGCACCTGACACGCATCGAACCCCCTGCTGTGAACCGCGGCCGCAGCTCGTGGGAACCCAGCCTAAGGTAAAAAAATAAATAATCAAACAAACTAAATAAAAGTAAATCAAACAAGTAAAAGAATAAAACAAACAAAACGACTAAAAAAAAATTAACTAAATAAAAGAAGAAAATCAAACAAGTAAAACAAACAAACAACTAAATACATGAAAAAAAAATCAAATCAAACAACTAAATAAAAGAAACAAAAATTGCTCCCACTGACACCAATGATGTTATTGTTTTCACTCCCACAGTCCAGCCCCCCTACAGTCTGAAGAGCAGTAAATTGGCACTTTGTTTTGAAAGTTTGGAGAAATCACTGCATAGACACCACTACTACACCGCTACTACAGGGATCTCCACTGGGGTCCTGTGCTGAGTGGCTGCATTGTGAACACAGGAGGTCGGCCGCTCAGCACAGGCACCATTCAGGAAACACTTTGTATTTTCTAAACAAAAGCAGAACATTCTCTGATTGGACAAGGTGGAGAGTGCGACATCACTACCCCACTTTGCCCAATCAGAGAATGCTTTACATTCATCAAGACAATGCAAAGTGTTCCCCGAATGGTGCCTGTGCTGAGCGGCCGACCTCCTGTGGTCACAATGCAGCCACTCAGCATGAGAACTGAAAGCCAATGGAGATCACTGTAGTAGTGGTGTAGTAGCTGTGTAGTAGTGGGGTAGATACTATGACTGCAGAGGGACCTTACCTGGAATTCAACCACTTGCCAACGTATGTACGTATGTACAATGCAGCCGGGAAAGTATTCACATCCCTTCACTTTTTCCACATTTTGTTATGTTACAGCCTTATTCCAAAATCGATTAAATTCATTATTTTCCTCAAAACTCTACAAACAATCCCCCATAATGACAATGTGAAAGAAGTTTGTTTGAAATATTTGCAAATGTATTAAAAATAAAAAAAATCCCATGTACATAAGTATCACAGGCTCCACCCATGTACACAAGTATCACAGGCTTCTCCCATGTACACAAGTATCACAGGCTCCTCCCATGTACACAAGTATCACAGGCTCCTCCCATGTACATAAGTATCACAGACTCCACCCATGTACACAAGTATCACAGACTCCTCCCATGTACATAAGTATCACAGACTCCTCCCATGTATGTATCACAGACTCCTCCCATGTACGTAAGTATCACAGACTCCTCCCATGTATGTATCACAGACTCCTCCCATGTACACAAGTATCACAGGCTCCTCCCATGTACACTGGTATCACAGGCTCCTCCCATGTACACAAGTATCGTAGACTGCTCCCATGTACACAAGTATCACAGACTCCTCCCATGTACATAAGTATCACAGGCTCCTTCCATGTACACAAGTATCACAGACTCCTCCCATGTACATAAGTATCACAGACTCCTCCCATGTACATAAGTATCACAGACTCCTCCCATGTACATAAGTATCACAGACTCCTCCCATGTACATAAGTATCACTCTGAGGAGTCTTTGATACTTATGTACATGGGAGGAGCCTGTGATACTTATGTACATGGGAGGAGCCTGTGATACTTATGTACATGGGAGGAGCCTGTGATACTTATGTACATGGGAGGAGCCTGTGATACTTATGTACATGGGAGGAGCCTGTGATACTTATGTACATGGGAGGAGCCTGTGATACTCTTTGGGCCCAAAGTGTCAATATTTTGTGTGGCCACCATTATTTTCCAGCACTGCCTTAACCCTCTTGGGTATGGAGGTCACCAGAGCTTCACAGGTTGTCACTGGAGTCCTCTTCCCCTCCTCCATGACGACATCACGGAGCTGGTGGATGTTAGAGACCTTGCGCTCCTCCACCTTCCGTTTGAGGATGTCCCACAGATGATCAATAGAGTTTAGGTCTGCAGACATGCTTGGCCAGTCCATCACCTTTACCCTCAGCTACTTTAGCAAGGCGGTGGTGGTCTTGGAGGTGTGTTTGGGGTGGTTATCATGTTGGAATACTGCCCTGCGGCCCAGTCTCTGAAGGGAGGGGATCATGCTCTGCTTCAGTATGTCACAGTACATGTTGGCATTCATGGTTCCCTCAATGAACTGTAGCTCCCCAGTGCCGGTGTCTTGCCGAGAAAGTTCCCCCGGCAGATAAGGACCTCCCTGTACTGCGCAGCGCTTGCGCAGTACGAACGACTAAGGAGCCGCCCAAAATAGCCGAAGCTGGAAACCTTCAGTCAGCTGTACGCGGCGCCTGCGCCCTGGGTCCAGGTTCAAGCCCCACCATCCAAGTGGACCTAGAGGTAGAATAAAAAAGTGCAGAGCGCAGCGAGGCTGTGCCTAAAGCATGGGGAGCCCGCGAGGGGCCCTCTTACAGGCGCCGTGTACAGCTGATTTACAAATTTTCGGCTTCGGCTATTTCCACCGGCTCGTACTGCGCAAGCGCTGCGCCTGCGCAGTACAGGGGGGTCCTTATCCGCCGAGGGGAACTTTCTCAGCAGAACACCGGCAGCACTCATGCAGCCCCAGACCATGACACTCCCACCACCATGCTTGACTGTAGACAAGACACACTTGTCTTTGTCCTCCTCACCTGGTTGCCCCCACACACGCTTGTCACCATCTGAACCAAATGAGTTTATCTTGGTCTCATCAGACCACAGGACATGGTTCCAGTAATCCATGTCCTTAGTCTGCTTGTCTTCAGCAAACTGTTTGTGGTCTTTCTTGTGCATCATCTTTAGAAGAGGCTTCCTTCTGGGATGACAGCCATGCAGACCAATTTGATGCAGTGTGCGGCGTATGGTCTGAGCACTGACAGGCTGACCCCCCCACCCCTACAACCTCTGCAGCAATGCTGGCAGCACTCATACGTCTATTTCCCAAAGACAACCTCTGGATATGACGCTGAGCACGTGCACTCAGCTTCTTTGGTGGACCATGGCGAGGCCTGTTCTGAGTGGAACCTGTCCTGTTATACCGCTGTATGGTCTTGGCCACCGTGCTGCAGATCAGTTTCAGGGTCTTGGCAATCTTCTTATAGCCTAGGTCATCTTTATGTAGAGCAACAATTCTTTTTTTTCAGATCCTCAGAGAGTTCTTTGCCATGAGGTGCCATGTTGTACTTCCAGTGACCAGTATGAGAGAGTGAGAGCGATAACACCAAATTGAACACACCTGCTCCCCATTCACACCTGAGACCTTGTAACACTAACGAGTCACATGACACCGGGGAGGGAAAATGGCTAATTGGGCCCAATTTGGACATTTTCACTTAGGGGTGTACTGACTTTTGTTGCCAGCGGTTTAGACATTAATGGCTGTGTGTTGAGTTATTTTGAGGGGACAGCAAATTTACACTGTTATACAAGCTGTACACTCACTACTTTACATTGTAGCAAAGTGTCATTTCTTCAGTGTTGTCACATGAAAAGATAGAAGAAAAGATTTACAAAAATGTGAGGGGTGTACTTACTTTTGTGAGATACCGTAAATCCCATACTTTAGCTAATAAAAGGCATAATTTTTTTCTCTAGCATTCTTACTGCATACTCCCTTATAAAAGTGGCAATAAAGTGTATCTAAGACCAAGAAATAATGTATTCTATGTTATCATATTTTACCCCCCCCCCCCCCCGGTGATCCTGCCAGTAAGACACTTTCTGCCTTGTCCTTCCTCTCCTGCTGTGTCAGATCTGTAGCTCATGCTTCATGCTGCTTGGAGGACTCCAGCTCTGACTTAGCAGGAGGGGGTGTGTGTGTCCTCTGTAGAGAGACTGCTGCTTCCAGCCTATGAGCAGCAGTCTGACACACCCCCTGCGGAGCCAGAGCTAGAATTCTCCAATCAGCAGGGAGCATGATCTTTTGTTGATTGAAAGAGATTTAGGTCCGACTCAGCAGGGGGGAAGTGTCTGACCTCTGCAGAGAGATTACTGCTTCCAACATGGAGCAAGGATCCCCTCTGCAGCAATGCTGGTGGGACAATAGGCTTTTTTTTAACCCAAGCTGTGGCTTCTTTCTAAATAAAAACAAAATGTGAGCTGTTGCACAATTTTTATTTTTATTGTACATCTGGAGATGATATAAATTAAAAAAAAACTCATTTGGGCTTAATATACACAGCCTAGACTTTCATTCACATAATACAACAAATCACAAACTCTATGGTGTGTATCCATTAAGGCAAAAAAAGTGCAGAAATTCAAATTATTCAAATCTGAGCTCTTCATACTCTTCATACCTTCTATGCTAATGGACATTATTGCTCCTTTATCAATATTTCCAGGGAGACCTGACTGCTGGAGGTGCTCTTTAGGGTGAAACGGATTAAGTTTCCCAAGGAGGCCACCTAGCATCCTCCATTGCCAAGACACAGTTGGCTTCTCAAGAAAGACGCCTTGGTTGCTAGGATGCAGGTGGCCATTGCCACCTAACATGCTCTGTTGTTAGGAAGCAGGCGGGTTCACAAGGAAGTCACCTGCATCCTTTGTTGCTTGGATACAGGTGTCTGTTGCCACCTAGCATCCTCTGTTGCTAGGATACAGGCAGCTGTTGCAACCAAGCATCCTCTCTTCTTAGGAAGCAGGCAGGTTCTCAAGGAAGCCGCCCAGTGTTCTCCACTGCTAGGATACAGGCAACTGTTGCAACCTAGCATCCTCTGTTGCTACGAAGCAGGCGGGTTCTCAAGGTAGCCACCCATTGTTCTCTATTGCTAGAATACAGGCAACTGTTGCAACCTAGCATCCTCTGTTGCTACGAAGCAGGCGGGTTCTCAAGGAAGCCACCCATTGTTCTCCATTGCTAGGATACAGGCAACTGTTGCAACCTAGCATCCTCTGTTGCTACGAAGCAGGTGGGTTCTCAAGGAAGCCACCCATTGTTCTCCATTGCTAGGATACAGGCAACTGTTGCAACCTAGCATCCTCTGTTGCTACGAAGCAGGTGGGTTCTCAAGGAAGCCACCCATTGTTCTCCATTGCTAGAATACAGGCAACTGTTGCAACTTAGCATCCTCTGTTGCTACGAAGCAGGCGGGTTCTCAAGGAAGCCACCCATTGTTCTCCATTGCTAGAATACAGGCAACTGTTGCAACCTAGCATCCTCTGTTGCTACGAAGCAGGTGGGTTCCCAAGGAAGCCACCCAGTGTTCTCCATTGCTTGGATACAGGCAACTGTTGCAATCTAGCATCCTCTGTTTCTAGGATACAGGCAACTGTTGAAACCTAGCATCCTCTGGGTGACTTCCTTGAGAACCCGCCTGCTTCGTAGCAACAGAGGATGCTAGGTTGCAACAGTTGCCTGTATCCTAGCAATGGAGAACACTGGGTGACTTCCTTGAGAACTCGCCTGCTTCATAGCAACAGTGTTCTCCATTGCCAGGATACAGGCTGTTGCCTGTATCCTGATACAACTGTTGCAAACTAGCATCCTCTGTTGCTAGGATACAGGTGACTGTTGCAACCTAGCATCCTCTGTTGCTAGAAATCAGGCGGGTTATCATGGAACCCACCCAGTGTTCTCCATTGCTAGGATACCTGTGACTGTTGCAACCTAGCATCCTCTGTTGCTAGGAGTTCTCAAGGAAGCCACCCAGTGTTCTCCATTGCCAGGATACAGGCAACTGTTGCAACCTAGCATCCTTGGTTGTTATGAAGCAGACGGGTTCCCAAGGAAGCCACCCAGTATTCTCCATTGTTAGGATATAGGCAACTGTTGCAACCTAGCATCTTCTGTTATTATGAAGCAGGCGGGTTCTTAAGGAAGCCACCCAGTGTTCTCCACTGCTAGGATACAGCTGACTGTTGCAACCTAGCATCCTCTGTTGCTATGAAGCAGGTGGGTTCCCAAGGAAGCCCAGTGTTCTCCATTGCTAGGATACAGGCAACCTAGCATCCTCTGTTGCTAGGATACAGGTAACTGTTGCAACCTAGCATCCTCTGTTGCTAGGAATCAGGCAAGTTCTCAAGGAAGCCACCCAGTGTTCTCCATTGCCAGGATACAGACAACTGTTGCAACCTAGCATCCTCGGTTGTTATGAAGCAGGGGGGTTCTTAAGGAAGCCCCCTGGTGTTCTCCATTGCTAGGATACAGGTAACTGTTAGAACCTAGCATCCTCTGTTGCTAGGAAGCAGATGGGTTCTCAAGGCAACCACCCAATGTTCTCCATTGCCAGGATACAGGCAACTGTTGCAACCTAGTATCTTCTGTTATTATGAAGCTGGGGGGTTCTTAAGGAAGCCACCCAGTGTTCTCCATTGCTAGGATACAGGTGACTGTTGCAACCTAGCATCCTCTGTTGCTAGGAATCAGGCTGGTTCTCATGGAATCCACGCAGTGTTCTCCATTGCTAGGATACACGTGACTGTTGCAACCTAGCATCCTCTGTTTCTGGGAAGCAGGTGGGTTCTTAAGGAAGCCACCCAGTGTTCTCCATTGCTAGGATACAGGCACATATTGAAACCTAGCATCCTCCGTTGCTAGGAAGCAGGTGATTTCTCAAGGAAACCACCCAGTGTTCCCCATTGCCAGGATACAGGCAACTGTTGCAACCTAGCATCTTCTGTTATGAAGCAGGCGGCTTCTTAAGGAAGCCACCCCGTGTTCTCCATTGCTAGGATACAGGTGACTGTTGCAACCTAGCATCCTCTGTTGCTAGGAATCAGGCGGGTTCTCATGGAATCCACGCAGTGTTCTCCATTGCTAGGATACACGTGACTGTTGCAACCTAGCATCCTCTGTTTCTGGGAAGCAGGTGGGTTCTTAAGGAAGCCACCCAGTGTTCTCCATTGCTAGGATACAGGCACATATTGAAACCTAGCATCCTCCGTTGCTAGGAAGCAGGTGATTTCTCAAGGAAACCACCCAGTGTTCCCCATTGCCAGGATACAGGCAACTGTTGCAACCTAGCATCTTCTGTTATGAAGCAGGCGGCTTCTTAAGGAAGCCACCCCATGTTCTCCATTGCTAGGATACAGGTGACTGCTGCAACCTAGCATCCTCTGTTGCTAAGATACAGGTGACTGTTGCAACCTGGCATTCTCTGTTGCTAGGAAGCAGTTGGGTTCTCAAGGAAGCCACCCAGTGTTCTCCGTTGTTAGGATACAAGTAACTGTTACAACCTAGCATCCTCTGTTGCTAGGAAGCAGACGGGTTCTCTAGGAAGCCACCCGATGTTCTCCATTGTTAGGATATAGGCAACTGTTGCAACCTAGCATCTTCTGTTATTATGAAGCAGGCGGGTTCTTAAGGAAGTCACCCAGTGGTCTCCATTGCCGGGATACAGGTGACTGTTGCAACCTGGCATCCTCTGTTGCTAGGAATCAGGCGAGTTCTCAAGGAAGCCACCCAGTGTTCTCCATTGCCAGGATACAGGCAACTGTTGCAACCTAGCATCCTTGGTTGTTATGAAGCAGACGGGTTCTCAAGGAAGCCACCCAATGTTCTCCATTGTTAGGATATAGGCAACTGTTGCAACCTAGCATCTTCTGTTATTATGAAGCCGGTGAGTTCTTAAGGAAGCCACGCAGTGTTCTCCATTGCCAGGATACAGGTGACTGTTGCAACCTAGCATCCTCTGTTGCTAGGAATCAGGCGGGTTATCAAGGAACCCACCCAGTGTTCTCCATTGCTAGGATACACGTGATTGTTGCAACCTAGCATCCTCTGTTGTTATGAATCAGGCGGGTTCTTAAGGAAGCCACCCAGTGTTCTCCACTGCTAGGATACAGGTGACTGTTGCAACCTAGCATCCTCTGTTGCTATGAAGCAGGTGGGTTCCCAAGGAAGCCCAGTGTTCTCCATTGCTAGGATACAGGCAACCTAGCATCCTCTGTTGCTAGGATACAGGTAACTGTTGCAACCTAGCATCCTCTGTTGCTAGGAATCAGGCAAGTTCTCAAGGAAGCCACCCAGTGTTCTCCATTGCCAGGATACAGACAACTGTTGCAACCTAGCATCCTCGGTTGTTATGAAGCAGGGGGGTTCTTAAGGAAGCCCCCTGGTGTTCTCCATTGCTAGGATACAGGTAACTGTTAGAACCTAGCATCCTCTGTTGCTAGGAAGCAGATGGGTTCTCAAGGCAACCACCCAATGTTCTCCATTGCCAGGATACAGGCAACTGTTGCAACCTAGTATCTTCTGTTATTATGAAGCTGGGGGGTTCTTAAGGAAGCCACCCAGTGTTCTCCATTGCTAGGATACAGGTGACTGTTGCAACCTAGCATCCTCTGTTGCTAGGAATCAGGCGGGTTCTCATGGAATCCACGCAGTGTTCTCCATTGCTAGGATACACGTGACTGTTGCAACCTAGCATCCTCTGTTTCTGGGAAGCAGGTGGGTTCTTAAGGAAGCCACCCAGTGTTCTCCATTGCTAGGATACAGGCACATATTGAAACCTAGCATCCTCCGTTGCTAGGAAGCAGGTGATTTCTCAAGGAAACCACCCAGTGTTCCCCATTGCCAGGATACAGGCAACTGTTGCAACCTAGCATCTTCTGTTATGAAGCAGGCGGCTTCTTAAGGAAGCCACCCCGTGTTCTCCATTGCTAGGATACAGGTGACTGTTGCAACCTAGCATCCTCTGTTGCTAGGAATCAGGCGGGTTCTCATGGAATCCACGCAGTGTTCTCCATTGCTAGGATACACGTGACTGTTGCAACCTAGCATCCTCTGTTTCTGGGAAGCAGGTGGGTTCTTAAGGAAGCCACCCAGTGTTCTCCATTGCTAGGATACAGGCACATATTGAAACCTAGCATCCTCCGTTGCTAGGAAGCAGGTGATTTCTCAAGGAAATCACCCAGTGTTCTCCATTGCCAGGATACAGGCAACTGTTGCAACCTAGCATCTTCTGTTATGAAGCAGGCGGCTTCTTAAGGAAGCCACCCCGTGTTCTCCATTGCTAGGATACAGGTGACTGCTGCAACCTAGCATCCTCTGTTGCTAAGATACAGGTGACTGTTGCAACCTGGCATTCTCTGTTGCTAGGAAGCAGTTGGGTTCTCAAGGAAGCCACCCAGTGTTCTCCGTTGTTAGGATACAAGTAACTGTTACAACCTAGCATCCTCTGTTGCTAGGAAGCAGACGGGTTCTCTAGGAAGCCACCCGATGTTCTCCATTGTTAGGATATAGGCAACTGTTGCAACCTATCATCCTCTGTTATTATGAAGCAGGCGGGTTCTTAAGGAAGTCACCCAGTGGTCTCCATTGCCGGGATACAGGTGACTGCTGCAACCTGGCATCCTCTGTTGCTAAGATACAGGTGACTGTTGCAACCTATCATCCTCTGTTGCTAGGAAGCAGGCGGGTTCTCAAGGAAGCCACCCAGTGTTCTCCGTTGCTAGGATACAGGCAACTGTTGCCACCTAATGCCCTCTGTTTCTAGGACGCAGGCAGGTCTTGTACTTCTAAAGAGTACAGTTGCCCTGTAGGCAGTTTGCATGCACACATGTGCACAAATGTTTAAATGCAGCATAAAAAACACCAATACATTGCTTTGGGACTGCTGGTTTAGGGCATTTTTAAGCCCCTGAATGCCACTCTAAAAGACAGATCTAAATGGCAGAATGTCCATGGGGCACACTGACTATCATAAGGCTACCATCTTTCCAATCTCTCCCTCTACTGGTCCAAATTCACTATGTGTGGTGAAATGATATCCTCACACTAGTCTTTATAGGTCGGTTTGTTGCTTTTTCATAAAGAGAACTCTTAAATACAAAAGACCTGAAAAATATCAAATGCATTTAAATACACTATGTACATTAAACAATATTATAATCTTAATAAAGTGAATAATTCAATGAATGTTTAAAAAAAAAAAAAACAATCACACAATGAAGGTAATACTACGTTGTGAGAAATATGAAGGCTGCCAGTGCTGAGCTCCTCCGTTCCTGGCTGTAATACCTGTAAATCCAAAAATATGCATGACGCAACCTGTGATGTCATAACTCACGATCTTCATACTGACCTGGCTCAGGATTGGGGTTCCAATTCATCCCAAAGGTTTGCAGTAGGGTTATATCAGATATTTTTCTTGGACACTACCCTGTTTCCCCTGAAAATAAGACCTAGCGTGATTGTCGGTGATGGCTGCAATATAAGCCCTACCCCCCGAAAATAAGCCCTACCCTGTAAATAAGACCTACAAGGACTTTAACTAGGGCTTATTTAGGGGGTAGGGCTTATATTGCAGCCATCACCGACAATCACGCTAGGTCTTATTTTCGGGGGAAACAGGGTATGTGTGTGCAGCAATTGAGGTGCAATGCCCGTTTCACCACATCAGCTCCCTTTCTCTTTGGACTCCATATCATGTTCCAAACTTCTATCTTTTTGACTATTTTTGCATTTACTTTACTCCACCTGAATGACGGAATGAACCTCATTTTACCATGTTTCAACCCATACATGAATTTTTCTCCTATTAATGTATCGATAACTTACCAAAGCTTATCAATTAGATATTTGTTCATAATCACCTTATATTGAGTAATTCTCTCACTGTGCTTATAATTATGCACATTAGGCTTCCTCTTTTCCGCATTTCCCCCATGCTCTTACACTATATCAATGATATATAGTATAAATTTGATCCTATAATTAAACTCATATTACATATTATACTATATATTCACATCTAGGGACCCGCACCCCCCCGTCTCTTCGCTCTGTGCTGCTCCTTGTGGACTCCGCTGGTATGACATGCCCGATGTGTGTATATAACGTGGTGCTGCTACCCATCCTAACACACTGAAGCAACCGTACACATATTCCAACATCAGGGGCAGACCGACAACTCATGGGGCCCCCAGGCAATAGGAGATTATGGGGCCCCCAGACAATATAAGATTTTGGGGCCCCCCGGGCAATAGGAGATTTTGGGGCCCCCCAGGCAATAGGAGAAGATTATTGGGGCCCCCCCTGGCAATAAGATATTATGGGGCCCCCCAGGCAATAGAAGAAGATTATTGGGGCCCCCCGGGCAATAAGAGATTATGGGGCCCCCAGGCAATAGAAGATTTTGGGGCCCCCAGGCAATAGGAGATTATTGGGGCCCCCCCCCGGGCAATAAGAGATTATGGGGCCCCCAGGCAATAGGAGATTATGGAGCCCCCCAGGCAATAGATTATGGGGCCACATAGTATACACACACACATACAGTATACACACACAGACACACAATATACACACACAATATACACACACAGTATACACACACACACATACAGTATACACACACAGACACACAGTATACACACACAGAATATACACACACACACACTGAAAAGGTACTGGAGAGGCGGGGCAGCTATAATCTTGGGATTTTTAAAAAAAACACAGATTTTTACATACTGTCTCTGGTTTTATTGAGCCTGGCAACCCTGATGGGGCCCCTTAGTGGCATGGGGCCCTCGGGCAGTGCCCGTGTGCCCAAACGGTCAGTCCGCCCCTGTCCAACATTCTACGTTGGATACCTATATTTATATACTGCTCTATCCTTCAAAGAGGCAATCTTAAACTGGCGTCATGGAGATCTGAGCTGGAAGTATCACCGGCTAAATCACCAATCTAAAATAACAATTACAGCTGCGTGCATTTAGCAAGCTTTTTTCACTTTTTTTTTATTATGAATTAATTGCTTTCTCCTTTTTGTTCCTTTCTCCCAAGAACCTTGCTCTTCATTCTCACTATTATTCTATTACAATATAATTGACTTATGTCTGTAATAATGATTGGTATGTCTGATCCATGCATCCTTCTTAGATCATACGGTGTATCTTCACAGGAAACCCCCTGAAGAAGGAATTATACTTATAATATTCCGAAACGTGTTGGGTCTTTAATATCTCATGCCTGTATGTGTTTCCGTTTGAGAACCCACAGCAACATGATGTTAGTGAAAGATCTGTATGAGTTGTTCATTCGTTGTTTTTAACCTAACATTTTGTGCAATTTTTGAATAAAGTTTATATATTTTTCACTAATAATATTTATTAGTCACTTCATACCAATCATATACCTCTCAAACATATTTACCCCCCCCCCCGCCCACCCACCCGTAAAATCCCTGGGCCAATTTTCTCTCATTTTCTCCATTTGAGTTGTAGATATAGTCATTTTTGGCAGAGGTTCCCTAATACCTGAAAGTTATTTCAAGGCAGGGGCGTTGCTAGGTCTACAAAAGATCTGGGGCTAGAGCCCATAGCAGCGTAGTAAAGAAAGTCATACGCTTGGGCGGGCATACATGTGTATATACAGTAATATACGTGTGTGCATATCCCCAGAGGGCCCCCCACTTACATCAGGGTCCCCAGAGAGCCCCCCCTTATATCAGGGTCCCCAGAGAGCCCCCCCCCTTACATCAGAGTCCCCAGAGAGCCTCCCCCTTGCATCAGGGTCCCCAGAGAGCCCCCCCTTACATCAGGGTCCCTAGAGAGCCTCCTCCTTACATCAGAGTCCCCAGAGAGCCTCCCCCTTGCATCAGGGTCCCCAGAGAGCCCCTCTTACATCAGGGTCCCCAGAGAGCCTCCCCCTTAAAATTAGGGTCCCCAGAGAGCCTCCCCCTTTCATCAGGGTCCCCAGAGAGCCCCCCACTTACATCAGGGTCCCCAGAGAGCCTCCCCTCCCCTTGGGGACCCCTGCAGAGACTTGGGGCTATGGGCCCCTGTTTCGGGGCTATAGCCCCAAAAGCCACCCCCTAGCGACGCCACTGTTTCAAGGGTTCCTCCATGTCAAAAAGGTTGAGAACGGCTGGTGCAGACTCAGATGTTTACTATTCATTTGCAGCTATCCATTCTCCTTTCACCCGTACTAGGAAGGCTATGGCTGTGCTACATAATGATCATATCTCATCATTCTCCATATGACGGAGATAACTTTAGTCTAGGTGCATTTAATGGAGGTTTTACGCAGTCTCAGCTGTAGAGAGTGTTTTTATTATGTTTTTGTACTTCTTTGGCTCTCTCATGCTGAACCATATTTTCAGCATTTTTAAACAGAAGTTGAGGAGACTTCCTTTTCCGTAATGATGACTTTGTCCACCTTGTGACTTTCCGTCCTTCAGAGGCCTCCCCCCCCCCATGCCTGTAAAAACCATTTGAATACCAGGATCTGTTTTTTTAGTCTCTTGAAGCTGGTCTTCACAATGGTTTGGTGATGGCTTGGTCTACATTTCACCAGCTGTCTTTAGATCAGTCTCTCTGTAGGTGGCAACTTGAGGACGTTCCACATCTCTACTCTTGCTCCTTCTTTTTCCTGCCGGCTCGGGCTGTACGTCCCCTGGGTGGCCCGCTTTTTCCGCATGGTTATCATAATAATGGCGATCACAAGAATCAGTATGAACAGCATTCCCGTTCCTATGGCTGAGCCAACCAGACTGGAGGACTGCGCCTTCCGGGCCAAACGTGGTTTCTGGATCAAATATAGGAGAGTAAACACAAGACAACAATAACCAATAGAAACATTTTTCTTGCCGGTGCTACTCAACTTTATTAACATACGTCTCCTTTTTTTATAAAGAAAAAATAATATACTGTAGCACAGTGGTCTCCAAACTGTGGCTCGCAGGCCAGGTGCGGCCCTTGATTTTATCTGGACCTCGGGGCACAATTTCTACCACTGACTCCAACGATGGGGCACCATTCCTTCCACTGACACCAACAATAGAGCACCATTTCTTCCATTGGCACCAACGATGGGACACTATTCCGCCAACTGGCGCCAACAATGGTGCACTTTTCCTCCCACTGATACCAATGATGATGCACAATTCCTTCCATTGGCACCAGGATGAGGCACTATTCCTTCTATTGGCACCAATGATGGGTCAATATTCCTTCTACTAATGCCAACAATGGAGCGCCATTCCTTCCATTGGCACCAACGATGGGGCCCTATTCCTCCCACTGGCACCAGCGATGGTGCAGTTTTCCTCCCACTGATACCAATGATGGGGCACTATTCCCCACACTGATACCAATGATGGGGCACTATTCCTTCCACTGATACCAATGATGGGGCTCGATTCCTACCACTGATATTAATAATTAGGCACTATTTCTTCCCACTGACCACCAATGTAAAGAGCATTCTTCTTCTCCGACTGATACCAGTGGTGGGGTGCTGTTCCCCCCCCTCCCCTGATACCAATGATGGGGAACTATTCACCAATGATGGGACACTATTCCTCCCACTGATACCAATGATGGGACACTATTCCTCCCACTGATACCAATGATGGGACACTATTCCTCCCACTGATACCAATGATGGGACACTATTCCCCCCACTGACACCAATGATGGGACACTATTCCTCCCACTGACACCAATGATGGGACACTATTCCTCCCACTGACACCAATGATGGGGCACTATTCCTCCCACTGACAACAATGATGGGACACTATTCCTCCCCCTGATACCAATGATGGGACACTATTCCTTCCACTGACACCAATGATGGGGCACTATTCCTCCCACTGATACCAATGATGGGGCACTATTCCTCCCACTGACACCAATGATGGGGCACTATTCCTCCCACTGATATCAATGATGGGGCACTATTCCTCCTACTGATACCAATGATGGGACACTATTCCTCCCACTGACACCAGTGATGGGGCACTATTCTTTCTTCTCCTGATCACAAGCGTCATGTATTTTTCTTACTCCCACTGACCACCAATCCTCAGACATGGTTTACTCCCACAGATGTTGGACCATTTTCTATTCCCAGTGCCGCCCCTAAAGCCTGAAGGACAGTCACTTGGCCCTTTCGTTAAGAAAGTTTGGATATCCCTGATCGAAGTAATGAGAGATAGTTACTTACCTTCATTATTAGAGGAAGAGAGTATTCTTCATACTCAAATGAAGGATACACTGGGGTAGATTTGCTAAAACTGGCGCACTCTAAATCTGGTGCAGCTGTGCATGGTAGCCAATCAGCTTCTAACTCCAGCTTGTTCAACTAAGCTTTGACAATAACACCTGGAAGCCGATTGGCTTCTATACAGAGCCCCACGCTCCAGTTTTAGTCAATAACCCCCTTTGTGTGCCAAGTTTATTTTTTTAATGGGAGTGGGTATACCTGGGGTTATGTGTGTTTTTTAGGATGTATTAACCCCTTCATGCCTCTGACAGTACGCAGATATCTGGCCCCACTGGCCTGGGCTTTTTTCCGATGGGCCGCATGTCTGCGTATCGGTCTTTGTGCTGGGAGCGTGCCGCTGAGCTTGCCCCGAGCACAGAGATTGGGGGTCTCACTGAGAGCCCCGGGTCCCCTACTAATGATCAGGACCTGGAACTCCCAGTACGGGTCACCTGATCGCTGCGATAGCCTCTGATTGGCTATCACAGTGATCGGTCACTGTGTTTCTTTTTCTGTGAATGGAGGGGAGAGATACATTGTATCTCTCTTTCTCTTTGCAAAGAGAAAAAAAAAATTGCGTGTTAAAAAAAATTAATAAAAAAAAATATATAAATAATAATAATCCAATAAAAAAAATAGCTAGATCACGGTTTGATCTAGGTCAGTGCTAGGGTTAGGGTTAGGTAAGGGTCAAAGGTCATGGTTAGGGTCAAAGGTCACAGTCAGTATATTTTGGGCATGATTTTTTTTTTTTTAATTAAAAAGCATTTTTTTTAAAATTAGTATCAGTGTGTTTTCGGTAGGATTAAAAAAAAAAAATGCAAATAGCGCACTATTGTTTCTGGGCTGTACTACGGGTACACGCAACAAATAACACACACAGATGTGGTATCGCTGCGATCGTCGGGAGCAGGAGAATTTATTTTGGGTTGTTCATTGGTGGTAGGTTATGGTAGGAACAATAAATATACAGCTAAATGTAACCACTTCCGGACCGCCCACCGTCGTTTTACGTCGGCTGTTTGAAGAGGAATATCGTTGTGGCAGCAGCTAGCTGGCATAACCCCGGTACCATCTTCTTCAGCGGGCGGTCCGGTTTAGGATAAAAGTGGTCTCTGCGGCAGATTCGCCGCGAGATCACTTTTATCGGCGGCGGGAGAGGGCCTCCCACCGCGCTCCGGTGCCCTCCGCCTCTGCCGACGGCTCCGGTAAGCGGCGGAGGGCACCGGAGCGCAGCGGGATGGGGGGCCCTCTCCCGCCGCCGATAAAAGTGATCTTGCGGCGATCGGGTCTTTCTTGTAGCTTGACGTGGAGACGAGTGAGGGAAAGATGGCCCCCCCCCCCCCCCCCCCGTCTCCATATCATTGAAGGGCGGAAGCGACGTCAAAACGCCACTTCCGCCCACAGCACTTAGCCATTTTTTTTTTTTATTGCATTGTAGTCTAAATATGAGATGTGAGGTCTTTTTGATCCCCCAGATCTCATATTTAAGAGGTCCTGTCATGCTTTTTTTTCTACTACAAGGGATGTGTACATTCCTTGTAATAGGAATAAAAGTGACACAGTTTTTTATTTTTTTTTTTTAAAGACAGTGAAAAAAAATTAAAAAATAAGAACAAATAAATAAGAAAAAAAACCAAAAACATTTTTAAAACGCGCCCCGTCCTGACGAGCTCGCGCCCAGAAGCGAACGCATACGCAAGTCGCGCCCACACATGTTGAGGTATCTCTGCGATCGGTAGAGCGAGAGCAAAAATTCTATCCCTAGACCTCCTCTGTCACTCACAACATGCAACCTGTAGAATTTTTTTTAAACGTCGCCTATGGAGGTTTTTAAGGGTAAAAGTTTGTTGTCATTCCACGAGCGGGGCGCAACTTTGAAGCGTGACATGTTGGGTATCAATTTACTCGGCGTATCATTATCTTTTACAATATAAAAAAAAAAAATTGAGCTAACTTTACTGCCGTCTTATTTTTTAATTTAAAAAAAGTGTATTTTTTCCAAAAAAGAAGTGCGCTTGTAAGACCACTGCGCAAATACGGTGCAACGACCGCCATTTTATTCTGTAGGGTGTTAGAAAAAAAAAATGTATAATGTTTGGGGGGGTTCTAAGTAATTTTCTAGAAAAAAAAACCCACAGTTTTTAACTTGTAAACAACAAATCTCAGAAAGAGGCTCGGTCCTTTAGTGGTTAAGAAGAATTTTTTATTTTTTTTTTTATTTTTTTTTTACTATTTTGTGCCAGTTTTTCTTTGATAATAATAATATAAAAAAAAAATCAGGAGATATCCATTACCATTTACCACCAATTGAAAGCCCAATTTGTCCTAAACAAAAAAAAAAAAAAAGGAGGTATAATCCACCCGGTCGCACAAAGTAGTTGTGACGATGAGTACGGTTTTACTAACGCGTCAAAGTTGCAAAATTGTGAGTAGACATTAAGATTTTTTTTATCTTAGGCGTGAAGGGGTTAATAAATGGAATTCATATTAAAAAAAAAACAAAAAACTGCAGGTTGTGTATATTTATAGAACATTTTTAATATATTGTGATCGATATATCAACCCCTTGAAACCTCAAAAACAGTAATATTTTTGGGGGGTTTTGCAGATCTCACACACGTGCCGAGATGTGACGCCTCGTCATTGCGGAGGCAGCTGCAGGAACCAGGAAGAGAGAGCCACCTCCCCCATAGTATAATCAGTGAAGATGGCGGCCCGGGATGGGACCTTGAGTAGGAGAATGGAGTGAAAAAAAAAAAAAAAAAAGAGGACAACCTTCGGTCCGCAAGACTTTTAAGTATATAATTACAGAGGAACACCCGAGGCAAGTGGGGGGAAAGGAACGCCAATTCCTTGGGAGGTTATGTTCTTCCTCAACCCTTGTAGTAGAGGGGCAGCTCATGTAGTTTTGATGTGCTTGGTGCTCATAGGAGATCCACTGGAAGGGAGCCATTCTTATCACTGACCACCAATGGAAGGGGCCATTCTTATCACTGACCACCAATGGAAGGGGCCATTCTTATCACTGACCACCAATGGAAGGAGCCATTCTTATCACTGACCACCAATGGAAGGGGCCATTCTTATCACTGACCACCAATGGAAGGGGCCATTCTTATCACTGACCACCAATGGAAGGGGCCATTCTTATCACTGACCACCAATGGAAGGGGCCATTCTTATAACTGACCACCAATGGAAGGGACCATTTTTATCACTGACCACCACTGGAAGGGAGCCATTCTAGACACCGGGTTTTGGTGTACTCGACTTGGATAGGTTTGTTGTTGGACTGTCTTGCCAAACAACAACTTATACTGGGTGCAATATGCAGTATGGTATGGGTCATGGTCATTGCATGCCAAATATACATTTGTAAAAATACGTCCAATATCTAGGAAGGAACGGGTGCCCTGTCAATCCACCGGAGTAGCGTCACTCAGTGGTTAAGATGGAGCATCATTCAAACATCTGAGTGACGGTACTCTAGGGCAGGGGTCTCCAAACTTTCTAAACAAAGGTCCAGACTTTAGGGGGACCAGATTGTGTCCATCGGAAGTAGAAATTGTCCTGGCATCAGTGCCCCATTATTAAGGTCAGTGGGGATGCCCCAAGGGCCTGACAAAGGCAAGCAAAGGGCCACATCCAGCCCCCGGGCCACAGTTTGGAGACCACTGCTATAGGGGATTGCCAGCTTTAGTGCACTAGCTGTATACATACAACAATATTGGAGAGTGGAGCTGCTGCCGGCCGAGCCGCCCGTTCCTTTACAAATACTTTTACATATTTATGATATCTGTGAGATGGAATTATAGAGCCTTGTATGCTAGCTATGTATATCCTTTGACTGAGTTACTGTCATCAATGCCCATGGACTTGCCACTAATGGTGCAAAGCAAGGGCCTGAGGCAGCACTTGGTGAGATTGGATTGTCCATACCAGATACTGTGCCCTCCCTGCTGCTCAGTATACACAGGGCAGCGTTACTAAACAGGTTGCTAGGGTGCTGGCGGCTGAGCTGCTGGTAACCGGGCTGCTGGCGGCTAGCAATGTATATCCTTTGACTGAGTTACTGTCATCAATGCCCAGGGACTTGCCACCAATGGGGCAAAGCAAGGGCCTGAGGCGGCACTTGGTGTGATTGGAGTGTCCATACCACATAATGTGCCCTCGCTGCAGCTCAGCATACACAGGGCAGCGTTACTAAACAGGTTGCTAGGGTGCTGACGGCTGAGCTGCTGGTAACCGGGCTGCTGGCGGCTAACATGGTGGTTAGCTCAAGTCGTTACATTTAATTCCTCCAAATAGGGAAGAATTTTTTGACATCTTGAATTTAAAACATGAACCGTCTCCCATCCAAAGACAAATAAACCAACCCATAAGGACAATCGGACACAAAGGGGCAATTAAGAACTTTTTCCCCCCATTTGATTTACAGGCGTTGTAAGAAAAAAAATATATAAAATGAAATAACACACCACCGCTAAAAGGTCCACATAGGACTCTATTCCAGTTAAAGTCAAGGGGACAATGCAAAGAGTAGCCAATTCATTTCGGGGGTCCCACATCACCCCCCTTCATCAGGGCTTGAGATTTGAAACAATATAATTAGATTAGTAGGGAGCCGCCAAACCAACAACTGAGACCTGTGCTTGTTATCACGCTGGAAGAAATACCATTAAAAAAGGTCCAGGTCACTTCCAGTCCTTTTGTATCAGCCATTCTTATACAGGGTTCCATGGAAACCCAAGGGTTCCTCCAGTGGTTGCTCAGAGTTCCTTGAGCCGTGGCTCACTGACCTCCCATCTGATGGTGCATGCATAGTTCTGGGGCCAACGCCATTGGGCAGAACCAGGGACACCATGCCAATGATATTTTTAGCTCTCTGTAACAGTGACATTCTGACTACCAATGTAAGGAGGCCGTTCTTACCACTGACCACCACTGGAAGGGAGCCATTCTTATCACTGACCACCACTGGAAAGGGCCATTCTTATCACTGACCATCACTGGAAGGGAGCCATTCTTACCACTGACCACCACTGGAAGGGAGCCATTCTTATCACTGACCACCACTGGAAGGGGCCATTCTTACCACTGACCACCAATGTAAGGAGGCCATTATTATCACTGACCACCACTGGAATGGGCCATTCTTACCACTGACCACCACTGTAAGGGGGCCATTCTTATCACTGAAAACCACTGGAAGGGAGCCATTCTTACCACTAACCACCACTGGAAGGGGGCCATTCTTATCACTGACCACCACTGTAAGGGGCCATTCTTAGCACTAACCACCACTGTAAGGAACCCATTATTATATCACTGACCACCACTGTAAGGAACTATTCTCACCACTGACTACCACTGTAAGGGGGCCATTCTTACCACTGACCACCACTGTAAGGGGGCCATTCTTACCACTGACCACCACTGTAAGGGGGCCATTCTCGCCACTGTAAGGGGATCATTCTTTTTACTGACCTCCAATGTAAGGGGGACATTCTCACCACTGTAAGGGGGCAATTTTTGGCACTGACCACCACTGTCATCTCTGTAGGGGGGCCATTCTTACCACTGACCACCACTGTAAGGGGGCATTCTTACCACTCATCACCTCTGTAGGGGGGCCATTCTTACCACTGATCCTCACTGTAGGGGGGCCAGTCTCACCACTGACAACCACTGTAAGGGGGCAATTTTTGCCACTGACCACCACTATAGGGGGCCATTCTTAACCACTGACCACCAATTTAAGGGGCATTTTTCCAATGACTTCAATAAATTGATGGGGTTCAATGAGACCTTAAAATTATTTTAAAGGTTCATTTGGGGTACAGAGGTTGAGGAATGCTGATTTATATTTTCAATCTCAGCCCCTGATGGGAGGGTGACGGTCTTAGACCCCTAATGCATGTTGCATACCCTTTGGATTGTCCTCTAGACTTCTACCAGAATAAAGTTGTATGTGGACCTCCTAGCAGTGATGTGGCATTTCAATTTACATTTTTTGTTACATTACACTACAAGCCGTGGAGATGCTCGGGGAGAAGCCACCTGCCCAGGAACCAGATCACCTACATCAAGATCAATACCATAAGATAACTTTACAGGTCCGGCGCCATTATCCACAGTCTTCTACTATGGATACCGTCAAAGTAGACTACGCTTGACAGAGCAGCAGCCGTGGACCCGGGAAGAGTTGGTGAAGTTGGAAGACTCCTTTAACCCAATACAGATTAGCATTATGTGTTTTCAGAACCCTTTTTTGGGGGAAACCAAGTTCATTCATTTGCTGTTGCATTTGGCAGTTGTTTATTATACAATAGATGACCATACAGGATACAACATATACAGATCAATATCATACACTTTGTACAAATGACCCTTCAGCACACAGAACCAGTGTTTGTACAATCACATACCATCAAGAGCATTTCCATTATAAATTCACCTTAAAGAGTAAAGGGATCTTCCCAACATTTGTCCAGCGAATCTGCATGTACATTCGTTCAAAACTTGCCTAAACACAAATGGTTTTTTTTAGGCTATTTTCTGAACGAATGTTCTTTTTATTATGGGCAGTAGTAATATACCGCATTATGACCACTAGATGGAGCTGAGGAGCACAGGAAATATAAAACATCTTTGTAACAAATGATACAAGGTAACAATTCTAGATGACACTAGAAGGAATTCGTAACCCTTGGTTACATTTATTTGCCAATCTTCTCTAGAATTGTTATGTTGAATCCTTTGTTAAACAGACATATGTATTTCCTATGCTTATCAGCTCCATCTAGTGGTCTAATGTGGTATTGCACTACTGCCCAAAACATTGGATCAGAAAAGGAAATGGCCTAAAAGAACATCTGTTTTGCCCGAATGTACATGCAAATTCGCTGGATGAATGGCTATGCAATTATTATTTTTTTAATAAATAGACCACGAAGTTTATTTTTCTTACAAGTGCACTTATCCATCCTCCCTAGACTTCCTGAATTAAACTACCCATGCCCCAATCCAGTTTCCAAATGTGAGATGCTAAGAGGTGACCCAATACAAGGGCTCACTGTGCAGGCATTGGGTAGTTAGGTCAGGGGGGTTGGGAGGGGTGGGTACGTGTAGTCTGTACAGGCACTTGGTAGTTAGGTCAGGGGGGTTGAGAAGGGGTGGGTAAGTGTACACTGTACAGGCATTGGGTAGTTAGGTCGGGGGGGTTGGGAAGGGGGGTAAGTGTACACTGTACAGGCATTGGGTAGTTAGGTCGGGGGGGTGGGTAAGTGTACACTGTACAGGCATTGGGTAGTTAGGTCGGGGGGGTGGGTAAGTGTACACTGTACAGGCATTGGGTAGTTAGGTCGGGGGGGTGGGTAAGTTTACACTGTGCAGGCATTGGGTAGTTAGGTCGGGGGGGTGGGTAAGTGTACACTGTACAGGCATTGGGTAGTTAGGTCAGGGGGGGTTGGGAAGGGTGGGTAAGTGTACACTGTGCAGACATTGGGTAGTTAGGTCGGGGGGGTTGGGAAGGGGGGTAAGTGTACACTGTGCAGACATTGGGTAATTAGGTCTAGGTCGGGGGGGGGTAGGGAAGGGTGGGTAAGTGTACACTGTGCAGGCATTGGGTAGTTAGGTCGGGGGAAGGTGTGAGAAGGGTGGGTAAGTGTACACTGTACAGGCACTTGGTAGTTAGGTCAGGGGGGTTGGGAAGGGTGGGTAAGTGTACACTGTGCAGGCATTGGGTAGTTAGGTCAGGGGGGGGTTGGGAAGGGGTGGGTAAGTGTACACTGTGCAGGCATTGGGTAGTTAGGTCGGGGGGGTTGGGAAGGGTGGTTAAGTGTACACTGTGCAGGCATTGGGTAGTTAGGTGGGGGGGGGGTTGGGAAGGGTGGTTAAGTGTACACTGTGCAGGCATTGGGTAGTTAGGTCGGGGGAGGGGTTGGGAAGGGTGGGTAAGTGTACACTGTGCAGGCATTGGGTAGTTAGGTCAGGGGGGGTTGGGAAGGGGTGGGTAAGTGTACACTGTGCAGGCATTGGGTAGTTAGGTCAGGGGAAGGTGTGAGAAGGGTGGGTAAGTGTACACTCTGCAGGCATTGGGTAGTTAGGTCAGGGGAAGGTGTGAGAAGGGTGGGTAAGTGTACACTGTGCAGGCATTGGGTAGTTAGGTCGGGGGGGGGTTGGGAAGGGTGGGTAAGTGTACACTCTGCAGGCATTGGGTAGTTAGGTGGGGGGGGGTTTGGGAAGGGTGGTTAAGTGTACACTGTACAGGCATGGGGTAGTTAGGTCGGGGGGGGTTGGGAAGGGGTGGGTAAGTGTACACTGTGCAGGCATTGGGTAGTTAGGTCTGGGGGGTTGGGAGGGGTGGGTAAGTGTACACTGTGCAGGCGTTGGGTAGTTAGGTCTGGGGCGGTTGGGAAGGGTGGGTAAGTGTACACTGTGCAGGCATTGGGTAGTTAGGTCAGGGGGGGTTGGGAAGGGGTGGGTAAGTGTACACTGTGCAGGCATTGGGTAGTTAGGTCGGGGGAAGGTGTGAGAAGGGTGGGTAAGTGTACACTCTGCAGGCATTGGGTAGTTAGGTCGGGGGAAGGTGTGAGAAGGGTGGGTAAGTGTACACTGTGCAGGCATTGGGTAGTTAGGTCGGGGGGGGGTTGGGAAGGGTGGGTAAGTGTACACTCTGCAGGCATTGGGTAGTTAGGTGGGGGGGGGTTTGGGAAGGGTGGTTAAGTGTACACTGTACAGGCATGGGGTAGTTAGGTCGGGGGGGGTTGGGAAGGGGTGGGTAAGTGTACACTGTGCAGGCATTGGGTAGTTAGGTCTGGGGGGTTGGGAGGGGTGGGTAAGTGTACACTGTGCAGGCGTTGGGTAGTTAGGTCTGGGGCGGTTGGGAAGGGTGGGTAAGTGTACACTGTGCAGGCATTGGGTCGGGGGAAGGGGTGGGAAGGGTGGGTAAGTGTACATTTATATGGAGTTTCTCTGCTCAGTCAGTAGTATAAGCCCCTCTTTGATGTCACGGCTCGAGTTTCAGCAGAAACATCTATTACAGTCTGGGGGTGTGCTCCATTCAAAAAAAAAACTGGGTGTGTCCCACAGCAACCAATCAGATTCCAGTTGTCATGTTCTAGTGCAGGTTACATTAGAGATAAATTGATAATAACTGGCGGATCACTTCCAGGAAATATCAGAGGAGGAGGAGAACTTGCAGTGGTTGGAACTAGGATGAGGACAAGGGACCCAACATGGCTACCTTCTTATTAATCTTTGAAAAATAATGTTACTTGTTAGCCAGTTTAATATAAAATATTACCAAGTGAATCATAAATAAAAAAAATGCATTTTAATTTAATTTAAAATTTTATTTTAATTTAAAAAAATATTGCATACGAATATTTTCATATCATCCACTTGCAGCCAGCAGGTGCTGCACTTGAGTCGTCTAGAACTCCTTTTGATCTCTTGCTATCGAGAACGAACAGCTGAATCATTAAAGGGGAAGTCCACCTTTCTGAATAGGACACAGCTGTACTTGGGGTGTAATATGTTCAGCGAGTGCCCCCTCCCCCCTGTGACAAGGGGCGGGCGATCTTCCTCCCCACACCCGCTGTCACAATTTGATGCGGGGCTCCGCCCACGCGGCCGCATCATTCATTCACAGTTTCCTGTGATTGAATGGACTACAACTACTTGTACTTCTCCATGGGAGAACTAGAGGGAGCCGGTAGACATCCTCGTAGTCCAATGACCTTCCTGCTCTCTCAAGTAACGGCCGGTCCACATCGGAGGTACGGGCAGGCTGCTCTCCTGCAGGATCCTGGCATTGCACCCACAATCTGCTGTGTGCCACGCTCTGCAGGCTCCATAGAAAAAAAATAAATGCATTTTTTTTCCCAAAAGGTGAACCTATCCTTTAAGTGGGGACACACCTTCCCCACACTCCATCTCACATGGCCAATAGAAATTAAGATCCAAAGTGAGTGACCAATGCCTTTCTTCTTCTTTTTCGAAGCCCGGAATGATCTGTGAGCTCTGTACCCAGGGCTATCTTTAATATTGATTGGACCCTGGGCAAACATTTTCTTGGGCCCCCCCCCCCAACCCCATAACACTTCTCATCTACTTATAGGTAGCGCAGGCTCAAGGGGCAGCTGCTTTGGGTCCCACAACAATGATGGGGCCCGGAACAGCTGCCCCTTTTGCCCTGCGTTTAAGACGACCCTGACTGTACCACGAAAGCATTTTTTTTTAATCTATCTATCTATATAGAGAGAGATAGATAGATAGATAGATAGATAGATAGATAGATAGATAGATAGATAGATAGATAGATAGATAGATAGATAGATAGATAGATAGATAGATAGATAGATACCGTAGATAGATAGTAAAGGAGTTGAACCTTTTTAAAAAAAAAAAAAAAAACACAAACCTCCATTTATTTTTTTCTCTCTTTTTTTTCCTCTGCCTCTGGACTTCACATTTACCAGATTTCTCAGCTGCAGGGGAAGACTGACAAGTCAATTCTGATCGCTTTTGTCCAAAACACCTTTCTCCTTTATAAATGAGCGGTCAGTATTTTTTTTTACAATGTCCAGTGTAAACCGGTATAATCAGAGGATAGTAATAGTAGTCGTCTTTCTGAATAGGACGCGCTCGATTCCAAAAACGATCGTTGGCCGATCGTTACAAAATAACAAATACAGTAATAATTATAAGGCACTAAAACAATATATACAACATTTGTCCTCGGGGGGGGGGGGGGGTATTATTGCTTATTTCCAGTACTTCACATTGCTGGACAGTGATCCCATCCATAGGACTGCAGGTAAAGCGGGTGAAAGGTGCGTTTCAATCGATGGCTTCATTCAGTTTAGTAGATACAATGGGGGGGTTGCTTTACTAAAGGCAAATAGGCTGTTCACTTTGGAAGGGAAGTTGCACAGTGAAGGGAAATATTCCCTAAAGCCGCGGGGGTCAAACTCCATGTCATTGCGGGTCACATCACCGTTATGGTCGCCCTCGGGGCTGGTTGTACCTGTAAGCCTAGATGCCCCCCCCCCCTTCCTTTCAATCGGGTGTCAAGATTTCCCCACCCTCCCTTACATTACAGTGCACCCCCCTTACTATGTGTTGAAGCTGGAGGTGGTGCTAGGAAGTAAAAAGTGCAGGGTCTGGAGGAGGACCAGAGGAGGGTTGGAGTCAGCTGTCGGCCTCTGCTGAGACCAGAGGGAGGCGGAGACAGCGGTGGCCGCTGCATACAGGGGCGCAGCCCCCCATTACATGCGCTCGGCCCCCTAATCTACATGCGGGGCGCCGGACGTATGGATTTCTATGGGTTCTTTTTTTTTTTTTAAGCACGTGATTAGAGCCTGAGGCTCTAATTGGCTTAGAAAAAAGGGTGGGCTTGGGGCGTAGAGCAGTGCACCCCTGAGCCCACCCATTTGTGTGACAATAGTATTTATTTATACTATATATACAATATTTATTTAGTGTTTTTAAGGTTGAACTGGATGGACTTGTGTCTTTTTTCAACCTAACTATGTAACTATGTAATAGTGAATTAATATATTCACTATTGTCTTCCTCCTGGCCAATCAGGAAGCGGGTCTTAAGACCTGATTGGGCGAGAGGAGAAGCGGCTGTATTGGCCGGGAGCAGGGGGAGAGGCGCTGAGGGGGAGACGCAGGGGGAAGGCCGCCGAAGCTGCCCGCAGCCTGTATGGGGTAAGTGCAGGGCTGATTGACAAACGAACGATTCGAGTAACGGGGGGGTTTGACCGAGCGATAGGGGAGGTGTGGGGGGTTTGACCGAGCGATAGGGGAGGTGTGGGGGGTTTGACCGAGCGATAGGGGAGGTGTGGGGGGTTTGACTCAATGTGCATGGCTGATTGACGAACGAACGATCGACTGAGTGACGGAGGGAGATTGACCGAGCGACAGGGGAGGTGTGGGGGGTTTGACTCAACGTATGGGGGGGGGTCAGGTGGTTTGTGTGCCGCTCCTCAAAAAATTAGACCACCAGCCTCCACTGGGCAGAGACGAGGGGTTGCTGCAGCTGAACGGAGTAGCGCAGGATCTGGTGGAGGAGTTCTGTCCTCCTCTCTGCTGCCGACTTCTCTGAGGTGGGGGTGGCAGAGACAAAGCTCTTCACGGCTGAATGGAGAAGCAGAGGATCTGGTGGAGTCCTGTCCTCCCCTCTGCTGCTGAGACAAGGTGGGGGGGTGGAGACGAGGGGGGGTGCCACAGTTGCAGGTTAGTTGCGAGGGCCAAATGAAATGATCCGGAGGGCCGGCCCATGGGCCTTGTGTTCAACATATGGGGCCTGGAGCAAAATTTCAGTTTGCAAAGAATACCCAATTGCTTGCAAGGAAAAAAAATGTAGATACTTTTTGCTTGCACGTGATTGGATGATGTTAGTCCGTTGGCAGGTGTAAGTGCCTTTTATTTGCTGCACCTGTTTTGGTGAGGGGCAAGAGTTAGTGCCCCTTTATATGTCAGTTGTGGGTGGGGCCTAGAAGAGTTAGGGTACGGGAGCAGGACACCCACCCTCCTGATCAGCAAGAGTTAGGGTACGGGAGCAGGACACCCACCCCCCTGATCAGCAAGATGTAGCACCATGCTGCCGGAAAGAGCGGGCTGAACTACCAGGGTGATCAGTGGAGGACACATTGGGGACAGATGGAGAAACCTTGCCATCCCCTAACCTTCATCTAGCAGGTCCTGTGGCTTGGTTTAGAATGACTGTGGAGCCTAAGCGAAGCGTGCCCCATGTATGAGAACACACGCCTGACAAAGGGGCCTTCTGTGGCTCCGAAATATTGCCTTATATGTTCTATATGACCATGAAAGGAAAGCTTTGGACCCTTCTTGAGGAATCTTTGGTGTGCTGGTGACATTTCTTCCCATGTTTGAGGAAGGTACACCCTACATGTGGCTCACCTGTGGAAGAGACTAATATCTGGGGAAGATGGCTGCATTGGTAACTGATGATATCGACTGTCGGGAAGTTGTGGAATGGAGGTAGGGTTCTTCACTAGAGTCTACCGTCAGAAAGTCATGATATAGACTGCTGTCATGAAGGAAGATGTAATGGTGAATGCGCCGGAGTTGTGCAGTAGAGTGGTAACATGCAACTGGACCGGACATTCTTTATTCCAGGTACCAGGCCGGGAATATGGAGGAGAAGAAGAAAGGTGTGACCACAGTATGGTGGAGTATCTCCTAAATAGAAGGAAGGTGACTATCCCATCCAAGAAGAAGAGGGGCAGGTCTGGAGTCAACATGGTGCCCACTGCCAATCCAATGAGGGACCCTTCCAAGTCCCCCATTCAGTAAGCTCTGGGGAAATTTCCCTGCCAAAATGTAACTTCCTTTGCAAAGCGAATGGCTTATTTGCCTTTAGTACATCAACCCCCAAAAGTCACAATAAAAAAAAGTTATTTGCAGATCTAAGGCACAGACAGGCATTTCAATACAGTGTAGTAGTCTCCCAACAATGGACATCATGGAGCATAAATAGGTCAAAAGAATTCCAGGTTACAGTCCATGTTATATACAGTATGTGATATTCTGGTACATTAAATAACCAAAATGAACTGTATAGATGCTCCCAAGATCTGAGCATGAAGTCCAAGGTGGTTCAAGTGCATATCCAAGTCATGTTCTGTACATGGGGGCAAGGCAGTGGTGATGGTGGCAATTTGGAAACCGTTGATGTTGATTTCTGGTTCAGGTAGCTTAAAGCATATGATCAGTTGCCCAAAATATTTCTTTCCATCAAAGGTTTTCTGGCTGATTGTTCGATAGTGCCAAGCAACTTTGAGGAGAGGAGGAGCTCATTATAAAGGATACCTCACTTGGGACAGGAGGAGCTCATTATGAAGGATACCCTCCTTCAAGATCCCAGGGAAAAGAGGAGCTCATTATGAAGGATCCCCTCACTCGGGACCCAAGGGATAGGAGGAGCTCATTATGAAAGATCCCTTCAGTCGGGACTCCAGGGATAGGAGAAGCTTATTATGTAGGATCCCTTCACTCAGGACCCCAGGGATAGGAGGAGCACATTGTGAAGGATCCCCTCACTCAGGACTCCAGGGATAGGAGGAGCTCATTATGAAGGACCCCTTCAGTCGGGACCCTAGGGATAGGAGGAGCTCATTAAGAAGGATCCCTTCACTCAGGACCCCAGGGAGAGGAGGAGCACATTGTGAAGGATCCCCTCACTCAGGACTCCAGGGACAGGAGGAGCTCATTATGAAGGATTCCTCCTTCGGGACTCCAGGGATAGGAGGAGCTCATTATGAAGGATTCCTCCTTTGGGAACCCAGGAATAGGTGGAGCTCATCATGAAGGATCTTTCCTTAGGGACCCCGGGAATAGGAGAAGCTCATTATGAAGGATCCCCTCACTCAGGACCCCAGGGATAGGAGGAGCTCATTATGAAGGATCCCTCCTTTGGGACCCCAGGAATAGGAGGAGCTCATCATGAAGGATCTTTCCTTAGGGACCCCAGGGATAGGAGGAGTTCATTATAGAGGATCCTTCACTCAGGACCCCGGGGATAGGAGGAGCTCATTATGAAGGATTCCTTACTCAGGTCTCCTTGGGATACTGAGAGCTTATTATGAAGATCCCTCACTCAGGATGCCTTAGGATAGTAAGAGCTTGTTATGAAGGATACTTACTTCAGGATCTCAGGAATAGGAGGAACTCATTATGAAGGATCCCCTCTTTGGGACCCCATGGATAGGAGGAGCTCATTATCAAGGATCCCTCACTCGGGACCCCAAGGATAGCAAGAGCTCATTATGAAGGATCCCTTACTCAGGACCCAAGGGATAGGAGGAGATTTTTTATGGAGGATCCATCACTCAGGACCCCAGGGATAGAAAAAGCTCTTTATAAAAGGTCCCTCACTTGGGACCCCAGGGATAAGAGGAGCTCACTATGAAGGATCCCCTTACTCAGGACCTGTTGAGGCATCAAAAATTTGGCACTTTCAAAGTCAAATCTGAGATGAGGTTCTCAGTCACATGTTCATGGTTTTATATCAAACGTTCCTCAGGAGGCACTTTCAAGACGCTGTCCATTTCTAGCCGGGCCCCCGCTACCTCCTGCTGGCTTGGGCTGTAGGTGCCTTCCGACTGTCTTCTCTTCCTCGCCGTCAACACCATAAAAATGACCACAATAATAAACAGAAGCACAACACCACAAGATACAGGGACCGCAACTCCCAGGAGTGGAAAGGGGAAGGCCGAAGCTGAATTGCTTTTCTGCAAAAAACGAAGATGATGTTACAAGATCTGCCCCACCGGTACTGGATGGATGCAGTAGTGAGGTAGAGGTTAGTAAGCCAGACATAGGCCGATTGTACAAATATTCTTATAAACATCTCAGCTTTTCGCCATCGACTGGTATTTCTTTATGGCAAATAACAAAAACCCAGCGTCAGTGATATTTTTTCAAAGCTGTGGTCCACAAAGTGCAGCATGGGAGCATCCAAAACAGCTGAAGAGTGCATTGTAAATTAGAAGGTGAATAGAAACATGCATCAAGAAGGAAGAGAACAGTGAGCGGCCAGGACAAGGAAGAAATAGCATGCATTGTTACATACGTGACACAGAAACATGCAGATAGATCATATCAGACCAAATCTCATAGTACACGGAGCTTTAGGTTATTGTTTTGTTCAACATTCACATCACTGGGCAAATTCAATATGGCGGCAGCCCACCATTGGCAATCGGAGATGGTGGGGTTGAAAGGAGAAGATAATGTAAATGTTCCCTTTGAAAAGTGAACACTATTTAGAGTGTATGTATAGCCAAATTTTATTTTAGTATTGGATAGGGTAGGGCAGTGGTCCCCAAATTGTGTCCCAGGGGCTGGATGTGGCTCTTTGCTTGACTTTATCTGGTCCTTGGGGCGCTATTCCACCAACTGACACTAATGATGGGGCACCATTACCTCTACCAACTGCATTAAAGCCACTATTTCTCTCACTAGTCCTTCCACCGATACCAATGATGGGGCACTATTCCTCCCACTGATACCAATGATGGGACACTATTCCTCCCACTGATACCAATGATGGGACACTATTCCTCCCACTGATACCAATGGTGGGACACTATTCCTTCAACTGATACCGTTAAGGGCACCATTTCTCCCACTAAAAAGAATGATGGGGCGTTATTCCTCCCACGAATACCAATGATGGAGCACTATTCTTCCCACTGATACCAATGATGGGGCACTATTCCCCCTACTGAAACCATTAAGGGCACTATTTCTCCCACTAAAACCAATGATGGGGCACTATTTCTTCCACTGACACCAATTATGGGGCATTATTCTTCACATGGATACCAATGATGGGGCACTATTCCTCCCACTGATACCAATGATGGGGCACTATTCCTTCTACTGACACCATTAATGGCACTATTTCTCCAACTAAAACCAATGATGGGACACTATTCCTCCCACTGATACCAATAATGGGTCACTATTCCTTCCAGTGATACCAATGATGGGGCACTATTCCTTCCACTGATACCAATGATGGGACACTATTCCTTCCACTGATACCAATAATGGGGCACGATTCCTCCCACTGATACCAATGATGGGGCACTATTCCTCCCACTGATACCAATGATGGGGCACTATTCCTCCCACTAATACCAATGATGGGGCACTATTCCTTCCACTGATTCAAATGATGGGGCACTATTCCTTCCACTGATTCAAATGATGGGGCACTATTCCCCCTACTGACACCATTAATATCACGATTTCGCCCAATAAAACCAATGATGGGGCATTATTCCTCCCACTAAAACCAATGATAGAGCACTATTCCTCCCACTGAGGGGGCACTATTCCTCCCACTGATGCCAATGATGGGGCACCATCCCCCCTACTGATACCATTAAAGGCACTATTTCTCCCACTAAAACCAATGATAGGGCATTATTCCTCCCACTGATACCAATAAAGGGGCATTATTCCTTCCACTGATACCAGTGATGGGGCACCATTCCCCCTATTGACACCATATGGGGCACTATTTTTCCCACTAAAACCAATGATGGAACACTGATGCCAGGGCATTTCCTACACCCACCAACCACAGTCCAGCTCCCCTAAAGGTTGAAGGACAGTAAATTGGCCTTTTGCTTAGAAAGTTTTGGAGACCCCTGGAGTATAGAATGGGTAAACCCCTGTAAGCTTAGATTTTTCTGTCTGTGTCCCATTGGGGACATTTACCTTCACATCCTGTCCTATAAAATCAACAGGGTGTAAGAGGAAATCTTAAACCAGATTATGTCAACAAAACAGTCTTTAATGTCTTCCGTTCATGACAGTTTTGCTTACTATTGTGACGGTGCGATTGGCCCACAGGTATCACATGGTACCTGGGCCAGTTACAGCACCCTGTACCCATGTGATTAGCTGTAGCCAATCACAGACCATAATAGTAAATCAAGCTGTCATGAATGAAAGCCATTCATGACAGCTTGATTACTATTGCAATTTTCATTTATTTATTTTTAAATTTATTTTTGCAACTCTTAAGCCAAGTGCGAGTCATAACGGGATTTGCAATTCTGTCGTCTATAGAAATTTTACAAGATGCAATTTTCATATATTTATATCCGTTTTCATATTCTACCCTTAATGTCTATCTATCCTTCTTCTAACATTGCCTGCTACATACCTACCAATTTTTATTTATTTTTTTTATTTTTTTACATCTTTATTTTACTTGGGGAGATTTCCGTTCGCTTCCTGTCTTGTAGACAAAACAGGAAGTTAGAAAAAAATCTTCTGAAATGAAGAGGAAATTCCCTTCTTAGCCGTCACCAGAACGAGCGTCCCCCATTGGAATATTTTTTTTCTCTGACAACCTTCAATTTTGTATTTTTTTTCCTGACTTTCAGCTCCATTGACAGTGGTCACCACCAGGACAAATAAAGAGAAAATCTCTCCATCCTAACAGGAGTTCTAACCCCATCAACACTCTATCCAAAGCTAAAAAGGAAAAAAATGTTTCGGCTTTTGATACACTTTAAATATCAAATTTTTTTAAACATATTTATTTTTTTATTTTATTTAACTATACATAGATTTTTCTATACCATTTTTTTTTACAGAATCTTGTTGTGCCAGATCTTCTTTTGTACCTCTTTTTAGTCAGGAAGCTAAATTTTTTTTAGAAGGGATGAGAGCGCCACAAATCTAATACGAGTCCAGTAAGTTTTTATTGCACATATACCGCCGGATTGGCGCAGGGCCTACGTGGTGCCCATATTTAAAAAAGGGGTCCAAGTCTTTACCAAGTAACTATAGACATTTTTTTTTTTGGATACCGTATATACTCGAGTATAAGCCGAGTTTTTCAGCACATTTTTTTTGTGCTGAAAGTTCCACCCTCGACTTATACTCGAGCACTTTTCTGCAGCAGAGAATGACATTTTCCAAACTGAAGTTGGGGCCCCCGTATCTCAGGGCCACTTGGTGCTAGGAACCCCACATTTCATGTGCAAACCCAGTGGAACTAGCACTACAACATATCCAAAGCTGGGGTTCCTAGCACCAAGTGGCCCCGAGATACGGGGCCCCAAATTCGGTTCGGAAAATGTCATTCTCTGCTGCAGAAAAGTGCTTGACATTTTCCAAACCAAATTTGGGGCTCTGTATCTCGGGGTCACTTGGTGCTAGGAACCCCAGCTTTGGATATGTTGCAGTGCTAGTTCCACTGGGTTTGCACACTAAATGTGGGGTTCCTAGCACCAAGTGGCCCCGAGATACAGGGCCCCAAATTCGGTTTGGAAAATGTCATTCTCTGCTGCAGTAAAGTGCTTGACATTTTCCTGAACCGAATTTGGGGCCCCGTATCTCGGGGCCACTTGGTGCTAGGAACCCCAGCTTTGGACATGTTCCAGTGCTAGTTCCACTGGGTTTCCACACCAAATGTGGGGTTCCTAGCACCAGGTGGCCCTGAGATACAGGGCCCCAAATTTGGTTCGGAAAATGTCATTCTCTGCTGCAGAGAAGTGCTTGACATTTTCTGAACCTAATTTGGGGCCCCGTATCTCTGGGCCACTTGGTGCTAGGAACCCCAAATTCAGTGTGCAAAGCCAGTGGGACTAGCACTACAACATATCCAAAGCTGGGGTTCCTAGCACTAAGTAGCCCCGAGATACAGGGCCCCAAATTCGGTTTGGAAAATGTCAAGCACTTTTCTGCAGCAACCGACTTTGGGGCCTCATATCTCCGGGCCTCTTGGTGTTAGGAACCCCAGCTTTGGATATGTTGCAGTGCTAGTTCCTATGGATTTGCTCACCAAACATGGGGTTCCTAGTACCAAGTGGCCCAGAGATACGGGGCCCCAAATTCGGTTCGGAAAATGTCATGTCATAGGAGGCGGTTTTCAGGCGCTTTACATGCGCTATTTCTAGAGCTAAAACGCCTGAAAACCGCCTTCAGTGTGAAAGGGGTCTAAACAAAAAAGTCTGACAATTTTGAAAAAAAAAAAGTTTTACTTTCTGCTATAAAACATATCCAATAAAAAGAAAAAAAAAAAAAGTAAAAGTAAAAAAAAAAAATTAAAATTAAAATAAATCTAATTTCTTCATAAATTTAGGCCAATGTGTATTCTGCTACATGTTTTATGTAAAATAAATCCCAATAAGCGTATATTGATTGGTTTACGCAAACGGAATTTTGGAGTTATGGAATTTTTATTTATGTATTATTTTTTTTTAATACTAGTAATGGTGGCGATCGACGACTTAAAGGTTCGTTTAAAAAAGAATTAAAATAAAATAATAGCAAACATATCATACTTACCTTCTTCTGTGCAGTTGGTTTTGCACAGAGTGGTCCCTGATCCTCCTCTTCTGGGGTTCCCTCAGCGGCGCTCCTGGCTCCTCCTCTTCTCGAGTGCCCCCCGTTGTAGAGCCGCTCTCCCTCGGGGCACCCCGTGCGGGCCCGCTCCTGTGTCCTGCTGCTGCGTTCCATTGACGTAGACAACAGGACTCGCCCCGCCCCCCCGAATTTGATTTGATTGACAGCAGTGGGAGCCAATGGCTGCACTGCTATCGATCCATCCAACCAGGACCCGAGACAACTTCTGGAGCTGGTGTGCTCGTCCCCCTCGCTGGAAATATCGGGTTCAGGTAAGTAGAACGGGAGGCTCTGGGGGGGGGGGTTAGCTGTGTGCCTAGCCCATGGGTGCTCAAACTGTGGCCCTCCAGCTGTTGGGAAACTACAAGTCCCATCACGCCTCTGCCTGTGGGAGTCATGCTTTTAATTGTCAGCCTTGCATTGCCTCATGGGACTTGTAGTTCCGCAACAGGTTGAGCTGCTGTGGCAGTGTTTGTGTTTACTGTGCGCGCTGCTTTTACTAGGGGAAGTGATGGATTTTATTCCCAAAAATCCATCCCCCCCCCCTGTCAGAACAGAACTCTGCCTTGTTCACATAGGGCCGCCATGTAGCAGTCAATTTGCTATGGGGTGGTCTGGAAGTGGTTAAATAAAGTTTAAAAAAAAAAAATCGCAAAATGAATTGTGCTCCTCTGTGATGTAATCAGTGGCGTCATTAGGGGGTGGCTTTTGGGGCTATTGCCCCCCAAATCTGGGGCCCATAGCCCCGAGTCTCTGCAGGGGTCCCCATAGGGAGGGGAAGTTCTCTGGGGACCCTGATGTAAGTGGGGGGCTCTCTGGGGACCCCGATTTAATGAGGAGGCTCTCTGGGGACCCTGATTTAAGGGGGGGGGCTCTCTGGGGACCCTGATTTAAGGGGGAGGCTCTCTGGGGACCCTGATTTAAGGGGGAGGCTCTCTGGGGACCCTGATTTAAGGGGGAGGCTCTCTGGGAACCCTAATGTAAGTGGGAGGCTCTCATGGGACCCTGATTTAGGGGGGGGGCTCTCTGGGGACCCTGATTTAAGGGGGAGGCTCTCTGGTAACCCTAATGTAAGTGGGGGGCTCTCTGGGGACCCTGATGTAAGTGGGGGGCTCTCTGGGGACCCTGATGTAAGTGGGGGGCTCTCTGGGGACCCTGATGTAAGGGGGGCTCTCTGGGGACCCTGATTTAAGTGGGAGGCTCTCTGGGGACCCTGATTTAAGGAGAAGGCTCTCTGGGGACCCGGATTTAAGGGGGGCTCTCTGGGGACCCTGATTTAAGGGGGGCTCTCTGGGGACCCTGATTTAAGGGGGGGCTCTCTGGGGACCCTGATTTAAGGGGGGCTCTCTTTAAGGGGGAGGCTCTCTGGGGACCCTAATGTAAGTGGGGGGGGGGCTCTCTGGGGACCCTGATGTAAGGGGGGGCTCTCTGGGGATATATACACACACGTATATTATATACATGTGTATGCCCACCCAAGCGTATGACTTTCTTTACGACGCTCTGTTTGCGTTTGTTCAGATAAAAGGCGGACCTTTTTCATGCACCATATATACATATACAGTGAGGGGAAATAAGTATTTGATTGGCTGCTAATTTTGTACGTTTGCCCACCGGCAGAAAAACGATCAGTCTATAATTTTAATGATCAGTTTATTATAATGGTGAGAGACAGAATAACAACAAAAATATACAGAAAAACGCATTTCAAAAAAGTTATAAATTGTATTTGCATTTTAATGAGCGGAATAAGTATTTGATCCCCTATCAATCAGCAAGATTTCTGGCTCCCAGGTGTCATCTATACAGGTAACAAGCTGAGCTTAGGAGCACTCTCTTAAAGGGAGTGCTCCTAATCTCAGCTTGTTACCTGTATAAAAGACACCTGTCCACAGAAGCAATCAATCAGATTCCAATCTCTCCACCATGGCCAAGACCAAAGAGCTGTCCAAGGATGTCAGGGACAGGATTGTAGACCTACACAAGGCTGGAATGGGCTACAAGACCATCGCCAAGCAGCTTGGTGAGAGGGTGACAACAGTTGGTGCGATTTATAAGAAACACAAAATAACTGTCAATCTCCCTCGGTCTGGGGCTCCATACAAGATCTCACCTCGTGGAGTTTCAATGATCATGAGAATGGTGAGGAATCAGCCCAGAACTACACGGGAGAATCTTGTCAATGACCTTAAGGCAGCTGGGACCATAGTCACCAAGAAAACAGTTGGTAACACACTACGCCGTGAAGGACTGAAATCCTGCAGTGCCTGCAAGGTCCCCCTGATCAAGAAAGCACATGTACAGGTCTGTCTGAAGTTTGCTAATAAACATCTGAATGATTCCGAGGAGAACTGGGTGAAAGTGTTGGTTAGATGAGACCAAAATTGAGCTCTTTGGCATCAACTCAACTCTCCGTGTTTGGAGGAGGAGGAGGAATGCTGCCTTTGACCCCAAGAACACCATCCCCACCGTCATACATGGAGGTGGAAACATTATGCTTTGGGGGGTTTTTCAGGACAGGACAACTTCACCGCATCAAAAAAGGGACAATGGACGGGGCCATGTACCGTCAAAATCTTGGGTGAGAACCTCCTTCCCTCAGCCAGGGCATTGAAAATGGGTCGTGGATGGGTCTTCCAGCACGACAATGACCCAAAACACACGGCCAAGACAACAAGAGAGTGGTTCAAGAAGAAGCACACTAAGGTCCTGGAGTGGCCTAGCCAGTCTCCAGACCTTAATCCCATAGAAAATATGTGGAGGGAGCTGAAGGTTCGAGTTACCAAACGTCAGCCTGGAAACCTTAATGACTTGGAGAGGATCTGCAAAGAGGAGTGGGACAAAATCCCTCCTCAGATGTGTGCAAACCTGGTGGCCAACTCCAAGAAACGTCTGACCTCTGCGATTGCCAACAAGGGTTTTGGCCACCAAAGTACTAAGTCATGTTTTGCGAAGGGGTCAAATACTTATTTCACTCATTAAAATGCAAATCAATTTATAACTGTTTTGAAATGCGATTTTCTGGATATTTTTGTTGTTATTCTGTCTCTCACTGGTAAAATAAACTGACCATTAAAATTATAGACTGATCACTTCTTTGTCAGTCAATGGGCGAATGCACGAAATCAGCAGGGGATCAAATACTTTTTTCCCTCCCTGTAGCTCAGAAGAAGTCAAGAAGCCATCATCGTGCTCGTATCATAACTCAATCGCTTTAAAATATATGGTATTGCCCCTTAAGAGACGGCACATTGACATCACCTCTGCCTACCTGCCTTTTCCTTCCACTTCCGGGTATTGTGTGTGACATATCTGACTCAACGCGTTTCGTCACATATCACATGACTTTCTTGATGAAGGGGAGTTTAAAGCCCCTAAATCGTATTAAAAGTCTCTTTTAAACTTTTGTTGTGCAATAAAAAGTAGACTCATATTAAATTGGCGACACTCTCATCCTTTCTACATTCTTTAGCTAACTTGGGATAGACGGCTACATCTAAAAAAAATTTGGATTCCAAGCCCCATCATCTCCATATTCAGGTCCCCAGCGCTCCACCAACAATTTTTATTTATTTTTTTCATTCAGGAAGCTGGGAAGAGTTGAAATTCCGTAATCATTGTTATTTTGTATCCACCATGTCCTTGTTAGTTGGGAAAGTACAAGGGGTGTTATTGTTCTTTGAACTCCCATAAATACAAAATTAGATCCAACGACATAACGATTGTTTTTTTTTTTTTAAACAGTTGCACATAAATCAGATAAATACTTTTGTTACAAAGAACATGCAAACAGATTGTTAACAGTCACTTAACAAGCATGCAGATTCCAAAAGCAACAGCAATGAAAGAACGCAGGTTATAGAGAGCTGCGACTGAGGTGACCTCTCGGGTTGCGTGGTGAGGCGCTTATTTGACGAGTGGAGTAATGGAACTGTGGAGGTCAGTGTCATGCTCGTAGGTAGGACATCACTTACCTCACAACGGACCCCACTGAAGCTTGAGTTGCAGATGCATTTGAAGTTGTTGACAGAGTCTTGGCAAGATCCACCATTAAGACACGGGTTTGGCTCGCAGTCATCGATATTAATTTCACACCTAGGAGGCCATAAACATCACATTGTAATGGCTAGATCTCCAAACATAGCAGTTCACAACCTTATTGCTCTCACCCGATCACGTACATACAGTGCCTTGAAAAAGTATTCATACTCCTTGAAATTTTCCACATTTTTTCATCTTACAACCAAAAACGTAAATGTATTTTATTGGGATTTTATGTGGATAGACCAACACAAAGGGGCACATAATTGTGAAGTGGAAGGAAAATGATAAATGGTTTTTGATTGCGCCATCCCTACAGTCAAGCATGGAGGTGGAAACAGGATCCTTCGGGGCTGTTTCTCTGCTAGAAGGTACAGGCCGACTTTGCCGCATTGAGGGGCCAATGGACGGGGCCATGTATTGTAAAATCTTGGATTAGAACCTTCTTCCCTCAGCCAGAACACTGAAGATGGGTCGTGGATGGGTCTTCCAGCATGACAATGACCCAAAACATTCCGCCAAGGCAACAAAGGGAGTGGCTCAAGAAGAAGCACACTAAGGCCATTGAGTGGCCTTGTCAATTTCCAGACCTTAATCCTATAGAAAATGTATGGAGGGACCTGAAACTTCCAGCTGCCAAGAGAGACATCCAAGAAACCGTAAGGTTTTCGAGAAGATCTGTAAAGAAGAGGGGACCTAAATCCCTCCTGAGATATGTGCAAACCTGGTCACCAACTACAAGAAACGTCTGACCTCTGTGCTTGCCAACAAGGGTTTCTCCACCAACTACCAAGTCATGTTTAGCTTGGGGGATCAAATACTTATTTTACTCACTGAACTCCGTTTATAACATTTGTATCAAGTGTTTTTTTATGGATTTTTGGTTGATGTTCTGTCTCTATCATAAAAAATACACCTATGATAAAAAATTATAGACCCTTCATTTCTTTGTAAGTGGGCAAACTTACACAATCTGCAGGGGATCAAATCATTATTTTCCCCACTTTATATAGGCTCAACAAACTACCCAGGCCTCTTTTGAGCGACCTATAATCCCAAAACAACAGAATTTAAAAAAAATATATATTTTTATTGAATACAGATAAAAAAGAATTTAGACAAAAGGTAAAATATCGCAATCATAATTTCACCACGGGTATATATAACATATCTATATGCCACCACATGGCAATATCTTCAATATCAATCTGTCAATGGTGTTGGACCCCAACGCGTTTCAACTCATAAAGAGTCTTCATCAGGGGTTAAGCAATGAAGCAGAAACCCAAATGTTGTATAGTAAAAGAATCGGTGCACATCCATGGAGGACCCATAGCTGTAAACCTGATATGATGCAAGGGATGCCAAACACTGCCACACCCTTAAACAAGCAGGAAGAAGAAATCACCAGGTTCCAATGTATGAAAAGCACATAGGAATCCTCAGGGAGCAGCATCACATCACGCCCAGGCAGACAAAGCGACGGTCCTTTGATGTGGACCCATTCTTTTACTATACATCATTGGGTTTCTACTTCATTGCTTACTCCCTGATGAAGACTCTTCTTGGAGTTGAAATGCGTTGGAGTCCAAAACCACTGACACATTGATATTGAAGAAATCTCCATATGGTGGAGTCTATATATGTTATATATACTCTAGGTGTAATTTTGATTGCAATCTTTTAATCTAAATCCTTTCTAATGTGTATTGAATAAAGAGATATTTTTTACAATATGTTGTTGTTTTGGGTACCTATATAAAGTCCCATTCCATATTATGTACCTATCATAGCAGTTCACATCACTGCAAAACATTTTGCTTAACCCCTTACTGCCAAGCTCCGTTGTTCCTTTAACTAGGTCTTTATGCCCATGGGGTAAGGGCAGGAGAGACAGGGAGTGACCTCGGTGATTGGCTTCAACAAAATGGTGGCCATCTGCACACAGACACCGACTCCCTGTTGGGTGAATGTGATGGGTAAAAGGTGACTTCAGCTCCTGTTCGCCACCTGTAGACCCGTTTCACCCTTTCCGGAGCTTAATTGATTGGCTGTTAGATGAACCCAACCCCTTTCACCACTCACAGGCCAACCTGTGTCCTCCCCGATTCCCTGCAATCTGCTGTATGCCAAAGACTCATTCAACTCCAGCCAAGGTTTATTGCAAGGACAGCACATCACTCAGACAAAGGTTTTGGATGGGAGTGAGCGTTGTGCCATCATTGCAATAAACCTTAGCTGGACTTCAGCAAAATGGTGGTTGTCTGTACACAGAGACTTGGCTGGCGTTGAACGTCTTTGGTGCGTAGCCCGTTATTTGGATGGTGCACTGTGATTGGCTGTCAAATGAGCGGGTGCCAGTCCTGCCGGCTCCTGATCAATGCTAGAGGCTGTGAGCTGCCTATAACAGCATGGTCACTGTGTGCGTTCTCCACCCACAAACCTTAACCACCCATGTATGCATACAGTATGTATGGCATCAGTGTTAAATGCTCACCACTTTGCCGTTGTTTAAAGTGTATCCAGGCGCCAAACAACCTGTAATATATTGCAGATTACCAGCCCTTTGTTGTGGAAGCTGCATTAGTTTTCACTTTTCTGGCTAAGAACATTTTCAGCAAGTAGAGAAAGTATCTGCCGATCCTGCCGAAAGCCCTGTGTTCTTGTAAGCTTAACCTCCTCCCACCACCGCAAGGCGTACGTGTGGCCAGTTGGGTCTTAAAGCCGAGCCGCTGCTCATATGCAGCCCATGGGGGCCCGAAGCTGCGTGCTGAGGATGCCCTCCCAGCACACTGGCTGAGCTGTGACTGCCAGCTCTTGATATCTGTGATCGGGAGCCAATGGGATGGGTTCCCAATCATGTGACCACTGTGATAGTCAATTAGTCAGCGATTACGTGATCGGGGCCACCTCCCTGTGTTAGGACCCACTTGAGGGGCTCCAGGAAGGAAATAAAAAACATAAAAGGACCTTTTTCTTGGTGCCAACATGGCAGCATACTACCACAAGTATGCTGCCATGGATTGGTGCCAAGTAAGAAAAATTAGGGCAAGTATTTGATACAACATTCCTTTTTCCTGGCGCCAACATGGCAGCATATATGTGGTAGTATCCTGCCTTTGATTGGTGCCAGGAAAGGAAAATTACACTAATGCCCCGTACACACGGTCGGACTTTGTTCGGACATTCCGACAACAAAATCCTAGGATTTTTTCCATCGGATGTTGGCTCAAACTTGTCTTGCATACACACGGTCACACAAAGTTGTCGGAAAATCCGATCGTTCTAAACGCGGTGACGTAAAACACGTACGTCGGGACTATAAACGGGGCAGTGGCCAATAGCTTTCATCTCTTTATTTATTCTGAGCATGCGTGGCACTTTGTCCGTCGGATTTGTGTACACACGATCGGAATTTCCGACAACGGATTTTGTTGTCGGAAAATTTTATCTCCTGCTGTCCAACTTTGTGTGTCGGAAAATCCGATGGAAAATGTCCGATGGAGCCCACACACGGTCGGAATTTCCGACAACACGCTCCGATCGGACATTTTCCATCGGAAAATCCGACCGTGTGTACGGGGCATAAGTATTTGATACAACTTTCCATTTTCCTGGTGCTGACATGGCAGCATATATGTGGTAGTATCCTGCCTTCGATTGGCGCCAGGAAAGGAAAATTACGGTAAGTATGAGATACAACTTTCCTGGCGCTGATATGGCAGCAAATATGACGTAGTATCCTGCCTTCGATTGGCACCAGGAATGGAAAATTACGGTTGATACCTGGTTGAGGGCTGCGCTGACTTTGGACTTGATGGACCAACACCAGCAGATGACAAGGCTCCCCAAATCATCACTGACTGTGGAAACTTCACACTGGAGCTCGTGCAACTTGGATTCTGTGCCTTCCCTACTCTTCCTCCAGACTCTGGGACCTTGAATGCCAAATGAAATGCAAACTTTTCCACAGTCAGTTAAGATTTGGGGAGCCATGTCATCTACTGGCGTTGGTCCTCCTGTGTTTTATCAAGTCCAAAGTCAGCTCAGTCCTCTACTAGGAAATTCTAGAGCATTTCATGCTTCCCTCTGCTGACCAGCTTTATGGAGATGCTGATTTCATTTTCCAGCAGGACTTGGCACCTCCCACACTGCCAAAACTACCAATACCTGATCACATGATCATGGTATCACTGTGCTTGATTGGCCAGCAAAACTCGCCTGACCTAAACCCCATAGAAAATCTGTGGGGTATTGTCAAGAGGAAGATGAGAGTCACCAGACCCAACAATGCAGATGATCTGAAGGCCACTATCAAAGCAACCCGGGCTTCCATAACACATCAGCAGAGCCCCAGGCTGATCACCTCCATGCCACGCACCGTTGATGACGTAATTCATGCAAAAGGAGCCCCGACCAAGTATTGAGTGCATACTATACTGTACATGGACATACTTTTCACTAAGCCAACATTTCTGTATTAAAAATCCTTTTTTTTTTTTAAATTTATTTTTTTTTTTATTGGTCTTCTGCAATATTCTGATTTTCTGAGATACTGAATTTTGGGGGTGTCAGTCGCTGTAAGCCATAATCATCAAAATTAAAAGAAAGAAATGCTGGAAATATATCACTCTGTGTGCAACAACATCTATATAAAATATATGAGTTTCACTTTTTTAATTGAATTGTTGAAAAAAAAAATTAACTTTTTGATATATATATATATATATATTTATATATAAATATTATATATATATATATATATATATATATATATATATATATATATATATATATATATAAAAATATAAATATATATATATATATATATATATATATATATAAATATAAATAAATAAATACAATATATATATATAAATAAATAAATTATATATATATTATGTATATATATATATATATATATATATATATATATATATATATATATATATATATAAATATAAATATATACATATATATATATATAAATATATATATATATTATAATATAATATAATAAATATAAATATATATATATATTATAATATAATATATATAAATATATATAAATATAATATAAATATATATAAATATAATATAAATATAATATATATATATATATATATATATATATATATATATATATATATATAATAAATCAATAAATCGTGTATAATAATAATAATATTCACATTTTTTGACATGCACCTGTGTATTACAATAAAGGAAGAAAAGCCTGAAATAAAAAAATAAATTAATTAATTAAATTTTTAAAAAAAACGAAAACGAATGCAGCCACCACATCTAAGGACTTGCAAGTTGCAGTCTATATTACATTCTTGTTTTGGGTTTAGATATACATTAAGGAGCAGGCCGTTGGAGAACGCTTTCATGCAAGATACGAAGCACCGGTTGTGTTGACTTTTAAGCGTGTATTTACCTTTTCCCTTTGAAGCCCAGCGGACAGGTACAGTTGGCTCCCCAGATTCCACCTCTACATTTGCCTCCATTAAGACATGTTACGTTAATACCGCACCGTGCTGGGGGGTAAGGCCACCTGATGGGAGAGAAGTATAAAGAGAAGTGCGTTGTGTGTGATACAAAACAACAAAAATCCCAAAGTGATCCACATTGGGGGTTTGATTTATTAAAACTGGAGAGCGCAGAATCTGGTGCAGCTGTGCATTGTAGCCAATCAGCTTCTAACTTCAGCTTGTTCAATTAACCACCCGGAAAGTTTCCCCCTTTAATGACAAGGGCATTTTATGCGATACGGCACTGCGTTACTTTAACTAGTGTAAGGACCGGGCCTATTTTTCAGACTTGGTGTTTACAAGTTAAAATATTTTTTTTTTTTTGCTAGAAAATTACTTAGTAACCCCAAACATTTTATATATATATATATATATATATATATATATATATATATATATATATATTTTTTTTTTTTTTTTCTTCAGACACCCTAGAGAATAAAAGAATCTCAATAAACGTATATTGATTGGTTTGCGTAAAAGTTATCGCATCTACAAACTATGGGGTATATTTATTTAATTCTTATTTTTTAATTTTTCACTAGTAATGGCGGCGATCAGCGATTTTTTTTTTTTAGCGGGACTGCGACATTGCGGTGGACAAATCTGACACTAACTGACACTTTTTGGGGGACCAGTGACACCAATACAGTGATCAGTGCTACTAAAAAAAAAATGCACTGCCACTGTACTAATGACACTGGCAGGGGAGGGGTTAACACCAGGGGCAATCAAAGGGTTAAATGGGCTCCTAGGGAGTGCTTTCCAACTGTGTGGGGGAGGTGCTTTGACTGGGGGAAGACAGAGATCGGTGTTCCTGCTCAGCAGGAACACAAGATCTCCATCTTCCCCCTCTCACAGAACGGCGGTCTGCCTTGTTTACATAGGCAGACTGCCGTTCTGCCTCTCTTCAGAACCATTGGCGTGTCCGGGCGGACTTGGCGTCTGCCAGACGCCCTGTCCGCCGGACATGCCGATTGGCTCCTGTTGTGTTCAATCCCAGCAGAAGCGGGTCGCCGGGGGGCGCACGCGAACGTGCCCTGGACCCAGTGCACAAAATTACGTACAGGTATGTGATTTCACGCAGGGGGGCCGCCCTGCCACGGTATATCTGCGTGGGGCGGTCCTTAACGGGTTAAGCTTTGGCAATAGAAACTGGAACCTGATTGATTTCTCTGCAGAGCTGCACCAGATTTTTCATTCTCCAGTTTTGGTAAATCAACCCCCATAGTTTGAATGAGTAGCTTTTTTACGGGTATTTAGAAGGCAACTGTTGTGAGATTTATGGAAGTATTGTAAGATACAAGGACCACCAGGAAATATACTTACTGGCAGTAATCTCCGATATAGGTAGCTGGGCATCGGCAGGTGTAGTTATTCAAGCCATCTAAGCAGGTCCCTCCATTCAGACACTGATGTTGTTGGCAGTCATCCACGTTGGTCTCACAGTTCTTACCAGTGTACCCGAGGAAGCAGTCACATCGATAACTGGCCTCCAGGTCCATGCACAGGCCATGAACGCAAGGCTCGGATTTGCAGTCATCGATATTTACTTCACATTGTGGTCCTTCCCACCCTTCCGGGCATGCACAGCTAAATAAATTAAAGTCATCCTGACATGTTCCACCATGGTGGCATTGAGCCCCCGAACAAACATCAGCTCCTCTACAACCCAAGGTTGGCGAATCTTGGCTTTTCCTAGCAAAGTGCTGAGGAAACTTCTGGTCTGCAAATGGAATGTAAAAACCTCCTATAGAAACTTGCCCGAGGCATCCAGTGTAATTCTCAGCCAGGACAATGGGCACGTCTTCAGTCAGGAAGCTCAGACTACCAGCGCTTCCCAGAGTCATAATATCTTGGTTGTCGAAATGTATTATCCATTGAGGAGGCACATTTGTAGAGTCCTTCATCTTTACCAGAACCCTGTGCCACAAAGCATCAGAGACCTTTATTTCACCATTATAAATGACTCTCTCCACACTGTTTCCACTTTGTATATTGACATGCAGTTGGCCGTCATGAATGATGATGGAAATGTGGTCCGAATCTTTGGAGGCCTGGAGCAGAACAGCATTCTCATCTCTGGTTCTGAAATCCAGTGACACTGATGTAAGCTGTATATCCGATGAAATGTTGGAAGTGAAGACCACCGAGTTCTGTTCTTCAAAGGTCGCGTTGACTAGGCCTACAAATACAACATACACGACGTCAGGAGACCTCAGTGTGCATCTCATACACAGCATATACGGACCATTAGGGGTAGAAAGGGGTAGAAATCTGCAAAAGCTATTCCTTAAGTAGGGATGAGCTAAACTGCCCTGAGTTCCGTTCAAGGGGAGTTTGGCAAATGTTAAAGAGGTTCAGACGTACAACACCATTGAAATCAATGAGAGCATTGAGATAGAAGAACATAGAGTTCTGATCTTCAAAGACCACGTTGACTAGGCCTATAAATTCAACATATATGACACCAGGGGACCTCAGAGTAGATCTCATACATAGACTGACCATTAGGGGTATAAAGGTGTAGAAATCTGCATAAGCTATTCCTTAAAGCAGATCTTCACCCTTAGTGGGATGTTGCCTCCCCTCCACCCAGTGTCGGGGCAAGGTCATTTAAAGCCCAGGGCCCAGGGGTCATTTAAGGCCCAGCAATATGTGTCAGCAAAAATCCCCCCCCACAGAAACACTGAGCACATAATCTGCATGCTTACTCTTCAGCATAAATTCCTCCTCCAAGTACAAATCTGCTCTCCTGCTAAAATCTCCCCACTCAGCACAAATCTTTGCCCCCCCCCATCCCCCACCCAAAAAAAAAAAAAAATCACCCCTCCTAGCACAAATCCTCTACCCCTACAATTTCCCCTCCTAGTACACATCTTCTCCCCCCAACTTCAAATGTTCCCCTTGTAACACAAATTCCCCCCCACCCAGCACAAATCTTCTTCCCCCCATCCCCCTACCAACACAAATCCCCATAAATCATCACTCTTAGCACTCCCCCCCCCCCAATTTGCCCTCCTAGAGCAATACCCCTGCCACCCCCCCCCAAATCCCCCCTTCCAACACAAATCCCCCCCCCCCCCCAATATCCTTGTGGTACCCCCCATCTCACATGATACCACAGTGCCCAGAGCAGCCGCCCCTCCTGCCAACCCCTTGTCCTGGCCCTGCTTCAACCCCTCCTCCCCTCCACTGTGCAAAGTGGGCTTTTTTTTTTCCTTTTTTGAAAATCCTTGGCCCCCCCAATGCACGTCATTTGCCAAGGCGAATAATGTGCAGTCTGTCCGCTGTGCCTCCTGGGATATGTATGTCACATATCCCAGGAGGAATAATCCTCCATTGAGAAAGGAGGGGGGAGGGGCCAGGCGGCATGTCATCGAGAGGCTGCCGGCTAAACCAAGAAGAGCCGGCAGCTTCTCAATGATCTCACCGAAGAAGATGCAGGACCTAGTGTGGGGGGGGGGGGGGCAGAAAAAAAAGTGATCACAGCAGGACAATGCTGGATCCGCTGGGTGGGTTAGTACATTAAATGTGCATTTAAATGCTTAAGGTGAAACATTAGAAATGACCAATTCCTTAATTGCCCTAATCGTGCCCGTGAAAAGTACGCATCTCTGTAATATGCAGAAAGCGCCAGAAGATAAAACCTAATTCTCAATGGACCCAGCGCTCCCAACCAATCCAAATGCACCTCCTTGCTAAAACCATATAAGGGAAGGGGCAGGGATAATGTTGACATCAATGACCAAATATGGCCATGGCCATATTAGGTCAACGTCATTGTCTTAATATGGCCAGTGACCATATGTGGGCAGTGATGTCATCACCAATACTGCCCCTTGGCTTACACGGCCGGGGATTTCTGACCATGCAAGTCAATTGTGATTGTGCAGTTCGGGGGTTGCTAGGGGCACGGCGAGTGCTAACACCCACTGCTTCCCTAGTAAGTTTTGACAGTGGGTAGCTCACATATATAGAAGCGGTAAAATTTCTGACCAGTGACCATATTTGGGCAGTGATATCTTCGCCATCGCTGTCCCTTTGCTTACATAGACGGGGATTTCTGGCCATGTAAGTCAATAGTGATGTTGACATTAGGGGTTGCTAGGGGCACGGCAGGTACTAGCACCCACTGCTTCCTTAGTAACTATTGACAGTGGGTAGCGGTCATATATAAAAGAGGTAGAATTACTGGCCAGTGACCATATTTGGGCAGTGATGTAATCGTCATTACTGCCCCTTTGCTTACATAGCTGGGGATTTCTGGCCACATGAGTCAATGGTGACGTTAGGGGTTGCTAAGGGCATGGCAGGTGGTAGCACCCACTGCTTCCTTAGTAACTATTGACAGTGGGGAGGTGTCATATATAGAAGCGGTAGAACTACTGGCCAGTCACCAAATTTGGGCAGTGATGTCACTGCCATCACTGCCCCTTTGCTTACATGGCTGGGGATTTCTGGCCATGCAAGTCAATGGTGATGGTGGCGTTAGGGGTTGCTAGGGGCACGGCAGGTGCTAGCACCCACCGCTTCCTTAGTAACTATTGACAGTTGGGAACGGTCATATATAGAAGCGGTAGAATTACTGCTTCTATATATGATTTAAAGATCCCTCCAAACGGGGGGCGAATAAAAAAAGTCCAGACCTTCGTCTGACTGCCCAAACAGCCAAAGTTCTGTCTGAACCTCCTGTAGGGTTTGGACCAAACCTTTGGCCCATCTCTATGCACAAGTAATAAATAATAACATACTACAAGGATGTATGATACAACAGAGAACCATAGTGAATGTTCCATACATGTGTATCCTCCAGGGATGTCTTGACACACGTTATCTGCTGGACATGGTCTTCGATGGCACCACACAGGCTCTTCACATGTTGCTCCGGTGAAGTTGGCCGAACAAGTGCAGGTGAATTCATTCCAGGTCACAGCACAAGTGCCATCATTCTTGCAAGGGCCAGACTTAAAAAAAAAAAAAAAAAAAAAAAAAAAAAAGGTAAACATATTGAGGAATATACAACCTAAAATTATAAAAAATTATGGAACTTTAGAAGCCAACAGCTTTTTATTGGTTGAACTAGATGGACTTGTGTCTTTTTTCAACCTGACTAATTATGCAATAAGCGCATGATACGTGTATATACTATTACTTTGCAGTTGAGTGAGATTGATCCTACAAAGGAATATTTCAGACAAAACGTTTGGGTTTGTATCTCATGTACATCTAAAAGACCCAACACCAGCAAAGGAACCTGATTTACGTGGTCCAACGCAGTGAAAAACCCAAAGAGCTAAAACATGGTAGAGACAAAACAAACACATGTCCCAATGTTGAAGGGTGAACTTGGAAGGTCAAAACTCAGCAGCCCTCTTGCACCTTTAAGAAAAAGTACATTCGTTCAAAGACAGTGAGGTGCACATTTTGGTTTGCAACCGGCATGAAAGAGTCCTATGTCACCAATGCCAATGATGGGACACTATTCCTCCCACTGATACCAATGATGGGACACTATTCCTCCCACTGATATCAATGATGGGACACTATTCCTCCCACTGATACCAATGATGGAGCACTATTCCTCCACTGATACCAATGATGGAGCACTATTCCTTCCACTGATACCAATGATGGAGCACTATTCCTCCCATTGATACTAATGATGGGACACTATTCCTCCCACTGATACCAATGATGGGACACTATTCCTCCCACTGATATCAATGGTGGGACACTATTCCTCCCACTGATACCAATGATGGAGCACTATTCCCCCCTACTGATACCAATGATGGGGCACTATTCCTTCCACTGATACCAATGATGGAGCACTATTCCTTCCACTGATACCAATGATGGAGCACTATTCCTTCCACTGACACCAATGATGGGGCACTATTCCTCCTACTGATACCAATGATGGAACACTATTCATCCCACTGATACCAATGATGGGGCACTATTCCTTTCACTGACACTAATGATGGGGCACTATCCCTTCCACTGACACCAATGATGGGGCACTATTCCTCCCACTGATACCAATGATGGGACACTATTCCTCCCACTGATACCAATGATGGGGCACTATTCCTCCCACTGACACCAATGATGGAGCACTATTCCTACAACTGTCACCAACGACAGGGCACTATTCTTCCCACTGATACCAATGATGGGGCACTATTCCTCCCACTGTCACCAACAATGGGGCACTATTTCTCCCACTGATACCAACGATTAGGCACAATTCCTTCCACTGAAACCAATGATAGGTCACTGTTCCTCTCACTAATGCCCATGATGGGGTATGGTTTACTTTTATTGACGCCAGGGTATTTTCTACTCACACTGGCCATAGTCTGGCCCCCTCAAAGTCTGAAGAACAGTAAACTGGCCCTTTGTTTAGAAATCTTGGAGACCCCTGCTTTAGAGGATGGAAAAAAGTACTCACCTTTCCTCTAAATTCCATGGAGCAGGGGGTGACATCAACTACCCACGAGGTCCTGGGAATGCAGAGTACTCCAAGTCCAGCAAGACCCGAAGCCCAGTGCTAGGAACATCTCAGCGAGATTTTGAGTACTCTACATTGGATGACGTCACCACCTCACCTAAGCTCCATGGACAGAAGTTAAGGAATGGGTAGTATACTCAAATTATTTTTTCCCGCAACCAATTTTTTTCTTCCAGTGGTTATGCAAAGGGGGGGGGGGGGGGCAAATGTAAACAGCGTTCCATCCTAACTTCTCTGGGACCACCCACCTGCTTAGGACTCTCAACAAGTACATATAGACAATATATAAACATCTACATTGTATCAATACTCACTTTACATGTATCATCGGAAACACAATCCTTTGTAACATTGCTGATGGAAGGAACAGATGCAAAGTTTTCATCATCCATTGGGAACATCTCCAGACGATTGTCATTAATTCTTATATCTTGTAAACATCCTTTGAAATATCCCCCCCACTGATCAATATTCCCACCTGGGGGCATTCCCCCAGCAAGAACCGTGTCTCCTGCTGACAGTGATAGCAGTGGCAGCTGGTCCAGGTCTTCCTTGTTCTTCAGGCCACTGACGGAGACCAGACCTTCCTTGACCGATATACTGATCATGTGCCTCTTGCCATTGCTAACATATTCTCTTGATGCCATTTTTACTGACATTGCGGTAATATGAACGTATCCAGATTTCAGGTAAGCCGTAAGGCTGTTCGTGCTTCCATTACCGATCTGCAACAAAAGGCCGTCCGGTTTGAGAGTCCTGATGAAAGCCGACACATTGAATGAATTTCCGATGTCCTGGGTGATGGCAAAGCTGGCATAGCTGGGCACCATCTCATGGAAGAAAGTAGCAGATGTATATTCTATGAAAAAAGGTAAAATAAAATATTTTATTATCTTGAAGAAGAGGAGATCGAAAATCATTGTTTACAAGGAGAATTTTTTTTTTCATAGGCAAGAGGAGATTACCGATTTATAGAGACAAAATATGATAACAACAACAGGTGGCAGATGGATGGATCTACTTTTGCTAATTCAAAGTGAGCTTTAAAAGTAAACATTTGCTACGTTATACGGAACATCTAGAAGTATTAAAATGGTTGTAAATCTCGGAAATGAAAAATGAACAAAGCATATCTTATATTTTGCACTTGCCTCTACTCAAAGCACCTAATGTGATTTCTGACGGCTCTCTCATTCCTGTGCTACCTGCATAAGTCACTTCTGAATGTCTATGCCAGTGGTCTCCAAACCGTGACCCTTTGATTGCTTTTACCCGGCCCTTAAAGGCATTATTCCTGCCACTGACACCAACAATGGTGCACTATTCCTCAGTCTGACCACAACGATGGGCCAAAATTCCTTCCACTGACACCAAAGGGGACACTATTCCTCCCACTGACACCAACAATGGTGCACTATTCCTCAGTCTGACCACAACGATGGGCCAAAATTCCTTCCACTGACACCAAAGGAGGGGACACTATTCCTCCCACTGACACCAACAATGGTGCACTATTCCTCAGTCTGACCACAACGATGGGCCAAAATTCCTTCCACTGACACCAAAGGATGGGACACTATTCCTCCCACTGACACCAACCATGGTGCACCACTCTTCAGTTTGACCCCAACAATGGGCCAAAATTCCTTCCACTGACACTAAAGGATGGAACACTATTCCTCCCACTGACACTAACAATGGTGCACTACTCCTCAGTCTGACCCCAGCGATGGGCCAAAATTCCTTCCACTGGCCTCCTCAAGGCCACCAACCGTGGCCTTGAGGAGGGTAAGCACTCATGCCTTTGAACTTTGGCGTTTGTGGAAGAATTCAAAGAATATTCTGGTCGGCAAGGAAAACCGATAAATGGAACCCTTAGCAAACCAAGTCCAACCTTTCACTAGAAGCCCGTATGACCAGGCTAAAGCTGTCTGATTTTGGACATTTTAGGGCCAAAACCAGCTCACTGGTAAAGACAATTATGCTTCGGAAAAGTTTAAAAGGAAAAGAAGAAGAAGAGGACGAACGGAAATAAGGTGGGATGGACACAGCTGAAGAGAAAAAGAAGAAAAGGATGACCAGGAACAAGTTGGATGTATACAGTTGAATGGAAAAGATGAAATGGATGACCAGCATGGATACAGTCAGGGCTTTTTTTGCAGCGGGAACACGGGGGAATGCAAGTTCCGGCACCTCCAGCACTGAATATATTCTATGGCAAGGTGTACTGGAGGGTCAATTGATGCTGACTGCTGGATCTATTGTCACTGGGGATCTTTTTTTTTTTGTGGTGGTCTATTGTTTTTAACAGAAGATTTGTGGTGGTCTATTGTTGCTGGGGTGGTATTTTGTTGCGGAGGGGGTCCATTGTTGCTGGAGGGAGGTCTGTCGTTGTGTGTGGGGAGATCTATTGTTGCTGTGGTGGGGTCTGTTGCTGCTTGGCTGGGGTCTTTCAACATCCATGCAATTTAGTAGCACAAAATGATACTTGGTTCTGTACTCTCTAAAAGGAGCGGTACTGGGAGGTGGGTAGGGGGTGGAGGCAAGAGACAGTGCTCGGAGGTGGGTACGGGGGGCATAGACGAAGTGTGATTCATAAGGGGGGAGTTCCTGCACCTATTCTCTGAGGAAAAAAAGCCCTGGATACAGTTGATAGAAAAAAAAATGACTGGTAAAACCAATTGAGCTTCGAAAAGTTGTAGGGAAAAATAAAAGGACAACCAGCAATTAAAGGTGGATTGATGCAGCTGAAGAGAAAAGGAAAAAGGTAGACCAGGAACAAGGTAAATGGATGTAGATAAAGGGCAAAAAAAAAAAAAGATGACTAGCATGGAGACAGTTGACCGAAAAGGAAGAAAACGATGACCAGCAATAAGGTGGATGGATATAGCTGTAGGCACAAGAAGACAAACGACAACCAAGAACAAGGTAGATGGATACAGCTGAAGAGAATAGAAGAAAACGATGACCAGGAGCAAGGTGGATGGATACAGTTAAAAGGAAAAGAAGAAAAAAAAGGATGAAAAGCATGGATACAGTTGAAGGAAAAAGAAGAAAAGGAAGACCAGGAACAAGTTGGATGGATACAATTGAAGAGAAAAGAAGAAAAGGACAACCAGCAATAAGGTAGATGGACACAGTTGAAGAGAAAAGGAGAAAATGACGACCAGTAACTGACACTAAAGGATGGAACACTATTCCTCCCACTGACACTAACAATGGTGCACTACTCCTCAGTCTGACCCCAGCGATGGGCCAAAATTCCTTCCACTGACACAAAAGGATGGGAAACTATTACTCCCACTGACACCAAAGATTAAGCATGGTTTACTCCCACAGTCCACGGTCCAGCCCCCCTAAAGTCTGAAGGACAGTAAACCGGCCTTTTCTTTAGAAGGTTTGGAGACCCCTGGTCTATGCCAACAGAAGAATCTTGAGGGACGGGTCTGCCCTCTCCAGTATGCAGCAGGTGATTGGCAGTCTCAGCTATGCATGTTTCCTTATGAGACTGTATAGAAAGGAGGTGTGTCCATTCCCTCCACTCAGGTCTCAGATTACACCAGTGGTCTCCAATCCGCGGCCCTTGGGGCCAGATGTGGTACTTTGCTTGCCTTTATCCGGCCCTTGGAACACTATTCCTCCCACTGATACGAGACCCTATTCTGCCAACTAACATCACTAATGAAGCACCATTTCTTGCACGGACACCAACAATTGGGCACTATTGCTCCCAATGATACCAACCATGGGGCAGTACTCTCCCACCCTATTACCAAATAGGGCGACGTTACTCCCACGGAAAATTTCCACTCCTTCTAACCACAGTCTGGCCCCCTTAAAGTCTGAAGGACAATAAACTGGCCCTTTATTTAGAACGTTTCGAGATCCCTGGATTACACCCAGCTCTGTGCTCTATGCCGTGCAGTGTGTGACATCAGATCTCAAACCCCTGCCTGCTGGAGATGAGAAATAGACTTTGATCTGTGCGTTTTACATGGCTGTAGAGGAGAGGGGCCTTAGATAAACAGGTAAAACTTACAATAGAAGGACTTGTTTCATCTCTGTGTATCACCTAAGGCCAGTCACTTCAGTGGGTTTATGTAAAGGCTTACAATCACTTTAATTGTGCCTATGCAGATCCTTGGAAATGTAAAAGGTGACTTGATTTCCTCCCTAAAAAATAGTGCACTTCCTGGTATGTGATGGTGCCTAGGCACTCCAATGCCTACAGCCTCATAGCTGTATATCTGCAGAGCAAGACCTGAGGTTCTGCCTTCTTGGACTGCTAGTTTAAGGAGATTTGGAGTGAGATTTGATAAGGTCACTCTTGTGCCACTCATTGTTCTCTTTGCCGGAGGCTCCTTGCTGGAAGCAAAGCCCTGCCTTTATCAAGATGGCTGCCTCCACACAGAGGCTCAGTACAAAATAAAGGCTTGGTAGGTAGAGATGAGCTTGGGTGTTCTCCAAACTCATCTCAAGCTGAACTCCAAACCCATGCACAATTTTTGACTCCAATGAGCTGTGAATGATACTCGCTGTATTAAAAAAAAAAAAAAGAGCCCAAGTTTGGAGTTTGGCAGGAGATGAGTTTAGAGGATGCCCAAGCTTGTCTCTAATAGTAAGCCAATAAAGGGAACAATAGGAAAAGAAAATGCCGCTCCAGGTGAGTGATGGAACCAGGTAGGCTGGGGAATGGACTCCTCCCAGGGGTGCTGGCCTTGGCTCGCCGGCCGTGCAATGTGGATAAAAGGAACGGATGGCTGCACACCGCGGTAGTGACGAATCTCTTTATTGTAAAATCCGTAACATGAATAACACCACAGGACAGGCAAACAGATACAGGTAGATGCGTTTCACACAGTGACGCTGTAGGGAGACCACAGGAATCTATAGTGATTTTGTTCCCTTCGTGCCTTTTTTTTTTTTTTTTTTTTTAGCACAGCTTTCAGAGTTCAGTTACATTTTAGGACTAGGGATGAGCTGGACTCGGTCCCAGTTCAACAGAACCAGTGGGAAGCTGTCACTTGATTGCATCGCCGCCTGTCAAACCAGCTGTGGCTAGGGCATTCCCCACGCATTTTCTCATGCAGGCCATACTAGATCAATGGTGTCACCAGCATCCCCTCCCCTTTGCACAGGTGCAGTTGCAGGTTGGGGAATGCAGCTGGTTGGCCTGGCGGGGATGTGAACACGCGACAGCTTCCCACGGGTTCTGCCAAACCCGGACCTCACCCAGCTCACCCCTATTTAAAGCTGAACTAAACCTATGAACCTATGGATTCAATGGTTTACAAAAACAGTTACATTCAAGGCATGCTGTAGTGGGGGGGGGTTTAATGAATAAGTGGACCTTGCTTGTAGTGGAACTTTAAATCATCAAGGTGGAACTAAACCCTCCTATCCTTTACAGTCAAGGAAGCTGCCAATGTAGACCCTGATCTACAATCGCCATGGTGCTGTACATGTAAAAGGTTATGACACCAGCCATTTGATGGCTTGACAGTTCAGTTGAGCACACAAGCAACTGCAACAGTCGTCATTCATGGCGTGCCTTGAATATAACGGCTTTGGGAAACATGGATGGGTTTAGTTTCCACTTTTAGTTGGATGCTGCACACATTCACAGTGCATTTGCCCAATCCCCAGCCTATGAGCTTGAGCCAACTGAACTCCATGCTAGTGAGCGTGAAATCATTTTATTGGAGGTTGAGAGAGATGGTTTAGCCAAAAAAACACGAGAGAGATGGTTTAACCCAAAAACACGAGAGAGATGGTTTAGCCAAAAAAACACGAGAGAGATGGTTTAGCCAAAAAAACACGAGAGAGATGGTTTAGCCAAAATAACACGAGAGAGATGGTTTATCCAAAAAAGAACAAAATGAAAAACGAGGAAAGAAACATAACTCCAATCTCAATTCTAGCTTGATGTGCTAATTGCTCCCCACAGATCAGAAATACAACCGTGGCCTTGAGGAGGGTAAGCACTCGTGCTTTTGAACTTTGGCGTTTGTGGAAGAATTCAAGGAATATTCTGGTCGGCAAGGAAAACCGATAAATGGAACCCTTAGCAAACCAAGTCCAACCTTTCACTAGAAGCCCGTATGACCAGGCTAAAGCTGTCTGATTTTGGACATTTTAGGGCCAAAACCAGCTCACTGGTAAAGACAATTATGCTTCGGAAAAGTTTAAAAGGAAAAGAAGAAGAAGAGGATGAACGGAAATAAGGTGGGATGGACACAGCTGAAGAGAAAAAGAGGAAAAGGACGACCAGGAACAAGTTGGATGTATACAGTTGAATGGAAAAGTTGAAAAGGATGACCAGCATGGATACAGTCAGGGCTTTTTTTCAGCGGGAACGCGGGGGAACGCAAGTTCCGGCACCTCCAGCACTGAATATATTCTATGGCAAGGTGTACTGGAGGGTCAATTGATGCTGACTGCTGGATCTATTGTCACTGGGGATCTTTTTTTTTTTGTGGTGGTCTATTGTTTTTAACAGAAGATTTGTGGTGGTCTATTGTTCCTGGGGTGGTATTTTGTTGCGGAGGGGGTCCATTGTTGCTGGGGGGAGGTCTGTCGTTGTGTGTGGGGAGATCTATTGTTGCTGTGGTGGGGTCTGTTGCTGCTTGGCTGGGGTCTTTCAACTTCCATGCAATTTAGTAGCACAAAATGATACTTGGTTCTGTACTCTCTAAAAGGAGCGGTACTGGGAGGTGGGTAGGGGGTGGAGCCAAGAGACAGTGCTCGGAGGTGGGTACGGGGGCAGAGACGAAGTGTGACTCATAAGGGGGGAGTTCCTGCACCTATTCTCTGAGAAAAAAAGCCCTGGATACAGTTGATAGAAAAAAAAATGACTGGTAAAACCAATTGAGCTTCGAAAAGTTGTAGGGAAAAATAAAAGGACAACCAGCAATTAAAATGTGGATGGATGCAGCTAAAGAGAAAAGGAAAAAGGTAGACCAGGAACAAGGTAAATGGATGTAGATAAAGGGCAAAGAAAAAAAAAAAAAAAGATGACTAGCATGGACACAGTTGACGGAAAAGGAAGAAAACGATGACCAGCAATAAGGTGGATGGATATAGCTGTAGACACAAGGATAAAACGACAACCAAGAACAAGGTAGATGGATACAGCTGAAGAGAATAAAAGAAAACGATGACCAGGAGCAAGGTGGATGGATACAGTTAAAAGGAAAAGAAAAAAAAAGGATGAAAAGCATGGATACAGTTGAAGGAAAAAGAAGAAAAGGAAGACCAGGAACAAGTTGGATGGATACAGTTAAAAGGAAAAGAAAAAAAAAAAGGATGAAAAGCATGGATACAGTTGAAGGAAAAAGAAGAAAAGGAAGACCAGGAACAAGTTGGATGGATACAGTTGAAGAGAAAAGAAGAAAAGGACAACCAGCAATAAGGTAGATGGACACAGTTGAAGAGAAAAAGAGAAAATGACAACCAGGAACAAGATGGATAGATACAGTTAAAGGGAAAAGATGAAAACGACAACCAGGAACAAGGAGGATGGATAAAGTTGAAGGGAAAAGATGAAAAGGATGACCAGCATGGATACAGTTGGAGGAAAAAGGAGTAGAGGACAACTAGCAATAATGTGGATGGATACAGCTGAAGGGAAAGGAAGAAAAGGTAGACCAGGTACAAGGTGGATGGATACAGTTAAAGGGAAAAGATGAAAACAACCAGGAACAAGGTGGATGGATAAAGTTGAAGGGAAAAGATGAAAAGGATGACCAGCATGGATACAGTTGGAGGAAAAAGGAGTAAAGGACAACTAGCAATAATGTGGATGGATACAGCTGCAGGGAAAGGAAGAAAAGGTAGACCAGGTACAAGGTGGATGGATACAGTTGAAAGGAAAAGAAAAACAAAAGGATGACCAGCAACAAAGTGGATAGATATTGTCCACAAATTATGAACATGCTGTTGCCAAGGCCTGAGGCACAAACAGAAGATCTTCTGAAGAAACACTATCCATGTAGTCACGAGGTACTTAACGCTGGCTGTAGGCATATATCAGGGATATTCAATTAGCGGACCTCCAGCTGTTGCAAAACTACAACTCCCATCATGCCTCTGGGTGTCATGCTTGTGGCTGTCAGAGTCTTGCTATGCCTCATGGGACTTGTAGTTCTGCAACAGCTGGAGGTCCGCTAATTGCATATCCCTGACATATATTTTGCAGCATGACAGTGGGCCTGAAAGTGATACTAAAGTCTCAGTTTTTTTTTCTTTAAAAATAACAAACATGTAATGGTTTTGCACAGAGCAGCCCAGATCCTCCTCTTCTCGGGTCCCTCCCTGGCACTCCTGGCCCGTCTCTCTCCTGCCGAGTGCCCCCACAGCAAGCGGCATGATATGGGGGCACCCGAGCCGAGCCGCTGCTCCGTGTGCCTATTCAGACACGACGCCGCGGTTCAGCCCCTCCCCCTCTCTCCTCATTGGCTCACTGACTTTAACACCTGCGGAAGCCAATGGCGCCACGTTTCTGTCTCAGCCAATGAGGAGGGAGAGTCCCGGGCAGCCGAGACACTCCAACGTCCCTGGATCAAGGTGGGCTCAGGTAAGTAATTAGGGGGGCTGAGGGGAGCTGCTGCACACAGAAGGTTTTGTATCCTAATTCAGAGACTGCATTAAGATAAAAGAACCTTTTGACTTTACGACCATTTTAACTGCAAGCTACCCCTTATATGGGGACAGATGGGGTCCCTTGTTTGTGCTGGTGGTCCCCAGCACAGTGACTGCACTGTCACCGATAGCTCCAGGTCCCTGTTTGCAATCAGCAGCCAGCGGGGTGTGTTCCTGATCATGTGATCACTGTGACAGCCAATCACATGATCGGGGAGCCCATGTAACACCTCCAACGTTACAAACCTTTGAAGGGCTGGCTCCTGCCAGCTGTAAAGGTTAATAATAATACTAATAATAATACTAATAATAATCATCATCAACAACATGAAATCGTTATATATTCCCAATTTAGCTAAAAAAAATTAAAAAAAATAAAATGTCTTCTCTCATCTCCCGAGCAATCATACTCCTTTCTCATGTACAAACAGTATTGCAACCGAAAGAAGCTATTCCATACTCCATTCTCCAACTCCTGCTCCTACCGCCTTTATTACACTATATGGCCAAATGTTTGTGGACACCTGAACATCACAAACGTTTGTGGACACACCCGAACATCACAAACGTTTGTGGACACCCGAACAACACAAACGTTTGTGGACAACTGAACAACACAAACGTTTGTGGACACACCCGAACATCGCAAACGTTTGTGGACACCCGAACATTGCAAACGTTTGTGGACACCCGAACATTGCAAACATTTGTGGACACCTGGACATCACAAACGTTTGTGGACACCTGAACATCACAAACATTTGTGGACACCCGAACATCGCAAACGTTTGTGGACACCCGAACATCGCAAACATTTGTGGACACCTGGACATCACAAACGTTTGTGGACACCTGAACATCACAAACATTTGTGGACACCCGAACATCGCAAACATTTGTGGACACCTGGACATCACAAACATTTGTGGACACCTGGACATCACAAACGTTTGTGGACACCCGAACATCGCAAACATTTGTGGACACCTGGACATCACAAACATTTGTGGACACCTGGACATCACAAACATTTGTGGACACCTGAACATCACAAACGTTTGTGGACACCCGAACATCATAAACGTTTGTGGACACCTGGACATCACAAACGTTTGTGGACACCCGAACATCACAAACGTTTGTGGACACCCGAGATGTTCGTGGACACCTGAACATCACAAACGTTGGTGGACACCCGAACATCACAAACATTTGTGGACACCCGAACATCACAAACATTTGTGGACACCCCTAAACATCACAAACGTTTGTGGACACCTAAACAGCACAAACGTTGGTGGACACACCTGAACATCACAAACGTTTGTGGACACCTGAACATCACAAACATTTGTGGACACCTCAACACCACACCTCTATGAGTTTGGATATCCTATGCTAGAACTATGGACATTTATATGGAGTTGCCCCCACCTCTTCGTTTGCAGCGTTAACAGCCTTCACCACTCTAGGAAACCTTGCCACAAGATTTTAGGATATATCTGCAGGAATTTTTATGTCCACTTTGTGAGGTATGTTGGATTAGAAGACCTGACTCACAATCCAATTCACCCCAAAGGTGTTCAGTAAAACTGAGGTCAGGGCTCTGAGTAGGTCACTTGGGTTCCTCTACAACAAACCCAGTAGGATTTGTGTACCTAAACTCACTAGTTTGGAGGGGTGTCCCCATAATTTTGGTCATTTAGGCAAGAGTCTGTTTATGAATGACAAAAAATGTACATACTGTACCATACATGTATTCTATATTGCATTATTTGTATCCTGCAATTTGCAAAACATAGTCCTTATAAACATTTTGACAGCAATATTACTTAAATGTAGGGCATAGCATACATTATAGGACATAAAGACAAATGATTTACTTACCTTGCAAGCAGGTTGGACCTGTGTATGGTCTGACGCAGTCACATTTATATCTGGTCCACAGGTCGATGCATGGTGACTGATGATGACACGGGTTGGGATCACACCAATCTGTTTTGTTACATCCGAGCTCCATATCAAAGGAGCTTCCTTGCCTTATATTCTGAGGCAGCAAGGTCTTCAAGTCAATTGTGAGATCTTGCATACAACCAGTGAAGTTTTTTCTGCTCAGTGTGTTGTTCAGCAGAGAGCCATGAGCAAGTCCACCAATGTACACCGTAGCAAACGATTCAGGGAGTCGAGAATCATGGCCATCGCCAAGGGCTTGAGTTTTGGAACAAGAACCATTAGTGCAACCACCATGATGGACAATCAGCTCCAGGGTAGAATTCAAACGAACCCATGCTTCGTGCCAATGACCATCATCGACTCGGTGCTCCTCAATGACCAGGCGAGAGGAAGAATTCTGGTTTTGAAATAAAACTTGTAGCAACCCGTTATAAAGCTCAAGCATTAGGTAGCGGTCTTCATCCCCCCGATAAAGGAGGATCATGTTTGGTAAAGTTGTCCTAAACCTCACAGTCATGTGGGCACGGTCTTCTTGAATACTCCTCTTGCTTCTGTTTGAGGCGTTTAGATCATAAATAATATACCCGCTGGAAGTGAAAGAAAAGGTGGTGGCAACAAAGCAGTGCTCTCCATAAAACCCTGGCTGACACTTGCAGGTATAACCATGGACCTCCTGCTCGTATGTTGGGATACACATGGCATCATTTTGGCAACTGTGATTCAAACACCCCTGCAGCACCACAGAGCAGTTTTTACCACCCCATGTAATACCATCAAGCCCTGGATGAGGGCATCTACAGAAATAGTCAGCAACTCCATCCAGACAAGTGGCACCGTTCTGGCAAGGGTTGTTTTCACATTCATCAACATTTACAGCACATAAGACACCTAAAGAAAGAAAAAGAAAAACAAAAATTACTCACAATTTTTAAATGTATGGGAAGAACTTCAAAAACTACACCCAACATAGAAGAGTCATGTGAAATATTGGCCTTAGCAGACTCAAAGATCTCTCCCTTATTAAAGGGTTTGTATGGTCATGAATCTAATTTACCTCCAAACCTCTCATCCCCTCTAGTTTAGGGGTCTCCAAACTTTTCAGTACGAGGGACTCCTGACGTGAATGGGGGATCTGATGTGTTGGGGGGTTGGATGTGAAGTTATTCCTTGGAGTGTGTTTATTTATTTATTTAAATACTATTAATTCATTTATAAATATCTTTTTTTTTGACCCACGATTATCTGTAAAATGTACAATGTGGCCCTCGTCTCCCCTTCACATAAACCCCCCCCCCCCCATTTAATCAGAGGTCCCCCTTCACACCAAAAGTCCCTCATCACCTCAGAGCACCCTCATCACATCAAAGTCCCCCCTTCTGTAGAAGTCCCTTATCACACCAGAAGTCCCCCCTTCACATAAGAAGTGAGTTATTACACCAAAAATGCCCCCTTCAGATCAGAAGCCACTCATAGTACCAGACGTTCTTCCTTCATAAGAAGTCCCTTATCACAACAGAAGTCCCTCATAACACCAGAGGTCCTCTCATTCATATCAGAAGTCCCCCTTCACATCAAAAGTCCCTAATGATACCAGAAGTCTATAATGACACCAGAAGTGCCCCCTTCACATTCAAAGTCCACCTTCATATCAGAAATTTCTCATTACACCAGAAGTCCCTCATTACATGCCAAATCCCCCTTCACATCAGAAGTCCCTCATAACACCAGAAGTTCTCCTTCATAAGAATTCCCTTATCACAACAGAAGTCCCCCTTCACATCAGAAGTTCCTCATAACACCAGAAGTCCCCCGTAATATACAAAGTCCTTAAAGCTGAGTTTCACCCAACTTTAGGACTTGGTCTTAAACGAAAGACCACCCCTTGTTTTTTTGGATATACACTTTTTTTTTCTTCCCTTAGTAGTAAAAAGGTGAACTGTCCCAGCCTCGCCATTGCGAGGTATGTTATGTCCTCTTCTGGCTTTGCCCCTCCTCCTTCACACCCCCCCCCTGCTGCCTTCTGGGACCTGTGTGTCCCAGAAGACGACGGGGCCATTCAGAAAGCGCCAGGCAACTCGCGCATGCGCGTTTGGAAGGCTGCACTGCTGGTTTCCCTTAGTTACAATGGCGGCACCTGCACCCGATCCAATGGACAGATAGGCCTCGGGGGAGGGGGGGGGTCGACATGGTGGGCTCCATGGACAGATAAGTGTGCCTATTAAAAGTCAGCACCAGAAGTCCCTCCTTCATATCAGAAGTCCCTCATAACATGAGAAGGCCTCCCCTTCACATCTGCATTCCCCCTTCATCTTAGAAGTCCCTCATCACACCAGAAGTCCCCCCTTCACTTTAGAAGTCAATTACACCAGAAGTCCCAATTTCACATCAGAAGTCACTCATAAAACCAGAAGTCCTGCCTTCATAAGAAGTCCCTCATAACACCAGAAGTCATCCCTTCATAAGAAGTCCCTCATAACACCAGAAGTCCTCCCTTCATAAGAAGTCCCTCATAACACCAGAAGTCCTCCCTTCATAAGAAGTCCCTCATAACACCAGAAGTCCTCCCTTCATAAGAAGTCCCTCATAACACCAGAAGTCCTCCCTTCATAAGAAGTCCCTCATAACACCAAAAGTCCTCCCTTCATAAGAAGTCCCTCATAACACCAGAAGTCCTCCCTTCATAAGAAGTCCCTCATAACACCAGAAGTCCTCCCTTCATAAGAAGTCCCTAATGACACCAGAAGTCCCCCTCTTCACAGCCAAAGTCCCCCTTCACATCCAAAGTCCCCCTTCATATCATAAATTGCTCATAACATCAGAAGTCCCCCATCATACCCGAAATCCCCCCTCACATCAGAAGTCCCTCAGAACACCAGAAGTCCCTCCGTAATATACAAATTCCTTAATAACACCAGAAGTCCCTCATAACACCAGAAGCCCCTTCACATCCGCATTCCCCCTTCATCTTAGAAGTCCCTCATCACACCAGAAGTCCCCACTTTACATCAGAAATCCCTCATAACATCCAAAGTCCACCTTCACATCAGAAGTCCCTCAGAACACCAGAAGTCCCCTATCAAATCCGAAGTCCCCCCTTCACATCAGATGTCCCTTAGAACACCAGAAGTCCTTCATAACACCACAAGTCCCCCCTGTCACATCAGAATCCCCCCCTTCACTAAGGAATGGCTAGGCTTATCCAGCACCGCAGGATCCCAGTCCTCGCGTAGTAGTCATAGCCTGCAGTGTGTAACCCCCTGGTATCCAACCTGTAACTCTAAGTTGAGGACCTGTAGGGGCTCTTAAAGCATCATTTATGGAAGATATCGGGTTACTGATGTTTGGCGCATGCAATTTTAGGCCTTGGCATGTTGGGTGTCCTCAGCACAACCTCACCTTCTATATTTTATCAAAAATGGGTAATATATTACGCTAGTCTTCTCTGCCAGAAAGTTAGTGTTTTTGTGTTTCATGAACCATTGCACTAATATCGTGTGACATATAAAAATTAGAACTATCACCATTTTATTTTCTAGGGTATCTGCTTTCAGAAAATAAAGAATGTTCGGGGGGTTTTTAAGTCATCTTCGGGCCTAAAATTATTTTTCTTTAAATGTGTGTAACAAACACAAAAAAGTGGCTTCAGCAGTGAAAGAGTTAAAGCATCTCACAGTCTTCTGTCCTATACTGAAGGTGGCCCTTTGAGCTTTCAGGGGCCACAGTTGAGGCCCCCCTATACCACATTAGTTGACAACCACTGTTGTAACCCAATAGACATGCAATAGGCCCTCTTCTACACAGTGGATGGGTCTTCTACATCATGGATACTCGAAATAGACATTTCTTCGGGGCGGTGAAGGATATTAAGCGATGATACATTCTTCTGTCCTCGTTTTCCACTCTGTCAGCCTATCTGTCCCTCAGCAAAGGGCTTTACACTCCCGTCTTGTACAGATTACCCTAATAATCCGCTAATCATGACATGTGGCAGATGAATCGGGGTTTAAACTGATCTGTGAGCCGGAACAAACAATGGAAGTGAAGCACGCCAGGCGGAAAACACGCGGTCTGCGTTTACTGTATCAATCTCATTACAACATGTACATGGGAGGGTGGTGGGGGGTGGGGAGAGTTCGCTGACACCGGTGTTTGGAACATTTCCTTCAGATCCAAGCCGGCAATACAGAAACTCTACGCAAACAAAAAAATTAATCCAACTTTAATGAAACTCTGAGTTATCCGGAGTGGAGTAATAACTGGGGTTCTAGAGATAATCAGTAGCTGGTCTTATACCTGGAGGGAACAAAAGCTCTGAGACGCTCATACAGAACTCTTATATCCCATATACTGTGATAGTGCAAGGCCCTGCCACTGTGAAAATGGTTGTAGAAAGGACAAAAAGGTTCTCCAGAGTATCGATTACGAGAGGAAAAAACTGTTTTTACTGCATTCCCTGGATTTTGGATTTCCCCGACTGGGCTTGGGGGTTTGGAGCTTTGGCAGGGAAGAAATCTCCAAACCAGTGTCCAGGTCTTGCTGAAGACCAGCAGGGTCTGGGTTCAGGTGCACACAGCCCTTACAGATACAGACTAAACTTACCTCTTCTCGACAGCATCCTCTCCCCGGTTGGCGAGTGGGGAGAAGATTCTGGGGAGCCTATTATTATAAGGGCTGTGTGCACCTGGACCCACACCCCGATGGTCTAAAGCAGTGGTTCTCAACTCCAGTCCTCGGGACCCACCAACAGGCCAGCTTTTAAGTATTACCTTGGGGGAGTTGCAGACTAGAATACTGCAATCACTGAGCAGCAAGTGATATCACCTGTGATGTATTTCAGCTATCTTGCAAACCTGGCCTGTTGGTGGGTCCTGAGGACTGGGGTTGAGAACCACTGGTCTAAAGCAAGGCTAGGCAACCTCGGAACACCAGCTGTGGTGAAACTACAAATCCCATAATGCCTCTAGGAGTCATACCTGTGATTGTAAGGGTCTTGCAATGTCTCATAGGACTTGTAGTTTCAAAACAGCTGGAGGGCCAAGGTTGCCTACCCCTGGTCTACAGGGAAATCTGGGCACTAGGTTGTAGATTATGTGGTGCTATGGCAAGGAAGAAATCTCCAACCCAGTGTCCAGGTCTCCCTGAAGACCGTCAAGGTCTGGGTCCAGGTGCACAGTCTTCAGGTCTTGCCTTCTGTAGATTTTGGTATTCCCAGACTGGGCTCCGGAGTTTGGAGATTTCAAAGTGCTTTGAGAGGGGAAAAATCTCTAACCTAGTGTCCAGGTCTCGCTAAAGACCAGCAGGATCTGGGTCCAGGTGAACACAACCCTTACAGATACCAACTTAACTTGCCTCTTCTCTCCGAAATTTTTTCCCTGGTTGGCGACTGGGGAGAAGATGCTGGCGAGCCTATTATTATAAGGGCTGTGTGCACCTGGACCCACACCCTGATGGTCTACAGGGAAATCTGGGCACTAGGTTTGAGATTATCTGGTGCTATGGCAAGGAAGAAATCTCCAACCCAGTATCCAGATTTACCTGAAGACTGTCAAGGTCTGTGTCCAGGTGCACAGTTTCAGGTCTTGCCTTCTGTAGATTTTGGTAGTCCCGGATTGAGCTCCGGAGTTTGAAGATTTGAGAGTGCTTTGGCAGGGAAGAAATCTCCAACCTAGTGTCCAGGTCTCACTAAAGACCAGCAGGATGTGGGTTCAGGTGCACACAACCCTTACAGATACCAACTAAATGTACCTGTTCTCACCAACATCCTCTCCCTGGTTGGCGACCGGGGAGAAGATGCTAGTGAGCCTATTATTATAATTAGGGAGACCTGGACACTGGGTTTGAGATTTCTATCCTGCCAAAGCACTTAGAAATCTCCAAACTCTGGATCCCAATCTGGGAATACCAAAATCTAGACACGGCAAGACCTGAACACTGTGCACCTGGACTCACACCCTAATGGTCTTCTGGGAGACCTGGACACTGTGTGGGAGATTATGAGGTGCTTTGACAGGGAAGTAATCTCCAACCCAGTGTCCAGGTCTCCCTGAAGACTGTCAGGGTCTGGGTCCAGGTGCACAGTCTTCAGGTCTTGCCTTCTTTAGATTTTGGTATTCCCGGATTGAGATCTGGAGTTTGGAGATTTTAAAGTGCTTTGGCAGGCATGAAATCTCCAACCTAGAGTCCAGGTCTCGCTGACAACCAGCAGGATTTGGGTCCAGGTGCACACAACCCTTACAGATACTGACTAAACTTACCTCTTCTCGCCACCATCTTCTCCCTGGTTGGCGACCGGGGAGAAGATGCAGGTGAGCCTATTATTATAATCAGGGAGACCTGGGCACTGGGTTTGAGATTTCTATCCTGTCAAAGCACTTACAAATCTCCAAACTCTGGAGCCCAATCTGGAAATACCAAAATCTAGAAACGGCAAAACCTGAACACTGTGCACTTGGACCCACACCCTGATGGTCTTCGGGAAGATCTGGACACTGGGTTGGAGATTATGAGGTGCTTTGACAGGGAAGAAATCTCCAACCCAGTGTCCAGGTTTACCTGAAAACCATGAGCTATGGCCGCAGTAAAGGTGCTGTTCAAAAAAACATATAATGCCATACCCGCTCACCTTTTTAAGGGGCACCTTTTAGCACAAAGTATGCGACCCTACATCCCTAGCCACGCCCAACAATTATGTGTACCATGAAGAATTAATACACAAAAAGCAGTTTTTTTTTTAACCACAACTTTTCCTTTATACCGGTAAATTTGTTTCATTGATGTATATTTTCCCCAATAGCCGCAAATGATATAAATTCACTTTGTGTGGTCCACATGACTATGCAAACCCAGATACTACCTTGACAAGTATCCTTGACATCATAAATGTGCTTTGCATAGCCTATGCAGAGAGCAAAGTTGTGGGAGGGGCCCAGCAGGTGCCACCCACTACAGGCTGCCTGTAGAAAACTACAGAAGTGGGCGGAGACCAGACCAGTCATCGGGAGCCAGCTGTCCCCTTCTGGTTCAGGCAGCCCGACCCCCTGATGATGCACCACCGGGACTGCCCTCCTCCAGCCGCAGTGCATGGAATGTGAAGTATCCTGGGACTTGTAATATACATATCTTAGTAGGCTTCAGAGCAGAGGAAACGTCATTCTCACCTAGGCAAGAGTGGCAGCTGGAAGGGGGCAGGGCGGACCAAAAAACTAAAAGAAAAAGGTAAACCAAGAAAAAAAACTGCAGTTTTAGGCCTTGTCCAGGAGGGCTGCAGTCCCTGTGCCCCTTTGCAAAGCAATCCACAGTGGATGACTTTTCAGATTGAGGTTGACAGCTTGAAACTTCTCCTGTCTTTGCACGTGCGCAGACGATCCCCTGCATGTGCACAGACGAGCCCCTGCACGTGCGCGGACGAGCCCCTGTGTGTGCGCAGACAATTCCCTGCACGTGCGTGGACAATCCCCTGCACTTGCGCAGAAGATCCCCTGCACGTGCAATGTGCCGACAGGATCTGGCAGGACCTGGAGGCCAGGCAGAGCCAATAGGAGCACCTTCACTTGCACCATAATGGTGGTGCCTAAGGTGGGGCGAATCCACCCAGGAGGCCTTGAAAATAGCTCCGCTCCATAAATGACGTACAGGCGTGAGAGCGGAATTACTCAGATGTTTCCTGAAATGACAATATACCTTCTCATTCTCCTAACGCTCGTTTATTTTTTTTCTGGTTATTGTAAAATAAATGAATTTGTTGCGGAGGAGGCCGGATATGATGTGAGCTCAGCAATACTGAAATCACCATCAGTGTCAGACTAGTCTATCCTTTATTATAAAGTGGGACAGGGCAGTTCAAGAATGTTCCCCTCCAAGCTCCTCATATATTACGATTTGCCTCCCCCAACTTTTCCTTTTCATGTTGGTTTAGGAGTAAAAACACGCAGGAATGCAGAAAATTCTTCCTCGCTCCGCAGAACCCGAGCTGAATATTTCTTAGGCTAAACACAATGCAATGAGCTGTACCAGGCTGTACCAGCCCCTCCCCCCCATATACAGACCCAGACCCCCCCCCCCCCTATATATACAGCATACGGAAAGGCCCACCATGTAGATGACAGCTGGGATCTCTGTACCTTCTGTTTAGCCTTTTCACAAAATATATTTCAAATTTTAGTTCATGTTTTACACTATGCAAAAAAAAAAAAAAAAAAGTTATAGCAAATGTGGCTAAAATATTATATCTATAATATAAACATTATAGTAATATAAAATAGTTCTCCCTCTCTCTCTCTTTATATTATAGTCATATAATATAGTAAATAGAAAACTAGAATATATAAATATAATATAGCCTTATTTTACACACACACACATATATATATATATATACACACACATACACTGTAATATAGTCATTGTATACCAATTATATTAATATAATATTTAGAGTAGCTAAAAATATATAATATAGTACAATGTAATAATATAGTAACTATAATAAACAACTATAACCCAAGTAGTAAGAATACAGAATTGGTCATTGCACTTTGCCCATTGGTTCTGCACACTTTGTAATGTTCATATTCTAAGAGGTCGGCAACAACAGCCATCGGTGGAGGTTCCATAAAGCCGGATTGAACTCTGTTTCGATCATCTAAATGCATTCCAGGTGCATCATTACCAAAAGCGGTGGCAAGTCTAAAGTAAAATTTTTCTCCAGAAAGCAGCCACAGCCCGAGTAGAAAGGCCCTTTCCCCTAGGCTTTTGCGTGTATCCGTGTCAGAACTCAGAGATCTGACAGACCTCTGCAGAGAGACCGCTGCTTCCACACAGAGAGCAAGGGTCCTTGTCTAAAAGCATGCTGGCAGGGGACAAGCTTTTCTACGCAGGCTGAGGCTGCTTTCCAAAGTAAAGACTTTGCGCTCCTTTTGTTTTGATGCAGTTGGGCTTCGGAAGACGACTTTAAATGGCTGCCGTAGGTTATTGCACTTTACACACCCTCAATGCTTATTGCACTTACTCCAAGAATAAGAGTATACAGAGAGGGAATAAAAAGTATTGGATCCCCTGCTGATTTTGTACGTTCGCCCCACTGACAAAGAAACGATCAGTCTATAATTTTAGTGGTCTGTTTATGATAACACTGAGAGACAGAATAACAACAATAATATCCAGAAAACTCCATTTCAATAAAGTTATAAATGGATTTGCATTTTAATGAGTGAAATAAGTATTTGAACCCCTTCGCAAAACATGACTTAGTACTTTGGTGGCAAAACCCTTGTTGGCGATCACAGAGGTCAGACGTTTCTTGGAGTTGGCCACCAGGTTTGCACACATCTCAGGAGGGATTTTGACCTCTCTGCAGATCCTCTCCAAGTCTTTATGGTTTCCAGGCTGACGTTTGGCAACTCGAACCTTTCTGCTCCCTCCACATATCTTCTATGGGATGAAGGTCTGGAGACTGGCTAGGCCACTCCAGGACCTTAATGTTCTTCTTCTTGAACCACACCTTTGTTGCCTTGGCTCGTGTGTTTTGGGTCATTGTCATGCTGGAATATCCATCCACGACCCATTTTCAATGCCCTGGCTGAGGGAAGGAGGTTCTCATCCAAGATTTGATGGTACCTTGCCCCGCCCATCGTCCCTTTGATGCGGTGAAGTTGTCCTGTCCCCTTAGCAGAAAAACACCCCCAAAGCATAATGTTTCCACCTCAATGTTTGACGGTGGGGGATGGTGTTCTTGGGGTCATAGGCAGCATTCCTCCTCCTCCAAACACGACGAGTTGGGTTAATGCCAAAGAGCTCGATTTTGGTCTCATCTGACCACAACACTTTCCCCCAGTTCTCTTCTGAATCATTCAGATGTTCATTAGCAAACTTCAGACAGACCTGTACATGTGATTTCCTGAGTAGGGGGACCTTGCGGGGGCTGCAGGATTTCAGTCCTTCACGGCGTATTGTGTTACCGATTGTTTTCTTGGTGACTATGGTCCCAGCTGAGATCATTGACAAGATTCTCCCGTGTATTTCTGGGCTGATTCCTCACCGTTCTCATGATCATTGAAACTCCACGAGGTGAGATCTTCCATGGAGACTGAGGAAGATCGATCGTTATTTTGTGTTTTCTTCCATTTGCGAACAAACCCACCAACTGTTGTCACCTTCTCACCAAGCTGCTTGGCGATGGTCTTGTAGCCCATTCCAGCCTTGTGTAGGTCTACAATCTTGTCCCCGACATCCTTGGACAGATCTTTGGTCTTGGCCATGGATGGTGGAGAGATTGGAATCTGATTGATTGTTTCCGTGGACAGGTGTCTTTTATACAGGTAACAAGCTGAGATTAGGAGCACTCCCTTTAAGGGAGTGCTCCTAATCTCAGCTCGTTACCTGTATAGAAGACACCTGGGAGCCAAAAATCTTGCTGATTTATAAGGGATCAAATACTTATTTCACTCATTTAAATGCAAAATCAATTTAGACCTTTTTTTGTGAAATGCGTTTTTTCTGGATATTTTTGTTGTTATTCTGTCTCTCTCACGGTTATAATAAACCGGCCATTAAAATTATAGACTGATCGTTGCTTTGTCAGTGGGGCGAACGTACAAAATCAGCAGCCGATCAAATACTTTTTTCCCCCCTCACTGGAAATCTTTGTATGATCTGTGCCAGTCAGAAAAACACCATTTAAATAGTTAAAATAAAAAAAAAAAGGGCAAAAAAAACAGAGAGAGAACGCGTCAGCCCAAAAACGTTCTAGTCGGTGCCGGTCACCAAGATGAGGTCATTTCAGCTGCTTACAGAACGCTCATTGACAGAAGAGGAGGGATGGGGCGTCGGAGGGTGATGGGATGTCTGACATACCGCTTTAGTATAATAGATCACCAAAAAAAAATTAAAAAAAAATAAAAATAAAACATTAGCAGTTTGTATACCCAAATATCTTATAGGAGGATCTTGTCCCTTCCTTGTGCAATATAGGTGGATGTAATAGTTGTAGTAAATCTAAAGCCAAAAGCCAAATACTACAATAAAACTACTAAACACTGCAATCAAAACCGATACACTACAATAAAAAAAACACTACAATTCCACTACTAAACACCGCAATAAACACCAATATAATTAAAACGCTACAATGATACTAATAAAAAACAAAATAAACATAATTACACCACACACTAAAAATACTACTAAAAACGCTACAATGTATCAGTACGATGAGATAAAACATCCACAAGGGCATCTTTACAATCTTTGTCTGAGTATGATGGAGGTGGTTTTATCATTGTATGCCCTGAAGAAGCCCGATATATTGGGTGAAACATGTTGGGAATTCTATCCTTTTATGCTGCATCCACAAAATCTTGTTGTTCACAGCGCGGCTCGCGCATGTGCAGCCGGGGCGCCCACAGTTACAACGCCGGCGTGGCGGAAAGGAGCAAGGCTTTTGAGGGGCGCCCGCATCGCTTGACACTCGCGGGACAGGCGAGTGTCTGTTTATTAAAAGACAGCAGCTACACTTATTGTAGCTGTTGTCTTTTAAATGGGTGGAACGCCGCTTTAAAAACTTCCCTCATTTACAGACAGAAGTTCATTCCTTTGATTGAAAGAACGTTACAATGTTTATAGTTGGCTCAGCGGCGGAGGAATGTTGTGAAACTTGGCAGACTGCCTGTTTTTTGCTTTCTTTTTTTTTGACAGCTGTCGGCTTAAGCAGAGAACTTCTGCATAGAATCGTGAAAATGCTTTGTTAACCGCTTCAGCCTCGGAAGATTTTACCCCCTTCCTGACCAGAGCACTTTTTGCGTTTCGGCACTGCGTCGCTGTAACTGACAATTTCACGGCCGTGCGACGTCGCACCCAAAAAAAGTGACGTCCTTTTTTTCCCCCACAAATAGAGCTTTCTTTTGGTGGTATTTGATCACCTCTGCGGTTTTTATTTTTTGCGCTATAAACAAAAAAAGAGCGACAATTTTGGTAAAAAAAAAAAAGCAATATTTTTTTACTTTTGGCTATAATAAATATCCTCCAAAAATATATATAAAAAAAATTATTTTTTTCCTCAGTTTAAGCCGATAATGTATTCTTCTACATATTTTTGGTAAAAAAAAAAAAAATCGCAATAAGCATATATTGATTGGTTTGCGCAAAAGTTACAGTGTCTACAAACTAGGAGATAGTTTTATGGCATTTTTATTATTCACTTTTTTTTTGTTAGTAATGGCGGCGATCTGCGATTTTTATCGTGACCGCGACATTATGGCGGACACATCGGACACTTTTGACACTATTTTGGGACCATTGTCATACAGCGATCAGTGCTATAAAAATGCTCTGATTACTGTGTAAATGACACTGGCAGGGAAGGGGTTAAACACTAGGGGGCGATCAAGGGGTTAAGTGTGTCCTAGGGAGTGATTCTAACTGTGGGGGGGATGGGCTACCACTGACATGACAGCGATCACTGCTCCCGATAACAGGGAGCAGTAGATCTCTGTCATGTTGCTAGGCAGAACAGGGAAACGCCTTGTTTACATCTCCGTGACGCGATCGCCAAGACACCGGCAGACATCGGATCCGCGGTGCACGCGTGCTCGCCCGCTGGCCCCACCAATTAAAGGGGATATACAGGTACGCCCACTTGCCCACCGCACGTGTCGGCGTATATCGGCGTGCAGAAGTCGGCAAGGGGTTAAGATCGCGGTTGGGAAAGAATCGCGACCTCGATACTTAACGATTGATCGGATCGTGCAGCTCTAGTGCCTAGCCAGTGTTTTGGTGTACTATGGGAAGTGCTTTCACTTGGGGGAAGGCTTGGATCCATGTCCCTGCTCACCAGGAACACGGGATCCATGCCTTCCCTCATTGTCAGACCGCCGTTCTGCTTCTCTGCTGGATGATCGGCGGGGTGCCGGCGGACATGGAGTCCATGGTACCCGCAGATCAGCTCCCGCTGTGTATAATCCCAGTGGGAGCAGGCCGGCGGAGGCGGCACACATGCAGGCCCCAGAACCGGAAGCATCAGATCATGTACTAGGTATGCAATCCGGCACAGCCATGCCACCTTGCCGCCGTATAATTCAGTTATACGGGCGGCAAGTGGATAATAAAGTAGATTGATTTAATGCTTTGGCTATATATTTTTTGTATCACATGTGTATGTAGAGTTAGGACCTATCCCAGATCTGGTTGAGTCCACAACTAGTAATTCAATATTTTGTTTTTTCACGTCAGTTCAACTAGGGACTCCCATACTATTTTTTGTGAGTTTTTGAGAGGGACCTTGGAGGTTTTTGTTTATAGTGTTGGCATTTATGCCATTTTGGGGTTGGCTAGAGCCTACTAAACCTCAGTCCTGAAATATAAAATTGGATATTGGGATTATTGTAGTGATATACTATAAAGGGATTATTAAGAATATTAATAATATAAAGGTTAAATAATTATTTATTTTTCTCAATATGGATCCCAAGTTTTGGGAGGAGATGGTGGGCAAATTAGAATCGCAAGATGACGTGGCACCTAGGGACATGGCACGGGAAATGGAACAGGTTAAATTTCTCTTTAAGTTGAAGGACCTTTATGAAAGAAAGTCGAGGGTACGGTGGAATATCTCTTATTTTAAGAAATACCTAAAGGAACAAGTCTACCTGAGCGGAGATGGTGAGCAAATTAGAATTGCAGGATGACATGGCACCTAGAGACATGGCACGGGAAATGGAAAAGGTTAAGATTCTCTTTAAGTTGAAGGACCTTTATGAAAGAAAGTCAAGGGTACAGTGGAATATCTCTTATTTTAGGAAATACCTAAAGGAACAAGTCTACCTGAGCGGAGATGGTGAGCAAATTAGAATCGCAGGATGACGTGGCACCTAGAGACATGGCACGGAAAATGGAACAGGTTAAGATTCTCTTTAAGTTGAAGGACCTTTATGAAAGAAAGTCAAGGGTACGGTGGAATATCTCTTTTTTTAAGAAATACCTAAAGGAACAAGTCTACCTGAGAGGTTTGAGAATCCAGATATTATTAAAGATCAAAGAAATAAGTGTGAAATTTAGAAAGAAGTGAGAGGACAATCTCCAACAGTGTTCTCGCAAACATGGTGGTATTGTTGGAAGACTGCTATGAACAACAAATGATTGAGAAGGATCTACAGGGGATACTGGGCTCTCTAAAACCTTTCAAACAGAATGTGGTGGTTATTGAAAAAGATATCTGTGCGTCAGTGGAGAAACTTAATAAAGAGATAGTAAGGTCCAAGAGTGGAAAGCTTGATAGGGACAGACAAGCTTCTCTTCTCTAAGCTTCTTTTTAGGTTGAAGGACCTTTATGAAAGAAAGTCAAGGTAACAGTGGAATATCTCTTATTTTAAGAAATACCTAAAGGAACAAGTCTACCCGAGAGGTTTGAAAATCCAGATATTATATAATATTAAAGAAATAAACGTGGAATTAAGAAAGAAGTGGGAGGACAATCTCCAACAGTGTTCTCGCAAACATGGTGGTAATGTTGGAAGATTGCTATGAACAGCAAATTATTGCAATTGAGAAGGATCTACAGGGGATACTGGGCTCTCTAGAACCTTTTAAACAGAATCTGGTGGTTATTGAAAAAGATATTTGTGTGTCAGTGGAGAAACTTAATAAAGAGATAGTAAGGTCCAAGATCGGAAAGCGTGATAGGGACAGACAAGCTTCTCTTCTCTAAACTTCTCTTTAGGTTGAAGGACCTTTATGAAAGAAAGTCAAGGTTACTGTGGAATATCTCTTATTTTAAGAAATACCTAAAGGAACAAGTCTACCCGAGAGGTTTGAGAATCCAGATAATATCAAGGATTAAAAAAATAAGTGTGGAATTTAGAAAGAAGTGAGAGGACAATCTCCAACAGTGTTCTTGCAACATGGTGGTATTGTTGGAAGACTGCTATGAATAACAAATGATTTCGATTGAGAAGGATCTACAGGGGATACTGGGCTCTCTAAAACCTTTTAAACAGAATCTGGTGGTTATTGAAAAAGATATTTGTGTGTCAGTGGAGAAACTTAATAAAAGAGATAGTAAGGTCCAAGAGTGGAAAGCTTGATAGGGACAGACAAGCTTCTCTTCTCTAAACTTCTCTTTAGGTTGAAGGACCTTTATGAAAGAAAGTCAAGGTTACAATGGAATATCTCTTATTTTAAGAAATACCTAAAAGGAACAAGTCTACCCGAGAGGTTTGAGAATCCAGATATTATCTAAGATTAAAGAATAAAGCGTGGAATTTAGAAAGAAGTGAGAGGACAATCTCCAACAGTGTTCTCGCAAACATGGTGGTATTGTTGGAAGACTGCTATGAACAACAAATGATTGCGATTGAGAAGGATCTACAGGGATACTGGGCTCTCTAAAACCTTTTAAACAGAATCTGGTGGTTATTGAAAAAGATATTTGTGCGTCAGTGGAGAAACTTAATAAAGAGATAGTAAGGTCCAAGATCGGAAAGCTTGATAGGGACAGACAACACCGGAAATGCGTATAGATGCACCAGGAACCAATACCAACATAAGCCCCATAATCAGTCTAGAGGCCCAACAACATGTGAGCAGAGTAGTCAATTGGAATGAGAAATGGGAAGTCAAGATAGAAGGCCTCCCTTCCCAAGGGGTGGAAGGGGTACTAGAGGTGGTGGCAGAGGTCGGGGTCTGGGAGATCCCTAAAAAAGGAAAAATGTGGTATTGGAAGATATAGATGGTATGCATCCCATAAAGGGGATGGGATTCGATGAAGAGCGATTACCTCAATCCTCTCAGTTAAAAAACAGGGTGGGTCCACCAAAAGGCACAAGAGGAGGAGGAGGAGGAGTGAATGAAGAATTCCAGGGACAGATATTAGATCAGCCCTTGATCATCAGTCAACAGGTCATCAACACATTAGGGGGACGGGGTCTATACACCACCATCACAAACGGGTCCTCAAACAACATTCACGCCCTTATCCAAGCAATATGGATTGGACAAAGAAATTTATTTTTAGGCAGTTGACATATCCATGTAAATTTACCCTTATAGATGTGAACTCTTGGCATTGGCACTGTGTCGGATGAAGAAATATGGAGTCTTGAGGAAGCGGCAGCAACCGCGAAACGCGTCACTCCATCTCTCGACTACTGCCACCATGGTTTTATATGCGTGTGTATAAGAACTTAAGAGGGATTTTTATCCCAATTTCAGATTCAAAATACCTCAATAATCCCAAAGGGAAATTATTATTATCCCAATTTTTTGTATACTTTACTTTTATATTGCTTTGTAATAAAATATAATGTTTTTACGATATATGTAGTTTGTCAATCGTAAAAGTACAACAAAAAATAGGGTGTTCAGGGATGACCCATCAGTACCATCCCTGAACACCCTATTTTTGTTGTACTTCTCCTATTGACTTGTTGCTTTGTTGACCCCTTAGTATTGGGTTGATTTAACATATAGTAAAAGATACGCTACTTCCTCTACACATATTCATAAACACTACAATAAAACACTAATACAATAAATGCTGCTAAACACTACAATAAACACTCAGTTAAAAATAAAAATAAAAACACTACATAAAACAGCACAAAACTGCTAAATACTATAATAAACACCAATATAATTAAAACACTATAATAATATTACCAGCACACTACAATAGACACATTTCAATACAATAATACTAATAAACACGAATACAATACACACTAGAAAATAGTAATAAACATTACAATAACCAAAAAAATACTGCTAAAAACACAACAATAAAACCTGATACACTACTAAAAGCTACAAATAAACACCAAAACAATAAACACCACACTATTACTACTAGGCATTAAAATAAACACAAATAAAATTCATTCAACAGTAATGCCAACTCTACAATAACAAAAAATATATATAACACTACTAATCAACTACTAAGACAATAAACATGAATGTACTAAACATGACAACAATACTTCTAAACACGACAATAAACACACATTTCAATAATACTATTAAAACACGAAACTAATACGAATATAATGCACACCACACAAAACACCACTAAACATTACAACTACAATACCACTGCTGAACACTACAATTAAACATCAACACAATAAACACTACAATATTACTAAACTAAACACCATAATAAAGACTAATACAATAATACTACTAAACACTATAATAAACACTAATACAATAAACACTACACTATTACTACTAAACACTATAATAAAGACTAATACAATAATACTACTAAACACTATAATAAACACTAATACAATAAACACTACAATATTACTACTAAACACTATAATAAAGACTAATACAATAATACTACTAAACACTATAATAAACTTGAATACAATAAACACTACAATATTACTACTAAACACTATAATAAACACTAATACAATAATACTACTAAACACTATAATAAACTTGAATACAATAAACACTACAATATTACTACTAAACACTATAATAAACACTAATACACAAAACACTACAATATTACTACTAAACACTAATACAATACACACTACAATATTACTGCTAAACACTATAATAAACACTAATACAATAATACTACTAAACACTATAATAAACACTAATACAATACAATACACACTACAATATTACTACTAAACATTATATTAAACACTAATGCCATAATACTACTAAACACTATAATAAACACTAATACAATAAACACTACAATATTACTACTAAACACTAATACAATACAATACACACTACAATATTACTACTAAACACTAATACAAAACACACTACAATATTACTACTAAAAACTATAACAAACGATAATACAAAACACACTACAATATTACTACTAAAAACTATAACAAACGATAATACAAAACACACTACAATATTACTACTAAAAACTATAACAAACGATAATACAAAACACACTACAATATCACTACCAAACACTACAACAATACCAATATACACAAACATACACTACAATATACACTGGAATAATAATATTAAGCATTACAATACACACTATAATAATACTATTAAACACTACAGTAAACACCAATAAAACACTTCAGTACAATATACACTGCGATAATACAATACACAATAATACAATACACACTGCAATAATACAATACACAATAATACAATACACACTGCAATAAACACCAATACAATAAACACTACAATAATACTACTAAATGTTACAATAGAGACATACCTAATATAACCTGATATGTACAATGAAAATAAGAAGACTCTGACACCTATAAGGATACATTGTAATAATAAATGAAGCAACTTTCTGGTTATGGTTTTTATCAAGGATCTATAAAGATACATTTTTTTCTTATAAGCCAGGAATGATCAGTATGTGATGTTGTAGAGAACTTTGTGCCCCCCCCCCCCCCACCTTCAGTCTGAGTTACCTGTGAGAAGAAGAAGGTGGAGTAGGATGGGGATGCCCGGAGAGGTTGTCCTGCTCATGGTGTGATCACCTACATTGGGAAGGGTGAGCCGAGCTCTGAAGATTGGTGGGGCAGAGAGGAGAGCAAAAGACCAGCCTCTTCCCTCTCACACCAGTCAGGCAAAAGGGATTGGATTTGTATCCAGACTGAGAGCCCGGCTCCACATCTAATCCGTTCCTGGTGCAAAACTCCCAGCTGGCTCCTGTCACTGCTGACTCATTGGATGCCTGTCAGTGCTGTCCACCAAAAAGAACAGCTACATAAATACAGCAAACACTTGATTGAGGATATTGGAATAAAAAAAAATAAAAAAAGGCACAAAAAAATAAAAAATAATTTAAAAAAAAATGTGAACGTTTGTAATCATTTTTAAAGTTATTTTTTGTTTTTTTTTTAAAGTACCAATTGCTTAAAAAAAGAAAAAACAAGAAAAAAAAGCACACAAAATTTTTTTTTTCATTACCTTTTTTAATTAAATTATTTTTAAATATATATTTTTTTAAGTAACAAAAATTGCTAAAAAAAAAAGTAACTTCACAAGAAAGTTCTGAGTAATTTCCTAGCAAACAAAAAAGGTGATTCTTACATGTAGGAGAAGAGTACCAGAATAGGCCCGGTATGGAAGTGGTTAAAAAAAAAAGGGACATTTTGGAATTAACTCTTTTTAATGAAATGCTTTAAAAAGAAATGTTGAAAAAATAACAAGGTAAAAGCATAATAAATAATAAAAAAAATGTTTATTTTAAATAAAGGATGTTTTAAATCAAATTTTTAATTAAATCATTTTTAAAGAGCTTTGGTTTTTAGGGTAAAAAAGTGTTAAAAAATAGCAAGAAAAAAAGGACAATAAAAAAAGGTTATTTAAAAAAAACAAAAAAAAAAAAACGATTTTTAATCAACTGCAACGTTCGCCATTTTATTCTCTAGGGGCCTCAACAACATCATTTTTGGGGGTTCTGGGTAATTTTCTAGCAAAAAAAAAAATAAGAAGATGATTCTTACATGTAGGAGAAGAGTACCAGAATAGGCCCGGTATGAAAGTGGTTAAAAATAAATAAATAAATAAATAAATAAAAGGACATTTTTGAATTAACTCTTTTTAATGGAACATTTTTTTTTTAAAAAGTGTTAAAAATAACAAGGTAAAAGCACAATAAAATAAAACATGTTTTTCTTTTAAAGCAAGGACTTTTTAAATCAAATTTTGAATGAAATCATTTTTAAAGAGCTTTGATTTTTAGGGTAAAAAAGTGTTTAAAAAATAGCAAGAAAAAAAGGACAATAAAAAAAGGTTGTTTAAAAAAAAAACAATTTTTAATCAACTGCAACAATCGCCATTTTATTCTCAAGGGGTCTCAACATCATTTTTGGGGGTTCTGGGTAATTTTCTAGCAAAAAAAAAAATAAAAAAGATGATTCTTACATGTAGGAGAAGAGTACCAGAATAGGCCCCGGTATAAAAGTGGTTCAAAAAAAAAAAAAAAAAAGGACATTTTTTGAAGTAACTCTTTTTAATGGAACCAGATAAAAGCACAATAAAATAAAATAAAATAAAATGTTTTTCTTTTAAAGAAAGGACTTTTTAATGAAATCATTTTTTAAATAGCTTTTGTTTTTAGGGTAAAAAAAAAAAAAGGACATTTTTGAATTAACTCTTTTTCATGAAATTTTTTTAAAAAAAAGGTGTTAAAAAAATAACAAGATAAAAGCACAATAAATTTAAAAAAAAATGTTTCTTTTAAAGAAAGAACTTTCTAAATCAACCTTTTAATGAAATCATTTTTAAATAGCTTTTGTTTTTAGGGTAAAAAAAAAAAAAGGACATTTTTAGATTAAGTCTTTTTCATGATTTTTTTTTAAAAAAAGGTGTTAAAAAATAACAAGATAAAAGCACAATAAATTAAAAAAAAATGTTTCTTTTAAAGAAAGAACTTTCTAAATCAACCTTTTAATGAAATCATTTTTAAATAGCTTTTGTTTTTAGGGTAAAAAAAGTGTTAAAAAGTAGCAAGAATAAAAAAAACACAACAAAAAAGGTTGTTTTAAAAAATATATATATTTTTTAATTAACTTTTTTAGTTAAATTATTTTAAAAAAGCTTTTGTTTTTAGGTAACAAAAAAAAAGCTTAAAAAAAAACAAAAAACTCAGCAATGAAAAAGGCATAATAAATAAATTTTAAAAATTGAACTTTTGTGATGTAATCATTTTTTTTTCTTTAGTAACAAAAAATGTTCTCTTCCAACAACCCCTCCCCCCAGGCTTGGGCCTAATCAGATTAAATAGTCACTGCAGTTAAAATCTGCCAATCAAAGAGCATTGCTGGTGAGTTGGAGAGCTGTCATGGGTGGATTTAGTCCACAAGGCTGATCCAACCAATACATTGTATATATTAGTTGATGGGTCGCATCATAAAAAGTTAACACCTATATATACTGAACAAGTCTGGGCTATTTAACCCCTTCAGCTCTTGTAACCCCCCCATGGGCCAGAGTCATTTTTACATATGGGATTGGGTGGGGATTAACTTTGTTATTACTTAAAGGGGTTCTAAAGTCTAAATGCGCCTTCTCTGCATTTAGGTAACATGCCCAACTACCTACCGTCCCTAAACACTTACCTGGGCCCCAGCACCGCTCCCGGGGGCCATCTTTAATACTGGTTGGACCCTGGGCAAACATTTTCTTGGACCCTCCCGAACCCACCTATCAAATTATTTGTGGGCAGTGTGGGCTCAGTGGGCAGCTGCTTTGGGCCCCACAACAATGACTGGGGCCCGGGGCAGCTGCCCCTTTTGCCCTGTGTAAAGATGGCCCTGGCCACCCCCCTAGCTTTCCCAGGAGAAGGGCTCCTGCTGCTGCCAGTCAAACCCCTGTGAGTAGGGAGCAGTGGGAGGAATAGTGCCCCATCATTGGTGTCAGTGGGAGGAATAGTGCCCCATCATTGGTATCAGTGGGAGGAATAGTGCCCCATCATTGGTGTCAGTGGGAGGAATAGTGTCCCATCATTGGTATCAGTGGAAAGATTAGTGTCCCATCATTGGTATCAGTGGGAGGAATAGTGCCCCATCATTGGTGTCAGTGGGAGGAATAGTGCCCCATCATTGGTATCAGTGGGAGGAATAGTGCCCCATCATTGGTATCAGTGGGAGGAATAGTGTCCCATCATTGGTGTCAGTGGGAGGAATAGTGCCCCATCATTGGTGTCAGTGGGAGGAATAGTGCCCCATCATTGGTATCAGTGGAAGGAATAGTGCCCCATCATTGGTGTCAGTGGGAGGAATGGTGCCCCATCATTGGTGCCAGTGGGGGGAATAGTGCCCCATCATTGGTATCAGTGGGAGGAATAGTGCCCCATCATTGAATCAGTGGGAGGAATAGTGTCCCATCATTGGTGTCAGTAGGGGGAAGAGTGCCCCATCACTGGTATCAGTGAGAGGAATAGTGCCCCGTCATTGGTATCAGTGGGGGGGAATAGTGCCCCATCATTGGTATCAGTGGGAGGAATAGCGCCCCATCATTGGTGTCAGTGGGAAGGATAGTGCCCCATCATTGGTGTCAGTGGGAAGAATAGTGCCCCATCATTGGCATTAGTGGGAGGAATAGTGCCCCATTTTTGGTGTCAGTGGGAAGAATAGTGCCCCTATCATTGGTATTAGTTGGGAAGAAAAGTGCCCCATCATTGGTGTCAGTGGGAGAAATAGTGTCCCATCATTGATATCAGTGGGAGGAATAGTGTCCCATCATTGATATCAGCGGAAGGAATAGTGCCCCATCATTGGTATCAGTGGAAGGAATAGTGCCCCATCATTGGTGTCAGTGGGAAGAATAGTGACCCATCATTGGTATCAGTGGGAGGAACAGTGCCCCATCATTGGTTTTGGTGAAAGGCGTAGTACCCAATTGTTGGCATCAATGGGAGCAATAGTGGGAAGAAATAGTTCCTCAAGCGCCAGATAAAGGCAAGCAAAGGGCCACATCCGGCCCCCGGGCAACAATCTGGAGACCTCTATTCTAGTGAGCTTTCTAGGCACTAGTAATGATCTAAGGTTCAAGCCGAACTCAGCATGGTAGCAGGCTACCACACGTGGCTGGGGAATTCCCCGCCCCGCCGCCATTCGCAACAAAGTAGCGAGGATGATGGTGACAACATTGACATAATATGGTCATGCTCGAATTTGGACAATGGATTTGACCAAATATGGCCATGTTGGCCATACTTTTTTTTTCTGGAACACCAGGTATAGCAAAGAACAAAGACTAATGCAGCCACCTCATCTAAGAACTAGTAGGCTGCAGTTTATTTCATTTTTGTTTTTTTGGGTCTAGTTACACTTGATGGCTACATCTGATAAAAAAACATTGGTGTGGCCAATGCTGAGCCAGAAATGAGGTCATCGTGTTGCATGATGTCACAGGGAATATGGGATCTCTCCCACCACCAATGTACATTCTTATGTCTGGCTGAGGGCTCTGTGATCCTAATATGAACTAATAAGCTGACTCTGGAGGGATTAATAGACAAAGTGGAGGGGATTAGTGGCCTTATTTTCTTGTCAGGCTTTGCTGGTTATTCAAAAGGCCTTGCTTTGCTCAGCGAAGCGGCATCGCACATGCTCTCACAACTCGTTATCGGTCTCCGACACTGGAATCCTGCACTTCAGAGGGTAGACTTGCTTGATGGTTGATTTTAAGGTGCCTACAAAAGAGTGTACTTGGGCACAGTCTATGCCCTCCTCCTTCTCCAATATTAGTGCAGGCTTTCTCAGCCAGGGTTTAATTGAGGAGGCCTAGGGTTCCTCCAGAGGTTGAGTAGTTGGAGCATTAGTGGATTGAACTCCTGACTGATCACCTGTGTTGGAACCCTTCTCCTACTCCTTACCATGAAGTGCTTCTCCCATAATAGAAGAAGTACATTGACCAAAGGAAAGGCTTCCTTCACCAGTGGGGGCAGTGGCGGAATTATCTTCTGCTTGACCATCAATGTAAGAGGACAATATATTAGTGCAGGCTTCTTCGGCCAGGGTTCTATTGAGAAGGCCCAGGGTTCTTCCAGAGGTTGTTAAGTGTTATTTGAGTAGTGGGGGCACTGGTGGATTGAACTCTTGCCTGACCATCAATGTAGGAGGACACATCACTGATCACCAACGTAAGGGGCCTGTCTCCCACTGGTCACGAATTTATGGTGCCCCTTCCATACTGTAACAAAGAACTACAGTACGTTGACCAACCAATGGACTGGTTTCATTAAGCAGTGGGGGCAATGGTGGATGATCTTCTGCCTGAACACCAATTTAGGAGGACACTTCATGGATCACCAGTGTAATCTAGGTTACTTCTCCAACAATGTAATGAAGAACTACATCAACCAACCAATGGAAAGAATTCCTTGAACAGTGGATTGATCTTCTGTAATGTAAGAGGACATTTTCCTTACCACCGGTGTAAGGGGTCCTTCTCCCACTGACTAATAATCTAGGCTACTTCTCCCACAATTCGAAGAAGCACCAAGTTGACCATCAAATAGGAGGGGTTCCTTGAGCAGTGGGGGCATTATTGATCTTCCACCAGACCATAAATGTAAGAGGACACTTTACTAACCACCATTGTAAGGGGGTCCTTCTCTCTCTGTCCACTAATCTAGGGTGTTTCAACAATGTAAAGAAGAACTACATTGACCACCCAATGGAAGGGATTACTTCAGCAGTGGGGACATTGGTTGATTGAACTCCTTCCTGACCATCAATGTTGGAGGACATTTTCCTTACCACTAGTGTAAGGAGGTCCTTCTCCCACTGGCCACTAATCTAGACTACTTCTTCCACAATGTGAAGAAGCACTGTGCTGACCACCAAATAAAAGGGGTGCCTTTAACAGTGGGGGCATTAGTGGACTTATCTCCACCAGACTATCGATGCAAGAGGAAACTTCACTGAACGCCAGTGTAAAGGGGTCCCTAACCCACTGACCACTAATTTAGGGTACTTTTCCCACAATATAAAGAAGCACTACATTGACCACCCAATGAAAGGACTTCTTTTGAGCAGTGGGGGCATTGGCGGACTGATCTCCTGCCTGATCAACTGTGTATAGGAACCCTTCTCCCACTGACCATTACAATGAGGTGCTTCTCTCATAATGTAAAGAAGAACTATATTGACCACCCAATATGAAAGGGCCGCTTCCCTCACCAACGGGGGGGGCACTGGCGGAATTATCTTTTGCCTGACCATCAACGTAAGAGAATATTATATTAGTGTAGGCTTCCTCAGCCAGGGTTCCACTGAGAAGGCCTTGGGTTTCTGCAGAGGTTGCTAGTGGTTCCTTGGTGGATTGAACCCTTGCCTGACCATCAACGTAAAAGGCCACTTCACTGATCACCAGCGTAAGGGGGTCCTTCTCCCACTGACCAATAATCTAGGATACCTACAATGTAAAGAAGCACTACATTGACAACCCAATGGAAGGGGTTCCTTGAGCAGTGGGTGCTCTAATTCATCCCAAAGACGTTCTATCGAGTTGAGGTCTGGACTCTGTGAAGGCCAGTCAAGTTCCTCCACCCCAAACTCGCCTTTCCATGTCTTTATGGACCTTGCTTTGTGCACTGGTGCGCAGTCCTGTTGAAACAGGAAGGGACCGTCCCCAAACTGTTCCCACAAAGTTGGGTGCATGAAATTGTCCAAATAGTCTTGGTATGCTGACGCCTTAAGAGTTCCCTTCACTGGAACTAAGGGGCCAAGACCAACCCCTGAAAAACAACCCCACCCCATAATCCCCCCTCCACCAAATGATTTGGACCAGTGCACAAAGCAAGGTCCATAAAGACATGGATGAGTGAGTTTGGGGTGGAGGAACTTGACTGGCCAGCATAGAGTCCTGACCTCAACCCGATAGAACACCTTTGGGATGAATTAGAGCGGAGACTGAGCTAGGCCTTCTCGTCCAACATCAGCGCCTGACCTTACAAACGCGCTTCTGGAAGAACGGTCAACATTCCCATGGACACACTCCTAAACCTTGTGGATGGCCTTCCCAGAAGAGTTGAAGCTGTTATAGCTGCAAAGGGTGGGGCCAACTCAATACTGAACCCTACGGACTAAGACTGGGATGCCATTAAAGTTCATGTGCCTGTAAAGGCAGGCGTTCCAATACTTTTAACAATAGTGTATATAGACTCCACCACGTGGAGATATCTTCAATATCAATCTGTCAATGGTTGGACTCCAATGCATTTCAACTCATAAAGAGTCTTCATCAGGGGGTAAGCAATATTAAACCCTACGGATTAAGACTGTGATGCCATTAAAGTTCATGTGCGTGTAAAGGCAGGCGTCCCAATACTTTTGACAATAGTGTATATAGACTCCACCACATGGAGATATCTTCAATATCAATCTGTCAATGGTTGGACTCCAATGCATTTCAACTCATAAAAGAGTCTTCATCAGGGGGTAAGCAACATTGAACCCTACAGGCTAAGACTGGAATGCCATTAAAGTTCATATGCCTGTAAGGGCAGGCGTCCCAATACTTTCCACAGGCATTCCCCTAGACAATAAAAATATTTCAGGGGTTCCAGACAAAGTAATAAATAAAATAATACATAAAAAGGTAAATAAATGAAAGAAAATCTAAAATTAAAAGATAACTATAAATACACACACAATATTTATATAGATATCTCTATATCTATATAGAGATCGATCTATATATATATATATATACACACACAATATATTTATAATGTAGAAAATGGGGCAGACTTTTTTTAATATTTGATGGATTAAAAAAAGATTAAAAAATATTTACAAAGGGTCCAAACAATACTACTAGAGGTTGTAAACTTCAAAACGTCAAAACATCAGCAAACTCGAGACTTGTTGACAAGTTAAAAAAAAAAAAAAAAGACCCCCTCAAAGCGTTGATTTCCAGGCCGGGTTCCCGTCACTCCCACCCGGCCCCTTATAAAGGACGGCTCCCCCTTCATTCTCACACTTCTAGTTACGCTGACTCAGCAGAATTCCGGGGCTCCTCCATTCCTCCTCCGACGCACAAATTTAATTTCCTTCCATTAAAACAAGCGCTCCTCCCTGGACGGCAGTCAGAGACCGCTGAGATGATAAAGCTACATAATCAATATTATCAATATATTTCCTATATTACATAATATTCATTGGGGAGGATTTACTAAAGGCAAACAGTCTGATGACTTTGCAAAGGAATTGTATCCAGAAGTTGGTGAAAATTCTCTGTGCAAAAGATACCAAACTACTGGAAAGGAATACAAAAAAATAGATTTATTTTTGCTTGTACCCTGTTGGATGTGACACCACAACGCAGCGACATTTTCCTTTCAGTGACACCAACGCAGGGACATTTTTCCTTCCAGTGACACCAACGCAGGGACATTTTTCCTTTCAGTGACACCAACGCAGGGACATTTTCCCCTTCAGTGACACCAACACAGGGCCATTTTTCCTTTCAATGACACCAACGCAGGTACATTTTTCCTTTCAATGACACCAACGCAGGGACATTTTTCCTTTCAGTGACACCAACGCAGGGACATTTTTCCTTTCAATGACACCAACGCAGGGACATTTATCCTTTCAGTGACACCAGCGCAGGGACATTTGTCCTTTCAGTGACACCAGCGCAGGGACATTTTTCCTTTCAATGACACCAACGCAGGGACATTTGTCCTTTCAGTGACACCAGCGCAGGGACATTTGTCCTTTCAGCGACACCAGCGCAGGGACATTTTCCTCTCAGTGACACCAACGCAGGGACATTTTCCCTTTCAGTGACACCAACACAGGGACATTTTTCCTTTCAGTGACACCAACACAGGGACATTTTCGTCTTCAGTGACACCACCAACGCAGGGACATTTTTCCTTTCAGTGACACCAACGCAGGGACATTTTTCCTTTCAATGACACCAACGCAGGGACATTTTTCCTTTCAGTGACACCAACGCAGCAACATTTTTCTTTCCAGTGACACCACCACTGCAGGGACATTTTTCCTTTCAATGACACCAACGCAGGGACATTTCCGCCTTCAGTGACACCATCAATACAGGGACATTTCTCCTTTCAATGACACCACCAACGCAGCAAATTTTTTTCCTTCAGTGACACCATCAATGCAAGGATATGTTTCCTTTCAGCGACACCAACGCAGTGACATTTTTCCTTTCAGTGACAATATTTTTTAAATCTTTATTTGTATCTCTCAGCACTATTATTATTATTGAATTGAGCTCATGCAATCAGCCAAAGAGATACAAATAGTATTTTTAAAATATATATTTTAAATATTTAACATTTTTTCATAACAATAATAATAATATATATTTTTTTCAATAATACATTTTTCCCATAAAAATAATAATAATTTAGCTCATGTGATCAGCCAATCTACTAATATTATTATTCTTGATAAGAAATTCATTATTATTATAGAAAAAAAAATGTACTATGAAAAAATAATTTTATTATTGAAAAAAATATGTTTTTAAATCTTTATTTGTATCTCTTTGGCTGGTTACATGAGCTCAATTCAATAATAATAATCATTTTAAATAAGGCTCATGTGATCAGCCAAACAGATAAAAAAACAGATAAAAATAAAGATTTAAAAATAAAAATGTTCAATAATAATAATAAAAAAATATATATTTTTCTCATAATAATAAAAATAAATAAATAAATACAGATACAAATAAATATGTGAGTGGCAGGTTATAAACTGTAACACCGATCGTCACTTACCGGCATATCCCGGGTCACACTGACACTCGTACCCATTGATGAGGTCGATGCATCTCCCTCCGTTCTGACAAGGGCTTGAGGTGCACTCATCAACGTTCACTGAACAATTTTCCCCTGAAAACAAACAAAAAAAAATAAAATAAAAAGTTAGGTCAGTTTTTTTCAGTCAACAAATAGAGGTCTATGTATAAAAACACTTGCTGTGCATCAAGCATTCAACAGGCACCACGATTGTCTGCCGTATTATAATATAATTATCTCCTGTGATCGTCGGCTCCATCTAGTGGCCATAACTTGGTCTTTTTTTTTAAATACCTAAAAAAAAATAAAAAATAATAATACCATGTTTTGGCCACTAGGTGGAGTGTTTTTTTGTTTTCTTTTTAAACTTGCACTTATTTTGTGCAAATTGCCTTTTTCCATGGTCTCCACCCCAACAGGCAACATTAACAAACGTTATTACCGTGATGATTTTAATACATGGCCAATCGTTGAGGATAGCCTTTCCTTTTATGTGTGCTAACTTTAAGTAGTCCCACTTTGATTTTAGACTGTGTTCTGTTCCCCCCGGGGGGGGGGGGGGGACAATTTACATGTAATAGTTTGTCCCACCCTCTTATGTGCTGTCTAAGGCTAGCTGCGTGGTCATAAAGGGCACCCTTCCTCCCTCTATAGCCATCCGACAACGCAGCTAGCAAGGAGTGGGCTCCTTTCCTTGTCTCCAAGCACTTGCCACAGACAAGGGTGGCGTGACGGCTCAGATGTTCCAGGCCAGCAAGCAAGGGCATGGAGATGGAGAAATGTGCCATCTATCAAAGCAGGTCAGACAAGGCGCCCCCTCCCTCCATTGCTATCCGACAACGCAACTAGCAAGGAGATGGCTACTTTCCTTGCCTCCAAGCACTTGCCACAGATAGGGTGGCATGCCAGCTCCGATGTTCCAGGCCAGCAAACAAAGGGCATGGAGATGGAGAAAAGTGCCGTCTATCAAAGCATGCCAGACTGAGCACCTCCTTTCTCCGTGGCTATCTGACAACGCAGCTAGCAAGGAGGTAGCTGCTTTGACAGACAGGGACTAGCTGCATGGGCATATAGGCCACCCTTCCTCGCTCTGTAGCCATCTGACAACGCAGATAGCAAGGAATGGTCTCCTTTCCTTGTCTCCAAGCACTTGCCACAGACAAGGGTGGCGTGACAGCTCAGATGTTCCAGGCCAGCAAGCAAGGGCATGGAGATGGGAGAAAAGTGCCGTCTATCAAAGCAGGTCAGACAAGGCGCCCCCTCCCTCCATGGCTATCCGACAATGCAGCTAGCAAGGAGATGGCTCCTTTTTTTGTCTCCGAGAACTTGCCACAGCTAGGGTGGCATTCCAGCTCAGATGTTCCAGGCCAGGAAGCAAGGGCATGGAGATGGAGAAAAGTTCCGTCTATCAAAGCAGGCCAGACTGAGCGCCTCCTCTTTCCGTGGCCATCTGACAACGCACATAGCAAGGAGATGGCTGCTTTCTTTGTCTCCAGCCACTTGCCACAAATAGGGTGGCATGTGAGCTCAGATGTTCCAGGTCAGCAAACAAGGGCATCTAGCAAAGCAGGCCAGACAGAGCGCCCCCTCCCACTATGGCTATCCGATTACACAGCTAGCAAAGAGATGGTTCCTTTCTTTGTCTCCAAGCACTTGGCACAGATAGGGTGGCATGTCAGCTCAGATGTTCAAGGCCAGCCAGCAAGGGCATGGAGATGGAGAAAAGTGTCGTCTATCAAAGCAGGCCAGACTGAGCGCCTCCTCTTTCTTTGGCTATCCGACAACGCAGCTATCAAGGAGATGGCTGCTTTCTTTGTCTCCAGCCACTTACCACAGATAGGGTGGCATGTGAGCTCAGATGTTCCAGGTCAGCAAACAAGGGCATCTAGCAAAGCAGGCCAGACAGAGCGCCCCCTCCCACTATGGCTATCCGATTACACAGCTAGCAAAGAGATCGTTCCTTTCTTTGTCTCCAAGCACTTGGCACAGATAGGGTGGCATGTCAGCTCAGATGTTCAAGGCCAGCCAGCAAGGGCATGAAGATGGAGAAAAGTGTCGTCTATCAAAGCAGGCCAGACTGAGTGCCTCCTCTTTCTGTGGCTATCCGATAATGCAGCTATCAAGGAGATGGCTGCTTTCTTTGTCTCCAGCCACTTACCACAGATAGGGTGGCATGTGAGCTCAGATGTTCCAGGTCAGCAAACAAGGGCATGGAGATGGAGACAAGTGCCGCCTAGCTAGGCAGGCCGGAAAGAGCGCCCCCTCTCACTATGGCTATCCGATAACACAGCTAGCAAGGAGATGGCTCCTTTCTTTGTCTCCAAGCACTTGCCACAGACAAGGGTGGCGTGCAAGATCAGATGTTCCAGGCCAGCAAGCAAGGGCATGGAGATGGAGAAAAGTGCCTTCTATCAAAGCAGGCTAGACAGAGCGCCCCCTTCCCTCCATGGCTATCCGACAACACAGCTAGCAAGGAGACGGATGCTTTGACAGACATGGCTTTTCTCTATCTCTAAACACTTGCCTGCTTGCCTGGAAGCATCTTAGCCGACGTGCCCAACCTCACTGCATTCCTAGTAACACTCGTTTCTCCAGAAGTGCTTAAAGATGGAGAAAAGTGCCATCCATCAAGACAACTGACTCCTTGCTGGCTGCGTTGTTGGACGGCCATTGAGAGGGGGGGAGGAGTCCTGTTGCACCTCACAGCTAGCCTTAGACAGCACCTAGGAAGATGGGACAAAGTACATGTAGTAGCCTGTCCCCTGGGGCACATTGATAAAAAATCTAAGTGAGACGTCTTCCACTTCCTTACCGGGTCATAGTAAAAAAACGTCCTCTGTGGGAATTGGAATACCGGGGCAATATGCTGTAAACGTCGGGGTATTGTTTTTTTTTTCAGCCGGCGATTCTCCAACCGCTAAAAGTGATCAGAGCGACTGATTAGCCGCTGAATCATTTTTAAAAAGCCCCCCCCCCCCTTCTGCTGCGTACCGGGATGATCGTGAATCCAGGAAACGATCTGGAGGTTTGCACCAGCTGACCACAGAGATAAGCTGAGAAAAGATGGCCTTTTGCGTTCATCTCTATGGTCTAGGAGGCCCGGAGCGGCATCATGACGTCACTTCCGGGTTCAAAGGAAACAAGGCCACAAGAGGCAGAGTTCAAGTACCCAATCATGTGTAGGGGCAACTAAAAATGGAACATTTGCCTGGACCTGGCTGGGACATTAGGATTGTAAGCTCCTCGGGGGCGGGGACTGATGTGAACGTATAATATATACATTATCAGCACTCCTCGTAGGCAGGGACGGATGTGAATGTATAATATATAAATTATCAGCACTCCACGGGGGCAGGGACTGATATAAATGTATAATATATAAAGTATTAGCACTCCTTGGAGGCAGGGACTGATGTGAATGTATAATATGTAAATTATCAGCGCTCCTCTAGGGCAGGGACTGATGTTAATATATAAATTATTAGCACTCCTCGGGGGCAGGGACTGATGTGAATGTATAATATATAAATTATTAGCACTCCTTGGAGGCAGTGACTGATGTGAATGTATAATATGTAAATTAACAGCGCTCCTCAGGGGCAGGGACTGATGTTAATATATGAATTATTAGCACTCCTCGGGGGCAGGGACTGATGTGAATGTATAATATATAAATTATTAGCACTCCTCAGGGGCAGGGACCAATGTGAATGTATAATATATGAATTATTAGCACTCCTCGGGGGCAGGGACTGATGTGAATGTATAATATATAAATTATTAGCACTCCTCGGGGGCAGGGACCAATGTGAATGTATAATATGTGAATTATTAGCACTCCTCGGGGGCAGGGACTGATGTGAATGTATAATATGTAAATTATCAGCGCTATATAATAAATAATAAAGAAACAATCACCTGCTACTCACCCGTAAATCCCGGCTGACACCGACACACGTATCCCGCGGCATCGGCGTAACTGAATTCTGTGTTGAACTCTGGCTCTGCCATATAAAAGGTCTCATTCGATCGTTCAAGACAGAGGGCGCCATTCAGGCAGGGGCGTTCTGCGCATTCGTCAATATCGAGCTCACATCTGTCCCCAGAATAGCCTGAAAAAAAATTTAAAATAAATAAATGAATTAAAAAAAAAACAAAAGGGGATCACATTTATAATAAGACAACAGGCACGAAACACGGAAAGCCAGAGGATAAGACATTCCGAAATTGCAAACAATAATGACATGGAGGTCGGCGGGACGAACCAGCGAGCCCTGCAAAGGACCCGGGAGATCGACACGCATGAAAGTGCCCATTTCCCACCAGACTTTGGGATAATTATTGTTATTTATTTATTTTTATTTTTTTTAACCCCTATTATTAGTAACCCTTAAATAGGTCTAATTTTTAACTCCTTCTTTCCCTTCTCCCCTTAGCTGTTATTTTGCTGGCTTTTTTTTCTATTTTTTTTTCTTACCATTAAGATTTAATTTCTTTTTTTCTTACCATTAATATTTACATTGTTTTTATATTTTTTATTTTTTTTACCATCAAAATATATTATATATATATATATATATATATATATATAATATATATTATATATATATATTTTTTTATTATTATTATTTTTTTTATACCATTAATATATTGAATTTTTGTTTCTATATTTTTTTCTTACTGTTAATATTTACTTTTTTTTCTTACCATTAAGATTTAAATTATTTTTTTCTTACCATTATATATATATATATATATTTTTTTTTTCTTACCATTAATATTGATTTTTTTTCTATTTTTTTTTTCCTACTGTTAATATTTACAATTCAATCAATCAATTCAAAGCCACACCTCAGTCCGACTTCAGGCACGACTTGGCTAACATCTGTGCGACTTCATACACAGATGTCTATGCAAGTCTCGCCTGACATCGCCCAAAAAAAAAAATAGTGCGGGAACTTTTTTTTTTTCAAATCGTTGTGGCACTGGAAAGTTACACCGATTTGAACAGTTCCATTGTCAACAATAGGGTGCGACTTGTCATGTGATTTGGACCATGACAGATGGCACCGATGTTAACCAGGGGGCTTAGTGTCACTTTAGAGGGGTCAAATTATAAAATAAAATAGGTAATAAAAATATATATACTTTTTATTTAAAGTAAAACTATTTTTTTCTACCTCTGATCAATAATAAAAAAAAAAACGTTTTTCATTTGTTTTAGTAAAAAGAAAAAAAATGTGTTTTCTATGGATTTTATAAAATAAAATATGTAATAAAAATATATACTTTTTATTTAAAGTAAAACTATTTTTTTCTAACTCTGATCAATAATACAAAAAGGCAAAAAAAAAAAATGTTTTCATTTGTTTTACTAAAAAGAATAAAAAACTGTGTTTTCTTTGGATTTGATAAAAAGAAATAGATAATAAAAATATATACTTTTTCTTTAAAGTAAAACCATTTTTTTCTAACTCTGATCAATAATAAAAAAAGACAAAAAAAGACTTTCATTTGTTTTAGTAAAAAGAAAAAAAAAAAACTTGTTTTCTATGGATTTGATAAAATAAAATATGTAATAAAAATATATACTTTTTATTTAAAGCAAAACTATTTTTTTCTAACTCTGATCAATAATAAAAAAAATAATGTTTTTCATTTGTTTTAGTAAAAAGAAAAAAAATGTGTTTTCTGTGGATTTATTAAAATTAAATAAAAAGTATATATTTTTATTACATATTTTATTTTATAAAACTCATAGAAAACACTTTTTTTTTTCTTTTTACTAAAACAAATGAAAAACTTTTTTTTTCTTTTTACTAAAACAAATAAAAAACTTTTTTTTTTTAATTGATCAGAGTTAATAAAAAATAGTTTTACTTTAAATAAAAAGTATATATTTTTTTACATATTTTAAGTAAAACTATTTTTTTCTAACTCTGATCAATAATAAAAAAAGGCAAAAAAAAAATGTTTTCACTTGTTTTACTAAAAAGAAAAAAAAAACTGTGTTCTCTTTGGATTTGATAAAATAAAATAGGTAATAAAAATATATACTTTTTATTTAAAGCAAAACTATTTTTTCTAACTCTGATCAATAATAAAAAAAAAATCATGTTTTTCATTTGTTTTAGTAAAAAGAAAAAAAACATGTTTTCCATGGATTTTATAAAAAATAAAATATGTAATAAAAATATATACTTTTTATTTAAAGTAAAACATTTTTTTCAAACTCTGATCAATAATAATAAAAAAAAAGTTTTTCATTTGTTTTAGTAAAAAGAAAAAAAAAAGTTTTTTCTATGGCTTTTAAAAAAATTAAATATGTAATAAAAATATATACTTTTTATTTAAAGTAAAACATTTTTTTCAAACTCTGATCAATAATAATAAAAAAAAAGTTTTTCATTTGTTTTAGTAAAAAGAAAAAAAAAGTGTTTTCTATGAGTTTTATAAAATATGTAATAAAAATATATACTTTTTATTTAAAGTAAAACATTTTTTTTTTGTAACTCTGATCAATAATAAAAAAATAAATGTTTTTGATTTGTTTTAGTAAAAAGAAAAAAGAAAGTGTTTTCTATGAGTTTTTATAAAATAAAATATGTAATAAAAATATATACTTTTTATTTAAAGTAAAACTATTTTTTATTAACGGTGATCAATAAAAAAGAAAAAAGTTTTTCATTTGTTTTAGTAAAAAGAAAAAATAGTGTTTTCTATGAGTTTTATAAAATAAAATATGTAATAAAAATATATACTTTTTATTTAAAGTAAAACAATTTTTTTTTTGTAACTCTGATCAATAATAAAAAAAAAATAAATGTTTTTGATTTGTTTTAGTAAAAAGAAAAAAAAAGTGTTTTCTATGGAATTAATAAAAAAAAATATGTAATAAAAATATATACTTTTTATTTAAAGTGAAACTATTTTTTATTATCTCTGATCAATAAAAAAAAAAAAAAAAGTTTTTCATTTGTTGTAGTAAAAAGAAAAAAAAGTGTTTTCTATGGATTTTATAAAACAAAATGTGTAATAAAAATATATACTTTTTATTTAAAGTAAAACAATTTTTTCTAACTCGTTTTCTATGAATTTTGTAGATAATATATTTTTCCAATTCCCGAAAAAAAAGAAGCAATGTATATATTATTTAATATACAATGACAAAGTTCTCACGAAAAAATCAGGCCTATAATAGAAATGTAAAAAATTGCCCCATGAGGTGCCCATACAGGTAGGAGAGTTGACCTTAGAATGGTTGGTCAGAATCTGGGCAAAGGGTGACTTCAGGGTTGGGGGGGGTTTAAGGTTCTTCGTCTGGATGGGGGTCAGCGATCGTCTTAATTAAAGACGCAGACAATGGAATGGAATGTAGGCACTGACCTGTCCAGCAGACACATGTGTAGCCCTTCACTCCCTCCACACAGGTGGCATCATTCACACAGGGGTTGGAGGAACATTCCAGGACATCGATCTCACACGTATGGCCTTCGTACCCCGTGTCAGCGCAGTTGCAGTGAAACCTAAAAAAATACAGGAGATACAATTTAGGATCGTGAACGAAAATTCTCATCGGTGTGGATATCATCCAATGAAAGGTTGAGGACCTCCGGAGATCATTTTGGTAACTTTGCACGAATTCACTCCCAACGTAACAACGTATAGAGGAACAGTATCATTTATTGACCTCTTCAGTACCGGGCACATTCACCCCCCTCCTGCCCAGGACAATTTCTCACACTTTGAATGACAATTACTCGGTCATGCAACACTGTACACACTGTTTTTTTGAGACAAACAGAACTTTCTTTTGATGGTATTTAATCACCGCTGGGGTTTTTTTTTTTTTTTTTTTTTTTTTAGCAAAAAAATAAAACAGAAACAAAAGAAGACCAAAAATTTTGAAGAAAAACAAAACATTTTTCTTACTGGTAAACAATTTAGCAAATAAGTCATTTTTCTTCTTCACGGATCCTGGGTTCACATCTAAGCCGCATGCGGCTCACAGCAGGGGTTCCGGTGCGTCCCTGTTCTCCGTTTCAGGTCTGATATCAGCCCCAATATTTGGCTGAATTCGGACCTGAAACAGACCGAAAGACGCACGGGACCCGGTGCAAATTCGCACCAGAGCCGCAGCGGAGATATGTAAACTGGCTCTATAGAGAGCTGCACTGATGGGCGCTGATGAGGCCGCCCTGATGGACATTGATGAGGCCGCCCTGATGGACATTGATGAGGCCGCCCTGATGGGCGCTGATGAGGCCGCCCTGATGGACATTGATGAGGCCGCCCTAATGGGCGCTGAGAGGCCGCCATGATGGGCGTTGATAAAGCCGCCATGATGGGCGTCGATGAGGCCGCCCTGATGGACCCTGATGAGGCTGTCCTGATAGGCCCTGATGAGGCGGCACCGATGGGCGCTGATGAGGCGCTACCAAGGGGCGCTGATGAGGCGGCACCGATGGGCGCTAATGAGGCTGCACTGATGGGCGCTAATGAGGCTGCACTGATGGGCGCTAATGAGGCTGCACTGATGGGCGCTAATGAGGCTGCACTGATAGGCACTGAGGAGGCACTGAGGAGGTGGCACTGATGGGCACTAATGAGGCAGCACTAATGAGCGCTAATGAGGCAGCACTGATGGGCACTGATGAAGCGGCACTGATGGGCACTGATGAAGCGGCACTGATGAGGCTGAACTGATGGGCACTGATGAGGTGGCACTGATGAGGCAGCACTAATGAGGCTGCACTGATGAGTACTGATGAGACTGCACTGAGGAGGTGGCATTGATCATCAGTGTAAACATTTAACTGTCAGCCTTTCCGGTTATTGGCACTCCTTTCCTATACTCACAGACAACGTGTGAGGAAAGGAAATGCCGATAAGCAGCAAATCCTTTTACATGTGACCAGCTGTGATTGGACACAGCTGATCACATGGTAAATAAAGGGCACTGTGATTGGCCCTTTACCACGATCTGTGATCAGCTGTGTCCAAAGGGACACAGCAGTCACAGAACATGCCCAATGCAAACCCCAAGGGGGCACATGGGAGGCACAGCTCTGGGAGGACGTTCATGGGCTCTGGCAGGGCTTTCGGGTATAATGCGAGAGCGAGAAAGGGTTAGAATAAGAGCCTCCATTTATTATTAGAAATCTGTCCCTTAGCTCCAATCAGGATGAAACAATGTCATGTCTGCTGCAGGCAGAAGGAAGAATTTCCTCAGCTGCCCCCCCCCCCCCGGGATCCCAATGATGTCATGACCATATATGGTCAATTGGGTCAACCTGGAGACCCCTCCCCCCTTTGTTTATCAGCCGTCATCCATGTTTATCAGGCCCTGTGATTGGACAGGAGTGAAGCGACAACACCAGTCATGTGCAATGTATTACATTTTCATTGTTGGGTTTAGATAGACTTTAAGTCCCTCCCTTTCGATGGTTCCATTCTGGTGTTTGAGATTGTTGCTTAGGCCTCCAGGCTGCTTTTATGGCCCCCAAGGCACATTTAATTCACCCGTCTGCTCAACCCCACTGCCTGCCAGGCAGCCAACACTAAAGTGACCATATTCTACTTCCAAGGCCGTCACCTAGAGTGGGGATTGTAGTACCATCGGTGATACATGATGATACAAGAACGACAATCTAAAAGACTTCTTATACAATATATAAAAAAATAGATCACCTGTTAAGAGCATCCAGACAAACTCCTCCATTGAGACATGGCTGGCTTTGACACTCATCAATGTCTTGTTGGCACACTTCACCGGCGTACCCTGCGGGGCATTCACACAGGAAGTACCCAACGTAATCCCGACACGTGGCACCATTTTGACACGGATTTGACTGGCACTCGTCTATCTCTATATCACAGTTGACACCTGTGAAGGGAGAACGTGATGGTGATATTTTTCATCGCTAAAAAAACATGTGGTAGAATAAGACATGTTAACACCATCACATCTGAGGAGGCTTTGCTGTGCCACACACTGACTTGGTTGGAGAGCTTTTTGGTTCCTTTAGTCCTTTCTCACCAGAGTATGGACGAGCTAAGGTTGGGCTCAAACCTGCAGGAAACTGTCCCGTGATAGCAGGCCACTGGTCAAATCAACTGCTGTCATGAAATTCCCCACCTAGGAGCCACACCTAACAAAAGGGCAGGCATAATGGTGACATCAATTGCCAAATATGGCCACATGGCCATATTTGGTCAATGACATTGACCAAATATGGTCATGGCTAATGGCATTGTTGACCCAATATGGCCACATGGCCATCTTAGGTCAATGACATTGCCTAAATAATGACCATTGCTGGTGATATCGTTGACCTAATACAGTCAGATAGCTACATCTGGTCGATGACATTGACCAAATATGGCCATGACTGGTGGCATAATTGAACTAATATGGTCACATGACCATTTTAGGTCAATGACATTGTCCAAATATGGCCAACGCTGGTGGCATCATTGACCTAATATGATCACATGGCCATTTTAGGTCAACGGCATTGTCCAAATATGGCCAACGCTGGTGGCATCATTGACCTAATATGATCACATGGCCATTTTTGGTCAACGGCATTGTCCAAATATGGCCCACGCTGGTGGCGTCATTGACCTAATATGATCACATGGCCATTTTTAGTCAATGGCATTGTCCAAATATGGCCCACGCTGGTGGCATCATTGACCTAATATGATCACATGGCCATTTTAGGTCAATGATATTCTCCAAATATGGCCAACACTGGTGGCATCATTGACCTAATATGATCACATGGCCATTTTTAGTCAATGGCATTGCCCAAATAATGCACATTGCTGGTGGTATCGTTGACCTAATAGATTCATGTAGCTACATTTGATCGATGACATTGACCGAATATGGCCATGATTGGTGGCATCATTGACCTAATATAGCCACACGACCCTATTTATGCATTTACATTGTACAACTGGTGACAGCATTGACACTATATAGCCACATGTTCTATTTGGTCAATGGCAATATCCAAATATGGTTTTGGTTGGTGCCAACATTGACCTAATATGGCCATTTTTGGACAAGAACATTGTCTAAATATGTCCATATTGGGTCAGTGATGTTACCAGCATCCCCGTCCCTTTGTTACATGTGGCTGTGGGGTGAAATTCTACAGTTGCAGCTGATTGGGCCTACAATTATGTGACAGTTTCCCGCAGGTTGGGGCCAAACTGAGTTCCATAGAAGCCGTGATTTCCATGCAATGTGCTGATGATGGGCAAAAAGCTTAAACACTTCCTTACCGGGCACTTTTAACCCCCTTCCTGCCCAGGCGCCAATTTTCATTTTTCAGCGCTGTCACACTTTGAATGACAATTACGCGGTCATGCAGCACTGTACACATAGGACATTTTTATTGTTTTGTTTTTTTTTTCACACAGAGCTTTCTTTTGGTGGGATTTAATCACTGCTGGGGTTTTTTTTTTATTTATTTTTTGCTAAACAAACAAAAAAAAGACAGAAAATTTTGAAAATAACAAAAAATGTTTTTCATATTTTGTTATAAAATTTAGCAAACAGGTAATTTTTTTCTCCTTCACTGATGGGCACCGATGAGGCAACACTTATGGGCACTGATGAGGCTCCACTGATAGGTGGCATTGCAGGGCAGCACTGATATGCGACACTGATGATGATGCACTGATGGGCACTGATTGGCAGCACTGATGGGCACTGATAAGTGGCACTGGTGGGCACTGATTAGCAGTACTGATGGGCACTGATAGATGGCACTGGTGGGCACTGATAGGTGGCACTGGTGGGCACTGACTAGCAGTACTGATGGGCACTGATAGATGGCACTGATTAGTAGTACTGATGGGCACTGACGGCACTGATTAGTAGTACTGATGGGTACTGATAGATGGCACTGGTGGGCACTGATTAGCAGTACTGATGGGCACTGATAGATGGCACTGATTAGTAGTACTGATGGGCACTGATAGATGGCACTGATTAGCAGTACTGATGGGCACTGATAGATGGCACTGATTAGCAGTACTGATGGGCACTGATAGATGGCACTGATTAGCAGTACTGATGGGCACTGATAGATGGCACTGATTAGCAGTACTGATGGGCACTGATAGATGGCACTGATTAGCAGTACTGATGGGCACTGATAGATGGCACTGATTAGCAGTACTGATGGGCACTGATTAGTAGAATTGATGGGCGCTGATAGATGGCACTGATTAGCAGTACTGATGGGCACTGATAGATGGCACTGATTAGTAGAACTGATGGGCACTGATAGATGGAACTGATTAGTACTAATGGGCACTGATTAGTAGAACTGATGGGCACTGATGGGCACTGATAGATGGCACTGGTGGGCACTGATTAGTAGAACTGATGGGCACTGATAGATGGCACTGATTAGTAGAACTGATGGGCACTGATAGATGGCACTGATTAGTACTGATGGGCACTGATAGATGGCACTGGTGGGCACTGATTAGTAGTACTGATGGGCACTGATGTGCACTGTGTGGGACTGATGTCCTTCTAATAAGAAGCTGGTTAACGGCTTTCCTCTTTTCTTCACGCTAATAGCGTGAGAAAAAATAGCCAATAACCGGCTTCTGTTTACCACGTGATCAGCTGTCAGCCAATGACAGCTGATCACGGAAGTAAAGGGCCCGCTGTGATTGGCCATTTCCCCGATATGTGATCAGCTGAGCCCCAACGACTCAGCGATCTCAAAGCGCGGGCAGCACGAGAATGACTAAAAAAAAAGTCTATGTACGCTCTCCCGGAATTTTAAGCCCGCGCTGTAGCCGTCTTCTTATTGGCGCGGACGCCAAGAGGTTGAAATAGTCGTATGCAGTTTGAAACAAATGGCTTCTGGATGTACGTTTGGCCAGTGAGGGGTAAAGGATTGATTTTTCTTGTTCTACCGTCCTGAAATGCGGAACAATCCTCTTATTTTTGGGAGATGTAATGGAATGAGACATGTAGATGCCTTTTATTCTAAGAAAGCTTTTACTGTGCTACATCACTAATAATGACATTTAGAAACTGTGTACCTATACTGACAGCAGGTGGCGGTATAATGCCAAAAACATGAGAATGAGACCTTGGCTGCGATCGCCACAAACCAAGAAACAAGTGGATTTGCACAAAGAAATACCTCCATCAGCTCTCACACCTGTACGCCCCCCTATGGACCAGAGCAATTTTTACATTTCTGCTACGGGCCGCTCAATTTGACCAATGACTTGGTCCTTATTTAGAAATACTTGGCACAAGCAAAGATTTTTATTTGCTGATATTGTTTTGCAAAAGTATTTTGTTTTCTATGCAGTCTAGAGACAAAAAAGTAACAAAACTGAAAAAAAATAATAAAAATTTCTATGCTCACCGATGTCAAATAATTAGAGATCCATTTATAAATATCCAAAAATAAATGGGGCTCGGTGCAAATATAATATTATATAATCAATAATATTCTCTCTCTCTCTCTCTCTATCAATATATCTATAGCTATATCTATCTATATATACACATATAAAGAGATCTCTCTCTATCTCTCTCTCTCTCTATATATATATATATATATATATATATATATATATATATATAGAGAGAGAGAGAGAGAGAGAGAGAGAGAGAGAGAGAGAGAGAGAGAGAGAGAGAGAGAGAAAGAGAAGAGAGAGAGAGAGAGATGTATTAGAGAGAGAGAGAGAGAGAGAGAGAGAGAGATGTATTAGAGAGAGAGAGAGAGATGTATTAGAGTGAGAGAGAGAGAGGGAGAGAGAGAGAGAGAGAGAGAGAGAGAGAGGGGGGGAGAGATGTATTAGAGAGAGAGAGAGAGATGTATTAGAGAGAGAGAGAGAGATGTATTAGAGAGAGAGAGAGGGAGAGAGAGAGAGAGAGAGAGAGAGAGAGAGAGAGAGAGAGAGAGAGGGGGGAGAGAGAGAGAGAGAGAGAGACACACACAGTATCTCACAAAAGTGTGTACTTATATTAAACATTATATATATATAAAATATTACATATCAAAAAATGAAAAGAAATTAAATTTGAAATTACATTAAAATGTTAAAGCCTCTATCTATCTATCTATCTATCTATCTATCTATCTAGAGATAGAGAGATAGAGAGAGAGATAGAGATCTCGATAGATAGAGATCTCGATAGATAGATAGAGATCTCAATACATAGATAGAGATCTCGATAGATAGATAGATAGATAGATAGATAGATAGATAGATAGATAGATAGATAGATAGATAGATAGATAGATAGATAGATAGATAGATAGATAGATAGATAGATAGATAGATAGATAGATAGATAGATAGATAGATAGAGATAGATAGATAGATAGATGCTTTAACATTTTAATTTAATTTCAAAATTTCTTTTCATATTTAATATTATATATATATATATATATATATATATATATATATATATATATATATATATGTTTAATATAAGTACACACTTTTGTGAGATGTGTGTGTATATATATATATATATATATATATATGAGAGAACGATATGTATATTATATACACACACACACACACACACACACACAGTATCTCACAAAAGTGTGTACTTATATTAAACATTATATATATATATATGGATCTTAGTGATTAGGTTTACATTTACTTGGATACAATTTTATTTTTTTTACATTGAATGTTGTTAATGTAGGGGTTGTTCCAGCCAATTATTAAAGACGTTACCATTTCACCTCCCCAAGAAATACACTAGAAATCCAGTAAGGTCACATTAGCTGCCCCTTTGATGTTTATCTCTTTTGCTCTTCTAAATGGATTACGTTTTTGGGGGGTCTTTGGTGTTCGGTTACAATGGCTCCTCCACAGCTTAACAGCTTAAACCCGTGATTGATCACTGAAGGAATGTCCAAGCATTGCATCTCCCATTCACACACACACGTATGTCCTTCTCCTTGTTTGTACCAGGCTGTGATGTGTAAGTGGAGGGGAGATCACTGCAGAATGAAGAGACCGGGAACATTTAGAAAATACAAAGATATGAGGATCTGTATCAAAAGTAGTGCTAAAGTGGGCATACGTTTTTTGTTTCAGCTTCCAGGCGCCGTCACACTTTGATTGCCAATTGCGCGGTCATGCTACAATGTAACCATGTGAGATTTTTATCATTTTCAGATTTTTATAATTTTCTTCACACAAATAGAGCTTTCTTTTGATGATATTTAATCACTGCTGGGTTTTTTTATTTTTTTTACAAAAATAAATAAATAATAAAGAAGACCAAACATTTTGAAAAAAAAAAAAAAAAACGTTTTTCTTAATTACAAAATTTACTGACTGAAACTAAGTAATTTTTCTCCTAACACTGATGTGCGTCGATGAGATGACTGATAGACTGCACTGATGAGGTGGCACTTATGGGCACTGATTAGGTGGCACTAATATGCCGCACTTATGGGCACCGATAGGTGGCACTGATGTGTGACACTGATGAGCACTGATAGGCGGCACTGATGGGTGGCACTGATAGGCGGCAGTGCTGGCCATCGGTGCCGCTCATCATTGCTGCCCATCAGTGCCCACTGATGGGCAGCAATGATGGGCATTGATGGGCAGCAACGATATTTGGCACCGATAGCCAGCACCGACTGGCATCACTAATGGGCACTGGTTGGTGGCACTTGTGGGCACTGATTGCGCTTTATTGTAATCAGGGAACTGATGATCAGTGCCCTGATTACATGTCTCGATGTCCCCTGCGAGGAGATGCCATTGATCGGCTCTCCTCGCCACACACTCTGTCAGTGTGAGGTGATGAGAGCGGATTACTGGCATTTCCGTGTTTACATGTGACCGGTGGTGACTGGACACAGCCGATCACATAGTTAAAGAGCCACGGTATCGGCTTTTTATAGAGATCGGGGTTGCGCCTTGTCCTAGCAACACAGTGCAGCCGCGATCGACGTGCTGCGTGCCCCCCGTGGGCGTTCAAGTGTGCTGGTGGATGTCATTAATGACATCCACCCAGAGCGAAAGCCGCACCGTCCCTCCGTCATTTGACGGTGGTCGGACGGCAAGCAGTTAACTTACATAGATCATTCAAATTTCACATGTTGGTAGAGTAACTCTTCCTCTATAGTAAATCTTCTTCTTTTTTTTTTTCATTGCAGGTAAATAATGGATTGCAAGAAGAAGCAACGTGCCGCCATTGAGTCCTTGATAAAGAAGGGGTGCAGGCTGCCCGACACAGAAGAACAATGTCTTGTCATTGGTAACTCTTGTTAATGGTGTCACCTCCATAAACATTCTGTAGCCTTCTGTGAATATGGGACAGCCTGAACACCCCCCCTTGCATCTGTTTGAGGGAAGAAGAAAGAAGGAGGAAGAAGAGAAGAGGAAGGAGGAAGAAGCAGAAAGAAGGGGGAAGAAGAGGAAATAAGGAGGAAGAACAAGAAAGAAGGAGGAAGAACAAGAAAGAATTAAGAAGGAGGAAGAAGAAAGAAGAAAGAAGAAAAAAGGAAGAAGAAAGAAGAAAAAAGGAAGAAGGAGAAAGAAGAAAGAAAAAGAAGGAAGAAAGAAGAAAGAAGAAGAAAGAAGGAAGAAGAAGAAAGAAGAAGAAAGAAGAAGAAAGAAGGAAGAAGAAGAAAGAAGAAGAAAGAAGGAAGAAGAAGAAAGAAGAAGAAAGAAGGAAGAAGAAGAAAGAAGGAAGAAGAAGAAAGAAGGAAGAAGAAGAAAGAGGAAGAAAGAAGGAAGAAGAAGAAAGAGGAAGAAAGAAGGAGGAAGAAGGAGGAAGAAGAAAGAAGAAGAAAGAAGGAGGAAGAAGAAAGAAGAAGAAAGAAGGAGGAAGAAGAAAGAAGAAGGAAGAAGAAAGAAGAAGAAAGAAGGAGGAAGAAGAAAGAAGGAGGAAGAAGAAAGAAGAAGAAGAAAGAAGGAGGAAGAAGAAAGAAGGAGGAAGAAGAAAGAAGGAGGAAGAAGAAAGAAGAAGAAAGAAGGAGGAAGAAGAAAGAAGAAGAAAGAAGGAGGAAGAAGAAAGAAGAAGAAAGAAGGAAGAAGAAGAAAGAAGAAGAAAGAAGAAGAAAGAAGAAGAAAGAAGGAAGAAGAAGTAAGAAGAAGAAAGAAGGAAGAAGAAGAAAGAAGGAGGAAGAAGAAAGAAGAAGAAAGAAGGAAGAAGAAGAAAGAAGAAGAAAGAAGGAAGAAGAAGAAAGAAGGAGGAAGAAGAAAGAAGAAGAAAGAAGGAAGAAGAAGAAAGAAGAAGAAAGAAGGAAGAAGAAGAAAGAAAAGAAGAAAGAAAAAAGAAAAAGAAACAAGAAAGACGAAAGAAGAAGACGACTTGCTATAGAGGAAGAGTTACTCTACCAACATGTGAAATTTGAACAACCTATGTAAGTTGCATGTAATATGGAAGCACCGCACTCACAGCAGCCCGGTCTCAGATGAAAGTGAAGCTCGGCATCAGCCCAGGCTCCTCCCAAGCCCTGCCCTCTGATGCATTTCAATTCCGCCCCCGGGGCTTAGTCATAGAGCTGACCTCTATGGCCAAGCCCCAGGGGTGTGGTAAAAAAACATCAAGAGGTGTGGCTTGGGAGGAGTCTGGGCTGAGGGCACTCTACACTTTCATCTGTGACCGGGCTGCTGTGAGTGCGGCGCTTCCATACTACCTTCACTTGTTACTTCTAGAGTACATGAGACGCCAGCACCCACATTAGTGTGGATCACCATCGTAGGATCCCTGGTGTTTCCCAGAATCATGGGAGAGCTTGTGTATAGTTTTGATACAGGGTTCTTGTGAGTTTTGGGCATCCATTTTGGGACCCAGAAGTGATATAAATAGATCTGTGCCACCAAGGAGCCCTGCAGTGGAGTAGTTTTAGGGAGGAACAGGAACATGTCTGGTGAGGGAGAGTTAGGACTCTGTCACCCCTTAGCTGGGAGTGGGAAGGATCATAAGACAGATATCCCTGTACAGTGCAGAGTGCATTGCAAGGATCAGCGTTCAGAGGAAGGAGAACATCCCTGTTGGAGGATTCACCGGTGCCGTGAAAACTCTTAAGAGAACCTGTAACATAAAGATAAACACAGTGCCCCAACCAACTGAAAGCTCAAGGGAGGCATCCTCTGGTCATTCCAATTGCTTTGCAGTAAATGAAGACCTGTGAACCTGTTGGACTTGTACTGTTTAATGGATAAAGAATCATTCTATAAGGAGGCTAGCCATGTGTTCTTCATGGTCCACCACTTCTCTGCTGGTAATACCCTCAAGAGGCAAGGATACGAACAAGCTTCACTTACATGCCCAACATGAGGAAGAAGAGGCACAGGGCAGAATAGGGTCCACTTCAAGGACCATCAACCCCAATGAGGTTCTTACAGTGGTCCCCTGTTCCGGTATGTCTTCTATAGGTGGTAATCCTCCGATGTTCTCTCAATGCTTAGAGATGTATGATCAAATAATTAAAGTGATACTAAACCCACACTGTGTAATGTACATTGTCCCTTCTATTTCTGGATGTGGATGATGGCACTGTAAGTATTTTAATTAAAAAAAAAAGAAAAAATCGAAGTACCTTTTTTCCTAATTGATATCCAGCTGTCAGATGACCCAGCTATCTCTCAGCCTGCCTGCAGGGTAACCTAAGCAGGAGGAGCTTCTAGTCCTCTGCTGCTGGTCACATGTTAAAAAAAAAAAACACAACAGCCTTTGGAATACAGAGTAAAATTAAAGTGATATTAAAGTCACGTCAATTATGGATATATTGCATTGGGCCTGTCAGGTTTTTTTTTTTACCATCTATGAACCTACTTGGGAGATTTCCACTCCTATCAGGAGAAAATAAGGCCTATGTATAGTAAGGTAGTGCAAAGTGCAGTAGACAAGAAATTGGGCAGCAACCTTCCTTCTTACCTGTATATCCCGTGGTACATTCACACTCATACTGGTCCATCAGGTTGAGGCAGGTGCCGTTATTTTGGCATGGTGCTGACGCACACTCATTAATGTCTATCTCGCAGTGGTGTCCCTGGAAGCCCGGTACACAAAAGCACATGTACTTGTTCCACTTATCCACACAGATGGCTTCATTCTGGCAAGGGTTCGATGTACATTTGTTTATAATGGTTTCGCAGTGCTGTCCAGTGTAGCCCGTTTGGCATACGCAGGTGTAACCGTCCGCGGTTTCCACGCATTGAGCACTGTTGTCACAGGGGTTTTGAGCACACGGCGACACCTTCTCTTGGCACTTTAGGCCGCCGTACCCATTTTGGCATTTGCATGTGAATGCCTCTCCATCATCTGAGCACTGAGTGTTCGGGAATAGACAGGGGTTATTGTCACAGTTGTTAGTGGTGCAGTTAGTTCCAGACTGGCAGAGGCACTGGTATTCCGGGTATCCAAGTTTAGCTTGACACGTGTGGGTTTTAGGGCAATCAAACTCTGTACATGCATCATATAAGACTTCACAGTGTTGACCAGTGAAAACCAGAGGCTGTGTGGGACAATGACAGGTAGAACCATTAAGGGTTTCTTGACAAGTCCCTCCATTCAGGCAGGAAGCAGATAAGCAGTTTTGTGCCTGTCCTAGAGGTCAAAGAGAGAACACCGTTGTTAGAGGACTATAGTGCCATGCAAACAAAAAGTATTACAAAGTCGTGTAGGGGAGCTGAACCCAAGTGGGAAAGTCACGCTCAATCTCTAGTTCAGGAAAAGCAACTGTCTGTTAAGTGAGGTGTCCATCAGGGTGCACCTCAAAAGTCTAAACAAAGTGTAAAAGATCGAGTGTCATAAGTCAGTGCAAGTTAACAGGTCAATAATAAAAAGTCAGAAGATAAAACCATTGAATTTTGGTGGGCTCATAACTTCCTCTTCATCAAGGCTTGGAAGCTGAGCAGAATAGACGCTTGTACTGGGTACACACTGCAAGTCAACTATGAGGGTGGTGGGGCCACCTGCTACCACATTGGCTTTATCTTCTGACTGTCCATCAATATTACTAAACTTCTACTGGACTTGCATGGACTTGTCCAAGAAGAAGTCATGGGTGGGGTGGTGGGCATGGATTTTTACAGGTCATCAAGAGGAAGACAAAATCTGAATTTGAAAAACTTCAAGGAACACATGAATTTTTTGCACTTTTTGCTATACACCCAGCAGTGGTAGCCCAGTTTTACCAGTTTTAGATGTCCCTGTGAGTCTTCCTATACATGCTTTTCAGACCACGGTTGACAGCCAGATTACAGGTGTCCAGGTCTTACCAGTTTTTATTGTCCCTGTGAGTCTTCCTTTACGCACTTTTCAGACCACGGTTGACAGCCAGAGGTTCCTCTATGCCAAATAGAGATTTTATATTGAACTCACTTTTTTGCAGGCATATCTGCTTGCACTATAGAAGGGGTAGACCTGCTCAGACCTTTGAAGATTGTGGTAGACCTGCTTGGAACTTAGAAGAAGGTATACTTAACTGGACCCTAGGAAAAGGGAATGGAGAAAGGGATATACCTGTCTGGAACTTAGAATAAAGTAGTATACCTACTAGAACCTTAGAAGGAGGGGACATATCTGCTTGAACTTTAGAAGAAAGGATTATATCTGCTAGGACCTTAGAAAAAAGCGGTATACCTGATTGGACCTTAGAGGAGTTGGGGCATGCCTATTTGGACATTAGAAAAAGGGGTAGACCTGCTAGAACCTTATAAGAAGGGGATAGACCTACTTGGACCTTAGAAGAAGGGTTGGACCTGCTTGGACCTTAGAAGAAGGGTTGGACCTGCTTGGACCTTAGAAGAAGGGGTGGACCTGCTTGGACCTTAGAAGAAGGGGTGGACCTGCTTGGACCTTTGAAGAAGGGGTTATACCTGCTTGAAACTTAGATGAAGTGGGTAGACCTGCTTTGACCTTAGAAGGAGGTATACTTGCTTGGACCTTAGAAAGAGGTATACTTGCTTGGGCCTCAGAAGAAGAGAGTAGACCTGCTTGAACCTTAGAAGAAGGGGGTAGACCTGCTCGGACCTTAGAAGAAGGGGGTATACCTGCCTGGACCTTAGAAGAAGAGGACAGACCTGCTCGGACTTTAGAAAAAGGTAGTAGACCTGCTAGGACCTTGAAAATAGGGGAAGTATCTGCTTGAATTTTAGAGAAAGGAAGTATACCGGCTAGGATCTTAAAAGAAAGAAGTATACCTGCTAGGACTTTAGAAAAAAGGGCGCACCTGCTTGGACCTTAGAGGGAGGGCTAGATCTGCTTTGACTTTAGAAAAGGAAGCATACCTGCCTGAACCTCAGAAGAAGATATTATACCTGCTTGGACTTTAGAAAAAGGGAATATACCTGCTAGGATCTTAGATGAAAAGGGTATGCCAGCTAGGAGCTTAGAAGAAGACGGTAGACGTGCTTGGACTTTAGAAGGTAGTAGACCTGCTTAGATCTTGGAAGAAGGGGGTAGACCTGCTTGGATCTTGGAAGAAGGGGGTAAACCTGCTTGGATCTTGGAAAAAGGGAATATACCTGCTAGGACCTCAGATGAAGAAGGTATTCCAGCTAGGAACTTAGAAGAAGACGGTAGACCTGCTTGGACTTTAGAAGGTAGTAGACCTACTTGGATCTTGGAAGAAGGGGGTAGACCTGCTTGGATCTTGGAAGAAGGGGGTAGACCTGCTTGGATCTTGGAAGAAGGGGGTATACCTGCTTGGATCTTGGAAGAAGGGAATATACCTGCTAGGACCTCAGATGAAGAAGGTATTCCAGCTAGGAACTTAGAAGAAGACGGTAGACCTGCTTGGACTTTAGAAGGTAGTAGACCTACTTGGATCTTGGAAGAAGGGGGTAGACCTGCTTGGATCTTGGAAGAAGGGGATAGACCTGCTTGGATCTTGGAAGAAGGGGGTATACCTGCTTGGATCTTGGAAGAAGGAGGCAGACCTGCTTGGACTTTAGAAGAAGGTAACACAGGTAGACCTGCTTGGATCTTGGAAGAAGGGATTATACCTGCTTGGAACTTGGAAGAAGGTAGTAGACCCCCTGAAAGCTTGTCCTGATAATGTAACTGTTAAAAAAAAAAAAAAAAGTATCGTGGACAGTGCTGAGCTGAGATAAAAGGAAAACAATGTAAATGTGAGACTCATTGTGGGGTCAGACCCTCAACAAATCACCCGGAGTTCTTTTGAACCTCAGACAACCACCGGTCACACCGAAACTGATGGGGCTTTTATGTGATTTAAGGTTGTATAGACTTTCCCTGGGAAGTGCTCTCAGTCTTGTGTCCTTCTGGACAAGTCTGATTTTCTTTGTTCAGAAACTGTTTATTATGTTTGAATGAGACACAATCCCCCTCCCCCACCCGAATAATACAAAATATAGAGGAGCACACAGGACCTTCCGTCTTATATTTACAGTAAATATTTCCCATTACTGCGAACACACAAAAGACTGGAGCAGATAGTATGCAAGACACACACAAAATAACTAAACATGAACACTTCAATATCCTATAGGGATTATTAAATCCACCCTCCCCCTTCAGTCTTGCACAGGTGTACCGGCCCCTCCTCCTTTCAGTCTTGCACAGGTGTACCGACTCCTCCCCCTTTCAGTCTTGCACAGGTGTACCGGCTCCTCCCCCTTCCAGTCTTGCACAGGTGTACCGGCTCCTCCCCCTTTCAGTCTTGCACAGGTGTACCGACTCTTCCTCCTTTCAGTCTTGCACAGGTGTATCGGCACCTCCCCCTTCCAGTCTTGCACAGGTGTATCGGCTCCTCCCCCTTCCAGTCTTGCACAGGTGTACCGGCTCCTCCCCCTTCCACTCTTGCACAGGTGTACCGGCTCGTCCCCCTTCAGTCTTGTACAGGTGTACCGGCTCCACCCCCTTTGACTTGCACAGGTGTACTGGCTCCTCCCCCTTCCAGTCTTGCACAGGTGTACCGGCTCCTCCCCCTTCCAGTTATGCACAGGTGTACCAGCTACTCCCCCTTTCAGTCTTGCACAGGTGTACCGGCTCCTCCCCTTCCAATCTTGCACAGGTGTACCGGCTCCTCCCCCTTTCAGTCTTGCACAAGTGTTCCGGCTCCTCCCCCTTTCAGTCTTGCACAGGTGTACCGGCTCCTCCCCCTTCCAGTCTCGCACAGGTTGTACCGGCTCCTCTCCTGGACTGTAACGGCCTCCTCTGATTTCACCGCACACTGTGAGCTTCTCACCATGTGCATTAGAAGCTGCAGCAAGTCAGATAGAGCTCCGCCCTCATTTCCTGGCTGGAGGACGTCCAGCATCATCTATCCCTTTCCTTACCGTCTTAACTGACTCTGGCCCACTCCTTTCATCCATTGTAATTTCAGTTCTTTCAACGATGGAGGCTCAGCATCACATGTGCGCATTACCCTACATATCCAGCCTGCCTAGGAACGCCCACTTCTCCAGACTGACACTTACCCATCAAGGCATTTTTTGATATTTGCATCAGGACTGAGGGCTCTTGGGAGGAGGACTGAGGCAGGGTGCACCCTGTGATGTTTTCAGGAAGCTATGTGCAGCAGCCGGCCACCGGCCCTGAGAAGTACAGAGTCCCAGTTATGAAATCACTGGTTCTAAAAATGAAAGGTTTTATTTAATTTAATTGGCATTTCAATGGGGGTGGGGGAGGGGGGCTGGCGGAAGAAAGCAGCAAAGGCAAAATATAAGCAGATTAAACTTCAGTTTTAACCCCCCCCCCCCCCCCAAAAAAAAAGGATTTCTGGCAGGGTCAGCTGGTATTTTTTAATGATTTTTTTTCTTTTTTATATTACTAATAATATATTACTATTATTTATATTATAATTATTATATTTGTATATTATATATATATATATATATATATATATATATATATATATATATATATATATATATATATATATATATATATATATATATATTTTTTTTTTTTTTTTTTTAATGATTTTTTAATATACTACTGATATTAACATCGATAAATATATGTAAAATCATAATTTATATACAATTATTTATGATATATATATATATATATATATATATATATATATATATATATATATATATATATATATATATATATATATATATATTATTTATATACATTTATTCTTATTATTTATATACTATTACTATTGTAATATATATATTGTAAATCTTGATTGTGCTTACCAAGGCAACCGAGGTTACTATCTGGTCTCTGGTCGGGGTATCGTAGAACGTCCTTTAAGAAAGTCCTAAATAAATATGTGCAAGCTTCTTCTTTTATTATTATGGGATTGGTTATTGCAGTCAGGTGCAGCTTGGCCAGACTGTCCATGTGCATGCGTGTCAATGGCCAGGAACACAATTGTTTCCTTTTTTTTTCGATAGGAAAGGAATTTCTTTTGTGCCCCTCATTTGTATGATCTCAGCAGTGTCATCAAAAGGCTGCAGGAGTCCAGTCATTGATGGAGGACACATAATAGAAGTGAATTCCCACCATCTCCGGCCTTTGTTTCCGAGGACGGCCTGTGTGCTCTCTCTGCACTAATTGCTGCACATTCCCAGAGACCGCGGCTAAATGAAGACTGCACTCCAATTCCTGGTCCGGGGACCGAAAGGGTTCCTGTCATTTTACAATTTTATTATAATAATTATACCTTATATCCAACGAGATTGTAACCATATCGGTGCACCTGCAACAACCCAATTAAGGCCTATAGATGATACTTTTTTTTTATTTACAGGACAAGCCTTCTTCTAAGATCCAAGAAGGCATACCCCCTTCTTCTAAAGTCCAAGTAGGTTTACCCCCTTATCCGAAGGCTCAAGCTGGTCTAGCCTCTTCTCCTAAGGTCCAATGAGGCATACCCTCTTCTAAAGTCCAAGCTGGTCTAGCCTTTTCTCCTAAGGTCCAATGAGGCATACCCCCTTCTAAGGTCCAAGCAGGTCTAGCCCCTTCTCCTAAGGTCCAAGCAGGTATACCCTTTTCCTCAAAGGTCCAAGCAAGTCTGCACCCCTTTCTACTAAGATCCAAGAAGGCATACCCCCTTCTTCTAAGGTCCAAGTAGGTTTACCCCCTTCTCCCAAGGTCCAAGCAGGTCTAGCCCCATCTCCTAAGGTCCAAGCAGGTATACCCATTCTCTTAAAGTTCAGGCAGGTATACCCTCTTCTCTTAAGGTCCAAGCAGGTGTCTCCCCCTTCTTCTATGGTTCAAGTAAGTACACCTCTTTCTTCTAAGATCCAAGAAGGTATACCCCCTCCTTCTGAGGTCCAAGCATGTCTAGCCCCTTCTCCTAAAGGTCCAAGCGGGTATACCACCTTCTTCAAAAGTCCAAGCAATTACACCCTTTCTTCTAAAGGTCCAAGTAGGTTTACCCCAGTCTCCTAGCGCTCAAACTGGTCCAACCCCTTCTCCTAAGGTCCAAGTAGGTCTAGCACCTTCTTCTAAGGTTCAAGTAGGTATACCCCTTTCTCCTAAGATCCAAACAGGCATAACCCCTTTATCTAAGGTTCTAAGTAGGTATATTCCCTTATTCTAAGGTCTGGTCAGGTAAACCCCTTTGTTCTAGGGTCCAATCAGGTCTACCCTCTTCTCCTAAGGTTGAAATGGGTATCCCCCTTTCTCATAAGGTCCAAATAGGTATCCCCCTTCTCATAAGGTCCAAATGTGTATCCCTCCTTCTCCTACGGTCCATACAGGTAGACCACCTTCTCCTAAGGTCCAAGCAAGTCTAGGCCCTTCTCAAGTCCAAGCAGGCCTACCCCTATCTCCTAAGGTCCAAACTGGCATCCCCCCTTCTCCTAAAGTCCAAGCAGATGAACCACCTTCTCCTAAGGACCGAAGAGGTATACCCCCTTCTTCTAAGGCTCAAGTAGGTATATTCCCTTATTCTAAGGTCCAAGCGGGTATACCCCCGTCTCCTAAGGTACAAATGGGTATTCCCTTTTCTTCTAAGGTCCAAGCAGGTATTCCCCTTTCTTCGAAGGTCCATGTAGATATACCCTCTTATCTTAAGGTCCAGGCACCTTAGAAGAGAATAGACCCCTGGAAGCTTGAAAATGTAGCTGTTATGGCATATAAAAATGCATTTAAAAATACAACTCTCCACCTCACTTTTTGTAAATCAAGGCTATCTCCTAGCAAGGTTTGTCAATCAGGTGTGTTGATATTGTACAAATACTATAGAGCAGCCTTTCTCAACCCGGGGTTCCTTGAGCAATGAGCGAATCATCTGTTGCGGTGGAAAAAAAAACCCTATTAAATTGTAAGCTCCCAGGAGCAGGGCCCTCCTAACCCTCTTGTATTGAACAGTATTGTTGCTGTATTGTCCCCCTTCAAATTGTTAAGTGCTGCGCAAACTATTGGCGCTATATAAATCCTATATAACAATATTAATTTGAACAAGGTTGATCTATGGCTATGGCGTTTTTTCGTGCCCTTACATATAGATCGATTGTCAGCGATTCACAGGGAGTGAAAAAGCGATTGCCCCTGTACACAATGGCGGGGCTGGAACAGACAGGAGGTTGCTAACATGGACTGCCAGAAACATGAAGAGAATACCTTGTCCATTACGGCGAACTGGGTATAGCATTTGTTTTTGAGAGGATCACTTCAAGCCAGCGGAGTTGAGCCAATGGGTGACTGAGATAAGTATTAATTGGTACAATTACATTCTCTGACTTCCCATTCAAAAGAAAACAATTGGCATATAATGTGCTCTAAATACATGCATATTGTGCCATAACAGTTCTTTCCAGACCACTAGGCACCATTACGACAGAGCTGGAATCTTGCCCATGCAAACAGGCATTGCGGCTGAATACCTGCTCTTCATAACATCACCCAACACTTTTCTGCTGGATGCTGAAACATCACTTGAGTTCTGGGCTGCTGGTTTTTGGCACAGAGAGCAATGCCCTGTCTAAGGCCCCCATGATATGAAAACTTCCTTTAACCCCAACTCTAACCCTTACACTTAAGCTGGCAATACATGGCTCAAATTTTGGCTAATTCTTGCTGAATTGGCTCAAATACAAGCTGAGGGGCCATGTTGGCATTGCATGGCTCGGGAAAAAACATTGGTCGTAGAATTGAACATGAGAAAACGTATATTGCTAGCCTATCCCCCTGTAAAGCTACCCTTAAGGTCCCCATGACTTGAATACTCCTTGCAACCCTATGTCTAACCCTTACACTTACCCTCATGATAAACCAAACGCTAACTTAAACCTCCATTGAGCAAACCTGACCCCTTGTTTAAACAACGCCCTGCACTAGGACTCTTTGTGTAGAAGATTAGTTCTTTCTGCGCTGAATCACACCAGTTGGCTAAGAGACTGTAAATGGTACTCGAAGAAACCTGATGATCAAGGTTTTCCTGCACAGAAGTTGGATGCTCACCTCTTCTGCTGACCATGACTCTATTCGCCCACTGAATAATCTTCACAAACTGGTTCTTCTGAGAGTAGCACTTCTCTGGACCCCTGCCATGTTCCATGGTTTTTCCATACGCTCCATCACTCAACAGAACCTGATTATCAAGGTCTCTCTGCTAAGAAGTTGGATACTCACCTCTCATTCTGTCCATTTCCAACAAAGGTCGCCCATTGAGGAATCTTCACAAGCTGGGTCTTATGGGAGTGGAAGCCTTCTGGTCCCCCGTTGTGTTCCTTGGTTCTCCCGAGCCCTCAAAAACACAACAGAACCTGATGATTAAGGTCTCTTTGGTACAAAGTTAGATTCTCACCTCTCCTGCTGCCCATGTCTGACAAAGGTTGCCCATTGAGGAATCTTTACAAATTGGTTCTTCTGAGGAGTAGCACTTTTCTTGTCCCCTGCCATGTTCCATGGTTTTTCCAAACCCTTCATCGCTAAACAGAACCTGATTATCAAGGTCTCTCTGCTAAGACGTTAGATACTCAACTCTTCTGCTGCCCATGTCCAACAAAAATTGACCATTGAGGAATCCTTACAAGCAGCCCCTTATGGGAATGTCTCTCTTCCGGTCCCCCATTACATTCCATTGTTCTCCCGAGCCCTTCATCACTACAGAAGGGTGGCACTGGAGATAGTGAGAGAACCACCAATACAGTGAAAGTCTGGTAAACCTTAGGTTTGGATAACAGGAAGCGACTAGAAAAATCTTACATATTTCAGGGGCTCAAAACTTCACAAACTGGCTATTCTGAGAGTAGCACTTTTCTGGTCCCCTGTTGTGTTCCATGGTTTTTCTAAACCCTCCATCATTTGGCAGAACCTGATAATCAATGTCTCCTTCCAAAGAAGTTAGATACTCACCTCTCCTGCTGCCCATGTCCAACAAAGGTCACCTATTGAGGAATCTTCACAAGCTGGCTCTTCTGGGAGAGGCACTCTTCTGGTCCCCCATTGTGTTCCTTGGTTCTTCTAAGCTACACATCATTCAACTGAACCTGATGATCAAGGTCTCTCTGCTAAGAAGTTAGAATCTCACCTCTCCTGCTGTCCATGCCCAACAAAGATTTCCCATTGAGGAATCTTCACAAGCTGGCTCTTCTGGGAGTGGCTCTCTACTGGTCCCCTGGTTCTCCAGAGCCCTCCATCACTACAGATGGGTGGAGGGAATGAGAACACCGCCAATATAGTGAAAGTCTGGTAAACCTTTAGTTTGGAAGTGACTAGGAAAATTCCAAAACGTTGCCGGGGCTCAAACCTACGCCTTCATGAGGGCTTGGATGTAGATAGTTAAAGGGGAGATGTATTGAGCCCCTTAAGGGGGGCAAACTAAAGAGTTACAGGTTGTAACATAAAAGGACAGGATTCATCTGGGTTGCCGGTCAGGCAGGCATACTTAACACTATATCTGTGGAGTTCTCGCTCTTTCCATACTTGTAGTCCATTCCGATGACCCTCAAGAATATCCCAGTTGAAATAAAGTATCAGTGGGCTATTCCTGCTTAATGTGACTCAAAACCATTTCTAGTCTCCATCTGAAGCCCATGTGAAAGGGTGACTAATCACAATTGGGAGACAGGGACAGAGCATTGTCCCATAACAGTAGGTACCTGAACAAGGACCTCCATGCTAGTATTGCTTTATTGCAAGCTGAATTCTGGGTTAGGTGACAAAAAGACCCTTCAAGTGCTTTCCCCTCTCTACTGGCCTCCACACTGCAAGGGTTAAATGCTCATTCAGTCTATGGGGTATAAGATTAAGCAGTAATTCTCAATATTTTCTTTGCTCCTGCTGGCCCCGAAGTCGCTTCCGTTCACTCTCTTGACTGGTCACAGGCAGTCCGACGTCATTGCGTACAATGCAGGGCGAGTTGCCTTGAACCCGAGTATGGTAAGAGCCCACCCACATCCCAGGGGGTCTAGATTGGAGGAGTGCTTTGGGTGCCAGGGGACCGAGAGGGGGAAGGAAGCTGCTTATTGCTCTAATCTTTCACAAAACACGCATTGAAACCCCTGCAGTACAGGGGTGGGGGCACTGCAAAGGGACATATTTTCACTTAACTCTGAGCTCAGCTTTAACGTGTCATAGGATTTTAGTGATTGGGTTTACATATCTATTTATAAACAACTCGCTGTGCAAATGTCACCACTGGGGTAAATAATCCGTGTCTACAATGATTGTCAGCTCCATCTAGTGGTCGTAATGGTGTATTTTTTTTTATTATTGAGGTATTTTAGGAAAATACTGCATTATGGACACTAGATGGAGCTGGCGAACATGGGAAATTAACATATTAGAGCTATGGGAATGCCGAGATATACACACAACCAATTATTTTTTTTTTAATTTACATTTTAAGTGTAACCTAAATATATTTGGTCGTCATACCTTTTAATGAGCTTGTTTTTGGCCAATAAACCACAGAGACATGAGTGCTCTTCCAGGTCATTCTAAAATCACAAATTAGTGAACCCAAAAAATGCCGAGAGGTCGCTGTGCGCCAAAGAAATGTAAAAAGGTCAGTTCAGGTCTGTTGTTTTGCAGAGAAAGGGAAAGGGATTGTAAGGTGAGCTCAGCCGACCTCATCTGCTGTCACGTTCGATTACCTCGCTCTGGTCACCATACTGTGTAATCTGCTGCACTAATTAAACGTTGATCCCATATACTGGCGGAGACGGAACACAACATCTAGTTAAAGGGAAACCCACTTGCAAGAAGCTGGTTTTGCAGACCCTCCGGTCCCCATCCTCACACACATCAAAGTGGAACTAAACTGTATCTGAGACCCCCAAACTGAAAACTCTATTTAATCCACTTTTAATATTCAAATCAAACTCCCCCCATCCATCCATGTCTCCATACTTTATTTTGTTGAGAAATCACTTTGAAACCCACCTAGGTCGGGGGGGGCAATTGCCCCCCTTGCCCCCTGGGCAGCTCTGATGCCCCGTAAAAAGGCCACATCGCTCCTGTCTTGGTGAACAGGAGTTAAAAGTCCCCGCTGGTGTCCTACCGAATAAGGGCTAAGGACGAGGGCAGAGCACACAGGCTGACCCCCGCCCCCGGCATGGATGGTGTACACGGTGTCCGAGCAGAGGACAGCTCCATGCCCCACCAGAGACTCCCCCCCCCCCCCAGCCACCCCTGACTGAGCCACCCTGGCTAACCGCCTGAAGCTCCAGGCCACCCCCTGCTGGCCAGTTTGGGAATGCGGAGTCAGGGCAGCAGGCGCTGTACCTGAAGCGGAGGTTAAGCCTGGTATTGGCAGGAGGCAGGGAAAAGGGAGAGCAGAGGGGAGGGTGGGGGTTTGCTGCACCATGGGCCTCTGGGTTGTACTTGCCCCCTGGGCCAAAAGTTGCCGGTAAGTCCCTGCATTACTAGCTGTGGCCATCTTGAGTAAGGGCAAATGATTCATGTAGCATTTACTTCCTGGAATGCATCTGCCCTTAGCTCAGGCATGCAGGCAGGAGGGTTTGCTTAGCTGAGAAAACCCTTCCTCCCATTTTGTGGAGAAATCACTTTGATCCCCCCACCCTCCCTTTGCATTTTTTAGCCACGGCTAAATGGCCAATGTCCAATGGGGTCTTGGGACTCCCGGCCAATCAGGTCTCTGGATCCACTTGCTGATTGGTCAGAAGGAGAAACTGGAAGACATTAGCGAATATTAATTTGCTAATGTCACAGAACTGGGTGGGCTCAGGGCACAGTGCTCTGAGCCCACCCTTTTTTGAAGCCAATTAGAGCCTCAAGCTCTAATCATGTGCTTAAAAAAAAAAAGAAAAACCCCACTGAAATCAACGCCTCTGGCTCCCTGCATGTAGAGGTGGGCAGGAGGGGCGGCTGCCCGGGGCACTGTGGTATCAAGTGAGGTTGAGGAGGGTACCATGAGAAGATTGAGGGGGGGGGGAGATTTGCATTGTGTGGAGGAATTTGGGGGGGCAACAGGGGTAAGAATTGTTCTAAGAGGGGACATTGGGGGCTGTGTGCTAGGAGTGGTGATTCAGAGGGATTTGTGTTGGGAGGGGGGAAAAAAAAGAGGATTTCTGCTAGGAGGGTCAATTGGGGGGGGGGCTGTGCAGAAAGAGGTGATATGGTAAAGGGAGGAGGCAATTTGTGCTAGGAGAAGAATTTTTATCTTTTTTGGGGGGGGGTTGTGGTAGCAGGGATGACTGGGGGGTGTTTTTGCTAGGAGGGGGGGTAAGAGAATTTGTTCTAATAGGGGTATTTGGAGTGGGGGGGGGGTGGAGGATTTGTGCTAGGAGGGGTGACTTTTTTTATTAGGGGAGACTGGGGCATTAGTGCTGGGGGATTTGGGGGGTGGAGGCGGTGGAGATTTGTGCTGGGAGGGGGGATTTCAACAAGGGGCCGAATTTGTACTGGGAGGGGGGGGATTTATGCTTAGGATTTTTGCTGGCACATAATGCTCATACATCTTGGGGGGGGGGGGGTGCAGTTTGGCATGTTCACCCTGGGCTTTCAATCTGGCCATAGATTGAAGGAAAGAAAATTTGCTTTATTTCCCCGTCAACACATCAAGTTGTTTCTGCTGAACTGGCCGAGATTCTCTCCATCCATGGCTGGCCTAACATATCTACGAATTGGTAAAATGCAACACATTCCATTTTTGTTCTTGGGTGTAAATCCAATTTTGAAGGTTAGATGATGAAGGTACGATTGCATTGATTAACGAACCAATAGGTCAAACTATAAAGTCTCTCATTAATGGAATGACCCATGAAGAGCATTCCCTATTTTGATTTAAAGTATCATAATTTTTTCCAGGAATGTTATTCGGATATATTATCTTGCTTATCAGGGTGGCCAATGAAATACTTTCTTGGATGTAGAATAAAATATAGGTTGCCTGAATGGATATCTTTAGTGATTTGTGATGTTTTCTCTGGCATCTCGGCATGTCATCCTCTAACATTAGCCATGTCTGCCCATGTACCTGCGGTATAACTTGCTCAGACAGCTCTGCTGATAAGAAACCAGCAAAGTTTCACTTAACATTCCAAGTCACAGACATAGGGCTGGGGTTATCAGAGAAACCTAAGCTGAAGAAAAATACCTTCTCAAAGTATGGGAGGGAAGAAGAGAAGAGATGTCCACCTTTCTGATAGGACTGATTCATGAGTCAATGGAGAATATTTTTATTATACAGCTGTCCAACTAGATCTAAGCTGAAGAAAAATACCTTCTCAAAGTATGGGAGAGAAGAAGTGAAGAATACATGTCTACCTTTCTGGCAGGCCTAACCCACAAGTCAATGGAGAACATATGATTATTAGAAAAGTGTCCAACTTATAGATCCAAGCTGAAGAAAAATACCTTTTCAAAGTACGGGAGAGAAGATATGTCCACCCTTCTGATAGGCCTAAGCCACAAGTTAGTGGAGAAGATACCTTTATTAGAAAGCTGTCGAACCTATAGATTTAAGCTGAAGAAAAATACCTTCTCAAAGTACAGGAGAGAAGAGATGTCCACCTTTCTGATAGGACTAATCCACAAGTCAATGGAGAATATGTTTTTTATACAGCTGTCCAACTTATAAATCTAAGCTGAAGAAAAATACCTTCTCAAAGTATGGGAGAGAAGAAGTGAAGAATACATGTCTACCTTTCTGACAGGCCTAACCCACAAGTCAATGGAGAACATATGATTATTATAAAAGTGTCCAACTTAAAGATGTAAGCTGAAGAAAAATACCTTTTCAAAGTACGGGAGAGAAGATATGTCCACCCTTCTGATAGGCCTAAGCTACAAGTTAGTGGAGAAGATACCTTTATTAGAAAGCTGTCCAACTTTTGATTTAAGCTGAAGATAAATATCTTCTCAAAGTACAGGAAAGAAGAAGAAATGCCCACCTTTCTGGTTATTATTATATAGGATTTATATAGCGCCAACAAGTTGCACAGCACTTTACAACAGGAGGGCAGACAGTACAGTTACGATACAATTCAATACAACGGGAATCAGAGGGCCCTGCTCGAGTTTACCATCTTAAAAGGGAGGGTGGGATAGGCTTCCCTGAAGAGAAGGGTTTTCAAGGATCGCCTTAAAGTTGACAGAGTAGGGGATAGCCAGACAGATTGGGGTAGGGAGTTCCATAGAATGGGAGAGGCTCAGGGAACATCCTAGAGACGAGCATGGGAGAGGTGACAAGGGAGCTAGGAGCTGGGAGGACTAGTCTACGAGTCATTGGAGAACATACTTTTTTTTTTTTAGAAAACTCTCCAACCTATAGTTCTAAGCTGAAGAAAAAGAATGTCTCAAAGTATGTAAGAGAAGAGATGTACACCTTTCTGATAGACCCAACCCACAAGTTAGTCGAGAAGATACATTTATTAGAAAACTGTCCAACCTATAGATCATTCTAAGCTGATGAAAAATACCTTCTTAAAGTACAGGAGAGAAGAAGAAATGTCCACCTTTCTGATAGGACTAACCCACAAGTCAATGGAGAACATATATTTATTAGAAAGGTGTCCAACTTATAGCTCTAAGCTGAAGAAAATACCTTGTCAAAGTACGGGAGAGAAGAGATGTCCACTTTTCGGACAGGACTAACCCACAAGTCAGTATGAGAAAATACATTTATTAGAAAATTGTCCAGCGTATATGTATTGGTACCCCCATAGTAGCCACTGATCTTTAACTGGTTCTCCACCAAACAGTACAATACCACCAGCCACCCAAGCAACAGTCCATACACCCTGTCTCCAATAAAAAGTTTAGGGGTTGCCTTTTTGTAGCTTATTGCTGGAACAATATGTAACTGGAGAGGGGTTGGGGCATGGAATACTCCGAAACGTTCCACAGTAGCCAGAATCAGAGGACAGTCATTTAGCAGCAGTGGTAATTCTTAATAGTGAACAGTCTAAGGCCCCGCAGCTGTGGACCACGGGGCAAGAATTTGGACATCTGGCTACATTGTGTCAGTACACAACATTTGGCACCCAGCGCAGTATCCAGTACTCAGCCTTAGGATCAACTTTAAGCGGAGCTCCACCCAAAAAAGGGGAAGTTCCGTTTTAAGGCCTTCTTCCCGGCTCCTGTTTGTGAAATGGAGCTTTTGGGGAAGATGGGGGGGGGGGCAGGTACCCGATATTGACAGGTACCTGCTCCCACTTTTGCTCGGGTCGTCTCCAGAGATCAGAGGTGGGTCCCCCCCCCCCCAGTCTTCTGGGACCTGTCGTATCCCAGAAGACTTAGGGACCAGTCACAGAGCACAGCGGTGCTCGCACATGCGCAGTGAGCACCCGGCTGTGAGGGAGGACACGGAGAATACGACTGGGGTGAGCACACCGCTGGATCCAGGGACAGGCGAGTGGCTGTTTATTAAAAGTCAGCAGCTATAGTTTTTGTAGCTGCTGACTTTTACTTTTTGCTTCAGAGACTGGAGCTCCGCTACTAAGTCACTACTCAGAAGTCCCCAGGACAGCTGCCTCCTTCCAGCTTCCTGCGGACACAACCCAGTGAGTGATATGGTACCACTCAGGACTGGATTCCTGGTGGTATGGTTCTGCAGTCAACTGCCCTTGCGGTCTTTGATCCTGGTGCCTCTGAAGGAAAAGCCACTGCCGACCCGGGAGCGGGCAGCGGCATGACATCAGCACCAGAATCTCTTTCTGATGAGTTTCGTCCAATAGTAAGATATCAAGGCATACTAATGGACAAAACGTGTAGGTGAGATACTGGTGATGACGTCACGCTGCTGCATGATCCACGGTCGGCAGCAGCTTTTCATGTGAGTTTACTGGATTTTTTAATACTTTGATTTTATCTGGATTTGACAATAAAAGTACTACACTATTGGAGATCATACTTGGCTCGTGGTGAGCTTTGTTTGCCCTAGTTGGAACACAACAGATGGTGCCATTGGAAGTGGGCTGCCACATCGACTCCTGGGGGACCTCCAAGTTATCACAGGCTGCTGTAGTGGTAGCCATTTCTAGGTGAGTTTTGAAGCCACTTGATGTTGATGGCTGGTCATCTGAGCACTGTAAGAAAAGTCTACACATGTAATGGCATTGCTTTGCTGAATGGACTTTTCACCAGTTACGAGCACTGTGGGACTTATTTATTATCTTATTTGGACTTTTTTTTCCCTTATAGAATTTTTGTATTTTTTTTTTTTTGGTGCTACACTTTATTTTGTTGATGTATTGTACTATAAAATTCTCTTTGTGGCCAATAGCCGATTGTTCCCTTTTCGACAACAAAGGGACTACAATGGTGGCTGTAGCCCATTAGGGACAAAGAGTACAGCACGCCATGCGTCTTTCAAGGGTGTGCAAATGTCTCTCCGCCCCTTGTCCTTTGTGAGGTATATGGACAGCCATGGCCACCATTAGGGGGCTGAATCTGAATGACATGGTGACTTCATGGCCGGGGAGCGCTCCAGAATGTAGTCACACTCCACTGAGCACCAACAAGCGTGTCTAAGCCACACATTGCCAATGGAGCATCTAAGATAACATTTAGAGGAATGTTTTGCTTGCATGCTGACTGCGCAGCACGGTGGATACGATGTACAGGAACGCCGTCCTGTTGTACTACTGCAAAGCCTGTCAATGCATTTTGGTTGTTAATCCAGGAAGGACTAACTGCTCAGGAAATGGTGCCACTGTCACAGGAGGGTGACCTCCTGATAGGACTTCGTATTTCGTATATATGATCACATTGTTGAGTATAGCGAGATCACAGAGTGCAGGTCTTCTGAAGAACTACAAAACAA